>SSNR01000031.1:2533087-2622337 GCA_006937965.1 Callopanchax toddi | reverse complement strand
AAAAAAAAAAAAAAAAAAAGAAAACACAGCTATTTCTGTATCTATTGATACAAGGTCTGAACATCAATTTAAAACACATAAGTTTTAATAAAAATTTGACAATTTAAAATTAACACTTTGGGGGGTTATTTTCCTACCTGCTGTGGTGGTCCAGAAAGATCTGACTGTGTAGTGGCTGGTAACAGAGGCGGTCCTGGACTTGGCTGTGAGATGGGGGCCTGAACCTGCTGCTTAGAAACAGATTCATAGAGAGACAAAAGAACAGATGGAGAGGAAGAGACCCGATGTTGCAGAGCAGAAACAAATGGAAGATGAAGTAGAGAAACCAAGAGATTGGGAACAAGGAAATAAGAAAAAAAAAGAAACAATCAGTTTATGTTTTTAGCTTCTAATGCTAAACCATACATGAGTGCAAACACAAGGTACCTGAAAGGACTCTAGAGTCTTCTCTTGTGTATGCACACATGCACAAAGACAACACTAATTCAATCAGCAACAGATGTATGCACACACACACATCTACTGTATGCACAGGCACAGTACTGGGGTTAGGCAGGGTGTAAGTAGGAGTTTATACATGCAGGTAGGACCTTCAGTGATTGGCAGCGATACTAAGTGGATGTTACATACTATAGTCAACGAAGCTCAATGTAGAGGCTGAAGTATTAAAACTAGAAAACGGAAAACTAAGTTTGAAGCTCTCTGCTGTTTGACCTACCCTGTTTCACCTGTACTAACTGATTTTGCCCAACTGATCTAAACTGTAAAGATACAACCTGTCAATTTAATCTTTTTGATTCTCAATCCTGTTTTATTTCTGATGATAACTGCCTGACAGGATGGTGCTGTCTATCCTGATTTCTAAAGAACAGTAACACGCAGGCAATGATAGCTGAACCCTTAGAAGGCTGTGTGCAACTCTGTACTCATCATGAAGCTCAACTTAAAGCATAAAAAAGCTTCAGCATGTACAGTCTGTTGCACCAGACACACTGCTACTTTTCTTTATATAACACTCAGGTCAACAGTGGGGAAACGGGGAAAAAGTTCACAAAATCAGATTTAATAAAACAAAATGTACAAAACTAGGAAATAAAAGATGAATGACATGAAGCTAATGTTGAGTTAATGAGAGGTAAATGCCCAGTCACAATAAGTGGCTGGAAGTACAAAGACTGATAGAAACACAAACATCAGCGTTCTAAGGGTTGATTTTTTTTTTCAAACTGATCTTTGAACCCTCTGTGGGAAGTTAATATCAGTCTGGGCAGGAAATGGCAACATAACATATGTCTGACACTAATGAAAGAGCTGGCTGAAACATTTCCAACACAAAACAGAAACAGAACATACACAATGGCTCTCTACATAGTTACACTGCCTAGTTTGTCTAAGCCCACTCAGTTTTTGTTGTATGTTTTTGTGTGTTTGTCCATACAAATCTACAAAGTCTTGTAAGTTTTTTTTAAAAGCCCTGGTCTAAATGGTTGGTAAATACCTTCTATTTACGTTTAAAATATATTGGCTCCGAAGAACATAATACATTTTAGGCAAAAGTAGTTTAATCTTTGCTCAGGATTTACCAGATTTTGGATTTGTATGAGCAAAATTGAAGTATACTTTAGAATCAGTATACCTATACAAACACACATTTTTCATATACATTCATATATGAACATACAGACAAAAGACTACTTACTCAGTGCTGACAAAATAAATCAAATACACAACATAAGAACAGCATGGAGGGGGCTTAGACTGCTTCTAAAGTTCATACACCAGAGAATGTCTCAACGTCAACCTTCTGAATGTTGCCAATTATAATGAATCATCAATTACTTTTATATTGATTATGAAATGAAATGTTCTGGCCTTCAACACTAATTCTTAAATTTGCCTGAACTAAAGTCAGGCTCTTCATTGAGATCATTTTACCAATCTAGGAAACAAAATGTATAACGTGAGACATTATTACAGTAGACCGTGAGACTATCTCTGGGGCGTTGATGTGACTGTAGGGGGGTTAAAATCACATTGAAACTACAGGATGACAAATAAGCATCAGCTGGGGGCGGGGGGCTGGGTCAGCAGGGTAGAAAAACAACAGGGATTTGTATTACTGCCTCTGGGTCAGATTACTAAATATGATTTGATTAAACTACTTCTTGTAAGGATTCATCTCACTTGGCTGATTATATTATTTCCATATATGGTGGTTATGGAAATAAATCAAATTAACAGTTATGAATGTCTTTAGAATATTAGAAATCAAAAAAGAGCTCAAAATCTAACAATCTTTCATTATTGAAAGCAAGAAGTAGCAAAAAATTGTCCCTTTTTTATTTGGTAAGTGACCCAGAGGTTTAGGGGTGTTTCTGAGGTCTAAAGTCTGTACCAGAGGGGGGTTAGCAGCCTGCATGGCCAGCAGTGACTCATGGTATGTCATGTCGGGTTGGGCTGGGATCACCCCTCCGTGCCGGGGCCAGGCACTCTGCACCAGAGACTCCAGCTGAGTAGATGTAGCACCTCCAAGTGGGAGCTCAGACGACGGGGTGGGGGGAAAGAAGCTCTGCACTGATGGTGGATGTCCCTGGGGATCCCTGTGAAGTACTCCCCCTGATGAATCGTAGTGTGAAGTAGATGATGTGCGAGGGATAGACTGAGCTGCTGAGGAGTCAAAGGGAGGAGGATTGGGTGGGGGAGGGGGTGACTGGAATTCTCCTGCATCAGAGGAAGCCAGAGAGTCACTTGACGGTTCAGGACTTTTGTCCTTCAAGGTTCCAACAGGGTGGTGAAGGAGAAGATTTCCTGGTGGTAACGGGAGCTCTGGACTGATATATGCATACAGCTCCTCCGTCACTGGCTGGAGACGGTTGTACGATCCAGAACCACCAGATCCTGTACCAGAACTGTCCTCCAGAGGGAGGTCCATGGAGCTCCTTCTGGCTCGATAAAGTCTGGATGTCAGGAGGCTGGGGTCCCCAGCAGCGGCTGCAGCTGCAGCGGCTGCAGCTAAATGGAACTCAAACACACTTCCAGCAGGCGAAGGAGCATCAGTCACTACTGCAGGTGCAGAAATGGGGAAGGAGGATGAGGAAGCATGCTGTGGAGGATAACATCCCTCAGATGATGAAGAAGAAACCGAGCCACCTGTCGATGCAGCCATTGGTGTTAAGGGTGGAGGTACTGGACTGTGTGCAGTCATTCTTTGCAAGATGTGGGGGTGCAAGAATCCTGGTTGAGGTGGAGGACCAGGATCAAAGCCCAAACTGGCAGCGGCAGCAGCTGCTGCTGCCTGCCTCTGATGATGAAAACTCAATTGGCCAAGCTGATGCGCAGTCATTGGATATCCTCCATAAGCCATTGCTTCATAATGGTCCAATAAGGCAGCTTGATTCAGGCTCAATCGCCTCACTGCTTCCTCGTGTTCTGCTCTCATGTCTTTATAACCATACAAACTTGGATCAGACTGTCCTGGTAGATGCATGGGTTCACCAGCTCCAAGTCTTTGAGCTGCTGCTGCCGCAAAACCAGGGTTAAGCATAAACAAAGGAGGCTCAACACTTTCCATCCCTGAAAAGGGGTGAAGGCTGCTTCCGTAGCGAGTGTAGGCAGGCTGAAAATGTCGAGTATGAGCTTCGAGAATGGAGGTGCTCTTGCGTCTCTGGGTGTTGTAGCCTTTTGGAGGCCCAGTGGGAGGAGGTGAGAAGGAAATGGGGCGCTCAGGGATGGAGGGGAAGAATATAGTTGGAGGTTCAGGGAGGTTTGGGTGAGGGACGCTCCCTCCTGCGCCTCCTCCACCTGAGCTTGCTCCTCCAGTGAAGGGGTGTGGCATTGAATGCTGCTGTGACAATGAAATACAATGGATTTAAAAATGAGGCTCAAGAGAATGACATAAATCCACAGCAAACGCCCACATGAAATAAATGAAAAACATTAATTGAAAAGTAGAAATTTAAAACAAAAAAAGATACATATTCACCCTCCAAAATAAAAGCACAATGTAATAACAAAGCCTATAAAAGCTATAAAACAGAGTTTAAAAAAGGTAAGAAAGATATGTTTTAAAATGGGATACAATAGATGGTTCAAGTCACACACTTGTACAGCTGCAGCACAAAGACAGACTATACAAAAGCCAGGCAGAAAAAGAGAGATCAAGAAGCTCAAAGTTGGGGGAAAAAGTGAAAATGGCAAGAAAAGAAACACTAAATGCTGTCTTTGACTTGGGTAATATTCAGATGCATCTTCAATTAGGAAACTGTTGCTCTGACTGAATGTTTGAAACTTGGAACTCTGAATCAATATGATGCATCAAACTTTTTACACTGAATTACATTTTCACTTGATATTTATTTATTTTGGAAAAAGGAGCAGTTTTCTGATTGAAGATGGATCTCATATTAGACCTTTGTACCATGATGCATGATTATGGCTCATGCCACTCTGAGTTTATTATGAACACACAATGGTCTATGAGAGGAAGAGAGAGAGTTAAAGATCAATGGAAGCATCTGAACAATTAAAATAATGATAAAATGAAACAATGAATTCCAGTATTTGAACTTCCTTCTTTATATTTTTAGATGTATCTCAACTCCAACATACACTTGGAGTAAAAGACTGAATAAGAGCAAAGATAGGCTCTTATCTGCTGAACTAAACGCTGACTTGGTTTATTATTTACGTCTAACATTATTTTAATGCAAATACAGCACCGCAACATATTTTTGTGAAGACTAAAACATACAAGTTATTTTCATGTAAAGATTTTTTGTCAATTGCTGCAAAAGTCACACTAAAATATTGGAAGTTTACTTTCCAATAATTTTATATAAACTCAGAATACTGACATAAACAGTAAAAATGATGTTGCATATGTATTGATTCTATTTGTATGACATTTAAAAGCTCCAAAAAAAAATCTAAATCAGAAAAAAAATCTGCTTTATTGAAAGCTTTTATTTGATCAATATATAAACTGAAAAGATACTAGCCTCATCTTCTGTATAATAAAGAAACTAGATAAGCTATTTTTTGGTACCTAATGTTTAATTTAACTAATTGCATTATGTTAAAACAGCTTGAATGATGTTAATTGCATCTTAAAAGTAATTTCCTTTGATTGCATTGATCTGCTTCTTTGTTTCATATGCTGCTATCTAAAAAGCCAGTTCATCCCAAAATAAAACTTGTTACAAAGCTTCCATATCTTTTCTCTCTCTTCCCTGTTTGATTCTCACCACCACTGGGGATTACATTTGTGAACCTACAGGGGTGGAGAACAGGGCAGGCAGGCTGGCCCTCCGCTGCCTGGCCCTGGGCTGAGAAGAGGTAGAGTGAAGGGGAAGGACCGTCTCCAGAGCCTTGGAGAGGCGGCCTGCGAAAGTGTCCCTCTCAGCTGCGAGAGGTACGCAGGGGGAGGTGGTGGAGGTGTGGGAGGACAGGTCTGGAGGAGGCGAGGCGGGCCGTTTTGGAGGAACCGCCAGGGATGAAGGAGCATGAGAAAAGGAGTACGAGGAAGGTGGGACGCAAATAGACATGCTACGACTTCGACGGCCGTGTGGTACAGGCTGCAGGCCGAGGGGGGTGGAAGAAGGTGAGACCAACATAAAGCAACAACAAAATAAAGTTACTTAAAGAGAACATAACAGGATGGATAGCGGGAAACTAAGATTAACTAGGGGGAAAAAAATCATTTAACATTTTCACATTTCAGTTAAGTGGAAAAAATACTTGACATTACATTCATCATTAGAATCAAAGTAAAATCATCAATCTGCCTTTAAATCAGCTAAACTTAGAGGCAATTTATGGCATCAGAGACAGCCAGGTTCTGTATTCTTCTTTATAAAATCAGTATATAATAAGAAATAAGAGAAAAAACAAAAACAACAAACCAGTGCAACAAAAACAAAAAACAACCTAAAAAGAAAGACAACATGGTAATGAAATAACATCTAAAATAAAGAGAAAAGGCATTACATAAAAAAGTCAACTGAGCATCCAATCTGATTTATTAGTCTTCTGTGAACTCTACTGACTCAAATGAACAACTTTAGATGTTTTTTAAGTAAAATTCCCCCAAAAGAGCCAAACCCATAATTGTTTTATCCAGTAAAACACCCTTTGAACCATTCATTGACTAAGTCAGACTAGAACCAAAGACCATCTCATGAGACCTTTACTCATAGTTGATGTTCACTGCTCAAGAAAAGTCTTTGATCAGAACAGCAGATAAAGAATAAAATCTCTGATCTTTTTGTGAATTAAACTAATCTAGAAACATTTTGATTTACAGTAAAAAAAAACAAAAAACAAGTGCATGTGATGTATTTTGAAGACTCAATATTGTGGATAACATTAGCTTAAAATATTTAAAGAAAAATGTTTGTTTGAAATGTGAAATGATCAAAATAAAGAACTTCAAGTATTGGAAAACAAGTAAACAATAACGGAACAAAATGTAAATAAGAAAGAACGCTAAAAATAAATCCATTTTACTAAAGAGACATCAGAGAGCTAACAAACGGATAAAAGGAATAAAGTGGTTGATGAAACTGCTGAACTGTGGGGGAAAAGAGCTATGAAAACTGTGACGTTAAAGTGACCGACTCAAAACAAGCTGCTTGAGAACTGAGTGAATAATTAGCTGACTGAGTGGCAAAGAACAGATTTGGTTGTATTACCTAAATGTTGGTTTAAATGGTGGAAACACTGTATTGTGTCTAATAAATTAGGTTAAATGATGCACACACCATGCCTTGGCATTCCTTTTTTAATTTGAGGTTATTGGTGCAAAAATAAAAACTGATTATATTCTCATTTCTTCTAGCAGTTCTAGTTTCACTTCCAAACACTGCAAACTTCATTCCAACTCACTGCAACCTACAACACTACAAATGGATGAAATCATTTCAATCACATCTGTGAGCTGACAGAAAATCACCAGCTGTAACAGAAGTGACTGTCAGAGGTCAATTAAACAAAGGCAACACTTACCATCGGCTGCGGCGGCTGGCAAAAGCCTGGATGTTGCTGCGATGCGGAGGCGGGAGTTTGGGGATATGGGGTCTGGGGTTGGGAAGGGGGCTGGGAGGAGGGGGGACCGCTGTAAGACATGGCCAGCTGACCCAGGTGGGGGGAGTCTGAGGAGAAAACCAAGGAGCCCTGTCCGCTGTCTACACCTCCTTCAGCTGAGAGAAACAAAGAAACATTTTGGTTTAATAAAATCAACCAAGCTACAAGATGTGCAGAAACTATTTCAAGAAAATGTAAATGTCTTGGTCTTACATGTGTGAGAGATGCTGGACTGCTGACGGTGAAGCAGATGTTGCTCCACCTCAGCCTCCTCTGTCTTTGACTGTAGAAACACAATCAGGAGTCAAGAGAAATTAAAGTATTAATTCAAACTTTATCTTTCTAGATTTCATTAATTTATTTTAAAAACTCCACAAATAGAACATGGACCATGTGGATGTGAATGCTGCATAGAGATAACAACGATGGGATTTGAGTTCTAAGTCAATCAAAATAAATCAAAATCAGCATCGATACTTTTTCATTCACAAGTAAACAAAGCTCTGATATCTAATTGCACCAACGAACCTGGGAAGCTTTAAATGCCTCTTGTTTCTGCTTTTGTTCTGCCTCCAGTTTCCTCTTCTCCTGTTCCTGTCGCACCAGCTGCCTCTGCTCTCTCTTCTTGAGGATCAGAGACACACGGTCCTTGATGGCCTTGGCCATGGTCTTGTGGTCCGCTTCAGCAACGTAGCCAGACTCAACCTGGGGAATTTGAGGGAACACAAATACATTTAAGAGTTTCATTTTTTAACTTTAACTCCATTAACACCCATCACCTCGTCTCAACATGTTTTACAGAACTTACCATTTCCTGCGCCACATCTTCGGGTACATCTTTGTTCAGGTCAAAGGAGAACTCGATGGCTTCGTTGTCTTTATATTTACCTGTAAGTACATCAACAAATGCTGGTCAGATATTAACATTTATACAACTTCTACCAGGCTGCTAAGAAAAGGCGTTACACAGACAGTACGACAGCTAATGCTTTATGGGCTCATGAATTCTCGCCTTTGAGCTTCTTGACGTCCTCTATCCTGAGCCACAGTTTGATAGCAATCATTTCCCCATCATCCTCCTCTGCAAGTTCAACTCTGACCCCTGTTTCCTCCTGAAAGAAGGCGTGGTTCAGCAGAGTCTTTATGGCATATCTGGACAGACATGAAAAGATCATTTTAATAGTGATTCACTTTGAGAAAGACAGATTAGAATAAAGAGTAATGACTCTTGACAAGGCTTTCTGAGCTGATTATTCTGCTAAAAAAAACAATTTTATATATTTACTACCTGCTGCAGCTACTTCATGATAATTTATCAACATAAGAAAACACTTAGAACACTAAGAAGTATGGTGAACATTAGGGAACAAAGCAACCTAAAACTCAACACCACTCTGGAAACATCAAATGTAAAAAAACAAATCCATGCTGTTCTTGTTTTTGTGACTCACCTCTCATCTTTGTTTGTTCTGATGCAGCCCTCTATAATTTCCTTCACCTCAGGAATGGCTACCTTGTCAAAACTAGCTGGCTTTACTCCCTACAAGAAAAATACAAGACACTGTGAAAACAAGGAAGCTTGCAGAAGTCAACATTAAAACTCAGCTTTGTTCTTCCTGGCTCATGTCTAGATAAGATTTACTGTGACATTTGCAGACATTTGATACATGCTAATTACATTAATGCACTTCCTGTAAATTTGTACCACAACGTTGGTGTTTAGTTACTTCGCTTGTTCATCTCTACACACCAAGTTTGAGACCTGAGGTATCAGAGATTGTCCTGAAATAGGTAACTGCCACATAAACCCAGTAGAAGGAGTGAATAATGGATTATAACCTCTCAGGAGGGATAAAAGTCAGGAGCACATTTAGAAGGATAACACTAACAGACATAATGTTTGGCACTAATAGCAGCTTCTGTGATTGAATAATAATAATAATAAACAATGAAAAGTCCCGCTGCTGAAAAATATGAGGTTACACACACAAGCACATGCATACACATAACAGAAGAGGAAAAAATAAAATATTTTAAGAAATTTCTTGTACGTAAGTAACTAAGACCAGGAGTAAGACACAGAGTGTTGCTATCTTCCCAAAATTATTTGTTTTAACTTGCATTAAAAAAAATCTTTGTCACCAAGACATCATTTAGTTAATATTGGTTTTAGGTGTGAAATTTTATAGTTGAGTAAAGCCCAACTGACAGTTATTTAAATCAGATGACATGACGACGGTAAGCCGATAAAATCTTATCATTTACAATTATCTGCTTCCTAAAATGACACAAACATAATGGTGAAGGCACACCCTGACTTATAAAGATAAAATTATTGTTGAAGCAGCAAAATCCAAACAAAGAGTTACCAAACACATTGGGAATAAAATTGTTTTAAGATTTGACAAACAGAAACTTACCTACTGAGCAGTCAAAGAAAACGACCAAACATTTTTGCCTAAACTTGTTGACAGTTAGTTCATCTCAACCCACAAGCTCCAAAGTTACCAATTCCTTCTGCGCTTCCTCTCATTTTCTTTTTTTCCTTGCCATGTTTTTCTCCCGCTACCCCATCAGTTTGTCATTATATAACCCTCATTTCACTGTGGCATGCACGCACACACTAGTGAGAGTCTAAGGCCAAACAAAGTTAGGACTGATGGGGATGTAATGGCATTAGGACTGACATAAGCAGGGAGGGATGGAGGGAAAACTAGCTTTTAGGTAATTGGAAGTAAGGAATGTTCAAGAGGGAGAAACACTGAGTCAAACCAACAACGCTGTTAATTATAACAAATAATCCACTAAAAGATGAAAAAATGTATCAGTAAAATGTTTGAAAAATATATTACACACACACACACATACACACACACACACACACACACACACACACACACACACACACACACACACACACAATACCAAATCAAATGAAGAGTGCATTTGGTTCTAATGCTGCTACTAACCATAAAGGCCAAACTGGATGGAGCTTTCTGTGAAAAACATGCAGGAGGACTGGAGCTTTATCAAGTAAAATACAGTCCCATAGACATTTTCTAGTGTCACATTATTTCCCCTCATGCCATTGAAAGACTGCCACAGCACTTAAACCTGGGCTCTAGTGCCTCCTATTTCTGTCTCTGGTCCTTGAGATGTTTTTACATATTGACTGAAGTCTACTTAGACATAATTAATAAAATACACAGATACATGCTTACTGAAACAAATTGAAAAACATCATTTTGAGGCTAAATCTGGGAAATAAAACCTTTCCACAGCGTTAAATGAAGTATTGTCTACATTAAAAAGGTTCTGGAGCCACTAACTGGATTTGGATGAAAGCTCAAACTGAGTAATCAGGTATGACGGCTCTCTGATAGAGGGAACAAATAACCCCTGAAATTCAAAGCTTATTGTGGAGAAAAGAAAACCTTTAGGACATTAACTAACGTAGTGCTCCACTCATCAGGCCGTAGTGATGCTGTGGTCAGACAGAAGTTGCCCCCTCCACAGAAAGACAACTCTACCCTGTTGGAAGACTGCCAACAAGCATCTGAACAACTGTGAGACAAAGCTTCCCAACAGCATGTGTGGAGGAAACTGGGCACTGAGCAGCCGCTCATTAATATCATTCCTACAGTGAAACATGCTGGTGGCAGCTTTATTCTGTGGGGATGTTTGTTCATTTCTTTGACAGGGTCAGAGAAATGTACTGAAAATCAAAGTCAAAACAACATTACCAGAGAGTGCTCTGGATCAGTCTGGGCTCAAAGTTTTCAATTCAGTAAAAATACCCCCCAAAAGCTTCTGAGAACACAGTAATGGCTTCAGGAAAACTACGACAACCAGAATGATCCAATCTTAGTCTGGACTTGAACCCAGGAGAGGAGAACATTGTTGAAAATATTCATGCACAAATACTCTCATCAAACCTGACCGTGTTTGAATATTTCTGCCATGACGGATAACAGAAACTTGGTAGGGTCATCTGTGTTCTCTTTTGGGTCTGACTCTGAGAGAAATGGAGGGTGAAAACTTGAGGTTTTTTAAAATAAACAAAAGCAGGTGACCATGGCACCATGAGGTTATCACAAGGTTTTGCCTGAAAGTGACAATAACAAATACAGAACCATGAAGTTCGCCGTTTGTTTTGCAATAACGCTCTGTTTCTTCAAGCGCACAACATCTCTTCACTAACAGCAAATGATAAAAACCCAAAGAGTACAGTGAACCTAAGGGCTGAAGTCACTGATAATCAAATACATTTTGATCGAACTCTGGATGTGAATAGGAAAAGAGAGAGGAGGAGAAAAGGATGGAGAGGGCGAGGGATGGCTAAGAGCCAGAAATGTGATTTAGAACATTTTAAATTAAATGGGAGAGATTCAGAGACAGAAAGCTAACAAAAGGATGTAAGACAGAGGGCAGTTTCCCTTCTATCAAAGGGTGGCTCAGAGGAAGGGTAGTAATCTTAATCCAAATCATTTCAGTTTGATTGTGTCAGCTAGATAGTACAGATGGGCACTTAAAAGATTAGATCAAAAAAATGCTGACATGAAAAATCAAAATAAATATTAAAATAAAAAACGTGAGCAACTGTGATATAAAAACAGCGCCAAGCTAAAGTTATACCTAAAAGAAATGTTCATGTTTACAGTAAAGTGCTTCAGATGTTAGGCTGAAGTGGAGTTATCAACAAGAAAGATACAGTAAGCCCGGCTTTAGAAAAATCTGTAAAAATGTTGAAGCATGCGTTATTTTTACTGATGCACTTTGCTACATGTAAAAAAAAAAGATTGAAGCTTTGAAATAAAGCTGACATACATGACAGGACAAGAGGTGCAGAGGAATTATGGGTATTGTAATATAAGAAAGAGAATATAATAGAGACAAACTAAGAAAATGAGCTTTCAAGTAAATTCATCTGGTCCATTTACTGTCATTGTCAGAGCAACAAAAAAAAAAGGCAGACAGCTTCCATCTGCGTGTTTTTGTCTGATGGTCTCTGCAGCACTCAGAGGCTCAAAGAGCTGATCGAAGTCTGACTGCATCTCTTCCTGCTTTATGTCTGGGTTTTCTGCCTCAAAGTGTTCAGTCCAAAAGGTTGTCTGAATTAAAAACTAAAAATGTTGCAAATTTTGTTTTAAAGTAGACACAAAGAGGCTTGATCCACATGCTTTTTGCAGGTTAAAAAAAACAAACAAACATGCAGGGAACAGAAGTCTTTTCAAAAAGGAACAATTTTCTTTCTTTTTTTTAATCCATTCTACAAATATAGCAAGACAACAGTCTGAGTGAGAGGGAGAGAGCATAGGAGGGAAAAAAAACAGAATCATATGACTGGAACTGCTGCAGCTCATGCCAAACTTATTAATACAGTCGGTAAACAAGTGTCGAAGGGGAAGTGGTGGACAGAGCTAGGGATTAGACTAAAACACAAAACAAGCTGTGACTCATGAATATGGAGACTCTGAAAAGAAAACTGACAGAACAAACAAGACTTACACTCGTGACTCTTCTGTAGATCTGGGCAGCATTTTGGCACTCAGAGTAGGGATACTCAGAGGTAGCCATCTCCAGCATACACATCCCAAAAGCATAGACATCTACCAGTTCATCGTACTTCTCCTCATACATCTCTGGAGCCATAAACTCCGGGGTGCCTTTACAAAAACAAACAACCATGTTTTAACTACTAAACATTTGTTAAAATTATTGTAAAGCTACAAACTTGTTAAACAGATTATTTTTGCAAACATTTGCAGTGCCTCTAATTACTAAAACAAAGCTGTGAAACTCACTGAGAGCATCTATCCTGCCTCAAGTGGCATGTTAGTATGTGTAATTGTGTACTTGCCGTGTGAAAAAAATGTGAGTAAGAGAATACTTGTGATCAGCTCCACTACTACACAGCAGAATGGAAGCCAATGATGCTTTTCTGTGTGCTGAAGTGTGTATTGTGTGCAGCTATTACATCTCCAGACAGCTTAATCCCAGTTTACCAGCAGACTGACTGGAGGTTGTTTCACTTTTCAAATACCTGTGGTTCGCTTTAACAACCAGCAGTAAAATTAATGTGCATGGTGTGTATAGAATGTGAAAATTATCTACATGTGTGCATTAAAGTGGTTATTACTCCAGAAAACTATGCTAGCTATTTTACTTTCTGTACTTCCATGTCATTGAGTACAAACTGGGAGACCGTTCAGTTGGGCATGTGCTCTCCTACCTATGACACTTTTGGCAAATGAGGCCCTCTTCAGCGTGGCCAACCCCAGATCTCCTATCTTCACTGAGCCAGTGGGCCCCGTGATAAAGATGTTGTCACATTTCAGGTCTCTGTGAATGATGGGTGGAGCTCTGGTGTGCAGGAAGTGAAGGCCTTTAAGGATCTGTCGGCACCACGAACGCAGAACCTTGATTTTCATTACCTTGAAACGCTTCAGGTAACTGCAAAAAAGAGATCACACACAAGGACATGCATCAGTGCAGGAAACGGAAAAACAAACTACTAACTGCCAAAAAAATACGACCTATAAACATCATTCTGTGTCCACCAGCTAAAGGAACTAGCACCAAAATGAAGCTGTTCTGAGGTTAAAAAGTGATCAGATAATCTACAAAATACACAAAGGACAAGCCTCCACAACAACAACAACCAAAAATAAATAAAATCCCATGTAACCACTGCTTACCACTGTCAAAAGACTCCAGTTAAAAACAATCATAAATTGTCCCATAATTGTGCTCCAAAATGCAATACTGACACCAATGGTGGGCACCTGCAAAATTGAGGCCGTCTCATTAATTCAGTGGATATTCATTACTGTGTAGAAAAATATAATAAAGATGTATTTTGAGCTCAAAAAAGCTTGATAGCAGTGAACAGCGAATGTTTTCTACTTTCCTGTGAAACAACAGAAGACAAACATATACATCATCTCAGATGCTTTAACAATGGTTTAAACAGCACAGGCAGCTACTAATCTCACAGTAAGCATTACTTCTGTTGCATTATATCAAATAAACAAGAAATAAAGCCATTTAACTGTCAAGACTGAGAACAGAAAGACATTATTTACCGTGCAATTGTTCTATTTTGAATCTTAAAGTCATTAAAATGGTTTTCCATTGTATTGACCTAATTATTTCTGTTAAAACTCGTCTCGTCTCGTCTCGTCTTCTTCCGCTTATCCGGGTCCGGGTCGCGGGGGCAGCATCCCAATTAGGGAGCTCCAGACAGTCTTCTCCCCAGCCACTTCTACCAGCTCCTCCGGCAGGATCCCAAGGCGCTCCAGGGCCAAACCAGGAGAATATCCTGGTATATCCAGTGTGGGAAAAGGAAAACATCCTTTTGAGAGGCTACCAGCTAATCTAATGAGCCAAAACACATCCACACCGGTGAGTGTCCAAGACTCAGTCCACCTGGTTCACACAGCCTTGGACTGTGGGAGTTTCTATGGGAGGAATACAGGCAGAACAGGACAGATGACAGTGTGAAAAACATTGATGTGTTTCCAGACTGTTAGTCAAATGCTTTCTTTGTAGTAAATTAGATTCATATTTTGTTGATGTCAAGGTTTTAAGAGTTCTGCAAATTTATTCAAAATCAATTTCCTGTCCTTTCTGAATCATCTATTTTAGTGTTTGAATGTTTCCCATTTTCTCTTATCAGCTGGGGATTCCTGGGCCTCTCTGTTGGTCAAAATTTTTTCCCCCAAGCTCTTTCTGATCAACTCAGCAGAGTGTTATTTGACAACTCCACAAAGAAGGTTTTATATACGAAAATTGATTTCAACATCTAAAAATAATCTTAGAGTGGATTTTATACCTTCACACTATTCAGAAATGAATAAAATAAAGCAGCATCAGTGAGTTTGGCTTCAGCATCGTCACCAACTGCTCTAACAAAGCAGCAACCTCAAACCTGTACTAAGGACAAGGAGCTCAGAAAAGTTAAGACAGCACATGAAGTCATTTAAAAAATATATAGTTTGCATATTTTCTGAGAAATCGTAAAGTGACCATACACACCACCAAACACACTTTCACTCACATTCATTCTATGATTCCCATGACTTAGTCATCTCTTAAATAACCCACAACTTCATGTTCCACCTCCATTGTCTCCCTCCTCCTCCCCTAACTCCTCTGCTTTATTTCGCCCCCATTCTGAAGTCAGAACAGTGCTGACAGACACGTTAAACCCTGTGGCATGCAGCACTGCTGGAGTGACACTGCACAAAGTGTTTCTCTATCTCACAGTTGCTCAATCCTACTCTTATGTCAGCACACAAACCTGAGTAAACAGATCTGTATGTGCACTTTCATCTTTTATTAATATGTTAAAAAACATATGCAGCACAAAACTGAGTCTCTCACACATGCAACTTGTACTGGTCAGTGTTTCCATCTTCAACATCTTTTCTCCTCCCTATCAGTCCCCCCTCACCCTCCTCTCCTGTGATCGCTCTTTCTTTTTCCACTGCCTCAGCACAGAGCAGCCCCTCTCCTTTCTGAGAATTCATCTGGACGACAGCCGAACCCCTGCACAGCCTTCATCCTGTTCATAAACACTCATACATGCTTTGTACTTGCACAAAAAAATGACACGTGTATCAAGTTTAGAATTTTCAAAGTTCATTTTAGGCTAAAATGTACAAAGTTATTGTTTTATTTATTCCTTTTAATAGCAGGGAATATTGACTGTTTAGATACTGAACTGAATGGGTTTTTTCCCCCCATTATTCAGGCTTAGTACACAATGCATATTCCTGTCAGCAAATACAAATGTGAATCTAACGTTAAGCTAAAATGAGAAATTGTTTGATTAATTTATTTTTATACATTTATATTACAGCAGAGATGCAAGCTTCCGCATTAGTAAAGAAATACAGTTTGAGAAACTTTTACAGTCTTCCATTGGAGGGCGCTATTATCCTTAATAGTGCTGTGCAACTGAAACGTTCTCCCATTACTCTTACAGGTGAGTCAGTGGTTTGACATCACCTTTCTGCCTTTAAATGATGTCATATTTCCCTCTTTTTAAATGACTGTCCATGCATTTTTCAGATTCTGCTCTTCTTCCATTCATTGTTTGACATCAACCAACTGTATAAAACTGTCAGTATAGTCATCCATCTGTCCCCCTCTACCCCCCAGCACAGAGGAAACAATGTCTGGAATGAGAGGAATCTGCAGCAGAAGCAGCAGCTGGCAGGTGGGCTGATGATGGCCCATGATGCACAGTATGTAGCAGGATGAACACGGCTCATCACCTTTTTCTGCAACAGCAACAATGACGTTTGTGCATCTATTCTCATCAGCTGAGAGTCAGGCATTCAGCTGTGGCATGTTCAGACACACACCCATTCTTCACAATGGGGAGGAGCTGAGAGGCTGATGGTCACCTATGGCGCTAAAGTCTCATTTGAAGGAGAAACACTTTTCACACCTTCACCTGGAAGCAGTCTGATGGTGATGCAGTAAAATCTACAGTATTTTTGCATCATGTGACTTAAGGTCAAGTAATTATAACATATTGAGTTACACGAACAATACACAATAAACCCAGGCTCTGCATGTAATGAGTTAGATTCTCACTAGCTGCTCTGCTAATGGATCCAATTTGCACTGAAATCCTGTTGGGATGTGAGGTGCCAAGAGCACTAATGTGAAACCATTTAAATTTAAAATCAAAGGAATAGCTGGAGTGTGGATGTTTCAAGTTCTGATAAAATAGTAGTTATCATCTATCCTGTTAGGGGTCTTAATTCTGTGCATATCACCTGGAAACAAAGTCACTTTATATAATGCAATATAATACAGAAAGTACACCAAGCATTCCATAAAATTCACTAATTCACGTTTTGTTTTAATTGTTTATACCTCATAGAACTTACGTTTTTAATGTGCCAGATGTCATGAGCTCAGTGACGAGAACAATACATTTCTTTCCTTTGCACAGACCCTCCCAGGAGTCATAGAAGCGGACAATGTTAGGATGCTGCAGCCCCTTCAACATCCCGGCTTCCTCTTTGAACCTCTGACGCTCCGACTTGGACAGCTTACGGTCCTGCAAACAGGACAGAGAGGGACAATTAGCAAAACACAGACAAATCAAAGGTAAACAAAGTACTGCACATTTGAAATATGAATGAACAACCTCATTTCCTCCCAAATCAGACACATAATCTTATAGTGCGTGCAATTACAATCAAATCGAGTGGAAAGAAGTTTTGAAGGATAAAGAGAGCAGCTAATCAGCAGAGGAGAAATAAAGGTTAGGCAGAGAGAAAAATGAGATGAGGAGAAAGACAAAAACAAAATTAAAACACGTTTTTATGGAACATCTAAACAAAGCATTAAAATACAAAATGAAATGTGAAATCTGATACTATCAGAAAGCATTTCTCATGTATCTCCTGTAAGAATGAGGCTAAAACAAGAAATAGATCCTCAGGAATTCAAACATCAATCAGTGTTTCATATTTTAAAAAATCCTCCAGTAGAACAGAACAAAACTCCCTGGAAAAGTATTTTACAAACACTTATAAATGCCATTGGGTCATTTCCCATTACACATCACTCTCAATACACACTCAAAGTATGAAATCTGTATTTATTTATTTACTTTATTATTTTCTACATATGTCTGGGTCGAAGGTTGATGCACAAGTTTAAAAAACAATTGTTGAATATTGTGTTACATCCTGCTGCCCTCTTCTGGGTTTTACCATGCAGTTTATTGCAAGCAGGGTTATTTGGACAGGTGGGGAAGACCTGATAGAGGTTTTAAAAGTTACCCTAATCAGTTTTTCTTTCTGTCTTGCTTTCACTCTCTCTGTCCCTCGCTCTCTCTAAAGCAGCATTCCCAGGTTCTGGTTTATGTTTGCTTTGGTTTCGTTACAGACACTCGCTCACACATATTATAGTCCTCCACGTACCATTCACATTACTGATTGTTACACATTTAATATTTAGAGAATATGATATACCTTTAGTTTCTATAATAAAATGTTTGCATACAAACTTGTCTTGTTTTTGTGAAGGGCAATAAGCTAAACTATATTGGGGGGCTTAGCTGGACCTTTTGCGCCGCAAACAAGAATCATACTTCTAGAAGTTATAAAAGCTTGCAATGAATTTCAACTAGTCAAATCTTTTTGATATCAGTGCTGATAGCTCAGTAAACACATTGGTGAGCTTCATTGAGGCACTTGTGTGTGGTTTTGCATATACATGTGAGCTTTCATCGTAAGAGGAAAGAAGCCTTAATACGTCAAAAATCATGTTTTCAAAAACAAAACCCTCAGCTGCAGTTTCTATAGATTTATTCTATGTAGTAAAAAAATAGGTTGGTGTTTATGATGTGCCCTTTTTTCTTTGTTTTTAGTGTGTGCTTGAACAGTTTCTTCTAGTTTGTTTTTAGTCTAACTGCAGATGACACATTCAGCACATCACTGCCCCCAAAATAAGCACAATCACTGGCGCCTGACAACAAGAAAATGAGCTGATGAATCTTCAATTCTAAGGGGATTTTTGTCCAAATATAGCTGCAATAACCTTCCTGGCCATAAATTTTTAAGCTGCTCATCCCAAATATGAACTTCCCACAGGGGCTACAAGACGCTTTCGCTGGATGTCAGAGAAATATTTTTTAAATATATTAAAGCAATGTCTCAATTTAATTGAGGCAAACAGAAATTTTGGTGATTTGAAAGGAAATCCTGATGACACACATCCAGAATATTCCATAATGTCTGTGACCCTTTTAGAAGATGAAACTGCATTAGAGTGAACAGACTATAGGGGAAAATAGATAAATGCTGAAAGAGAAGCAGGTCTGACTGAAACAGATGAAAAAATTAACACATTAAATATTTATATTGCTAATCTTTGGTATTTAACTTGTTTTTAAGATGACTTTCTATCAGATACTGCAGGTCAGACACCTACTCTAAAGAAACCTATAAGGATTATCTCCATGGCAACCGATTTTTAAAAGTTCCAATAAGGACACTGCGTCTACAGTTCAACATTTGCTATTTCATAGAAAAAACATAAACATGAAATAAAAAGTCAAAAAACAAAGAGGATTACACTCATTTAATGTAAATAATCACATTTCTAAACTTTAGAAAATTTGTTACAACTGTCCTTAACATTCAGCATCTGGTTTTATAAACATCAAGTGCAACATCCAAAGAACAGATCAGCGCCTCTAGGTCACAAAATGATAAATGTCTTTTCACATGTTTTGAACAATTATAAAACCCTGTGAGCTGCTTCCAAGATTAAGAGAATTTCTGAGATGATCTCATGTTGTCATCTTTAATAATCCAAGGCCCCATCTGCATCATATGACTTACTCACACACACATGCATTAACACACTTTAAATACACACTGAGGCTTTCAGAAGTAATGTGCGTCTGAGAGATGGCCTAAAACAGCTTATCCCCATCGTCCTGCTGCAGCCACTTTCCTGATGATAGCCCATTAGCAACTGACAACACAAATCACCAGTGTGTGTGCGTGCGCGCTCACCAAACCATACTCCGATTCTCTTCTGCTCTGGCTCTTCCCTCTCGCAATCACATGACCTGGTAGTCACATGATCATAGCCGCAAGCCACCTGACTGACTGGAAGCTTGTGTTCCATTTCCTAGCAGCACTTAGAAAGGACCCGAACTGACCATAGCACTTAGATCATCTCCTTTGAGCTTTAAAGGATTCCTTCTTCTTCACTCTAATTATTTATCTCTTCATCATCATGTGTGTATTACTCATATAGAAATCTGTTACACTGAGACTTCATGAAGACTAGACCACTTGACAACAAAGAGCAGAGTCAATCAGACAATCAGTGATCTATGTTCCAAAAAATCTCCAGGATGTTTATTTGGGTCAATTTAAAATCCTCTGAACTGATGGAAAAACTAATATATGTGTCTATTTGTGTGTTCATATGTGTGCATCTACAAACATCACTAGAGACAGCCGGCAGCAAGTCTAAGAGGTTAAACTAATCCAATATTAATGTCTCTTCATGTCTATAAATGGGCTAATAGCTGAAAGAAGAGTATTTAAAAAATAAAACTAATCTGATGTCAGAATGTTGGTATGTAAGGAGGAGTTAATTTGATCCGTGGCACATAGGTTCTCTTGTTGTCTTCTTTCTCTCCTCCACCATTTCTCCCCTTCAAGCTTCAAAACATCATGAGGTTTGAGTTTTCTCAGACACAAAAATATCCTCTCATTTTCCATTTAAGACCATCTCTTTCACGTTCTCATACACCCCTCTTTACCTCACACAGACATGCCTGCAAACTCAAATCTGCAGTCTCTTATCTGAGACACACACACACGCACGCACACACACGCACTGCATTGTCGCTGGCTTCTCTTAGCCTATCTGAGGGCTTCAAAGAAACCTCCTATACATCCCTGCACAAGTGACAGCTCTAATTTTGTTCACCCTGTTTCTGTTCTGTAAAAGTCAATCAAGGACAACACACACACATACGGTATACATACACAAAGCCACATACGTATGTACAATCACAAGTAACAAAAAAAAACAGAGGCTGGCAGAAACTCAATCTGCAGTGTCACAGTATTATGCAGTTTCCTGCAGAGGGGCTGAAAACCAATACCCTCTGATCAACTCATGCAGGTCTGGATGTCCTACTGAGTTTTAACACTCTGTGATCATCTGCTCTGGCCCTCCCTGGTCTGATGCACCCCAACCAGCAAGCAGCGATCACAGCACCAGATGGAACGGGACTACAACTGCTCCAACCTCAATGCCACGAGTAAGGAGACAAAAAAAGACAGCAACAACGATGACAACGAAGAAGAAGACCAGTGAATGACCGCAAGTTCGTGGGTAACAAATTAGGATCTCTCCTGGGGAAACTGAAAATAGACTAAATAATTAGATCAGATTGTTTTCAAAGAACTGTCTGTTTCTCAGGATTCCCATGATACATCAGTAATTACCTCCCATTTAGGAAAACAAATCCATGAAAGAAGAATGAGTAGAAACCTTTTTACCACTGTTATTGGTTGGTTAACCTCAATTTAACAGAAATTAACAGAGCTGTGCAAATATTTTGAACTATTTCTTTATCTTTAAAACGTCTGACGTTCTTCTAATATTTTTAAACTGTCTCAATTATTAGTCCTTGACGGTTGTTAAATTATTTATTGGGACATTAGCTGCTTTTATGCTTATTATTGTTCTAGTTCAAAGCCATTAGAAGAAAAATTTACATAAAATAAATTACTGGTAATATGCTAAAGATTGCTCAGGTTCTTACTGCATTTTAAAATCATTCTTGACCTTCTGGTCAACAATTTGGTACAGTGTATCTTGTATAGCTTTTTGAATTTAACTGGGAAAACTTTTTTTTATTGTTTTATTTTGAAACTGTTTGGACTTTTGAATAAAAAGTTCTCGTCTGAACAACTGAACTGACATTTTTCTTATCTGAATATTGATTTTTCTGAGTTGGAATTGTTTTATATTCGCAGAATTAATATAGCTATAGAGATTTACGAATTGCTACTGTAAATGGTCCTACCACTATGTTGACCCAGTTTGATTCCCCCCTGATCAAGCCTTGACCCAAATATAAAAACAAAATACAAGAAAATAAAAAAATATATATCAGGATGTGTTAATCTTAATTATATCCTGGCTGCATGAATGAGCTGGTTTGTTTCTATGTACTCATGGTGGGGTGCTGCATGGCTGCAGTCTGTCTTGTGTATGAAAAAGACCCGATGTGTTCACTTAAATGTGCAGCAGAAAGTGCCCCTGAGACCCCCCATGGTCTGGAAATGCTTTCCTGCAAAGAACCACTAACCTTCAAGAGCACACACACACATACACACCTAATAAACATGTACTCAAAAGGCCCACGTATTACCTTACTCACACGCATAAACCAAGACCTTTACCACAGCTTGTTATGGTTAGCCAGGCTGAGGTAGGGAGAGAGAGAGAGAAAAAGAGAAAGAGCATCTGTTGTGAATAAGGATGACTAAAGAGAGGAGGAATAAGTTCAAGTAAAAGTCACAGGGGGAGAGGAAACGACAGAGCATGATCCCTTAAGTTCCCTTTGTATGCCAAAGTAAAACACACCAAACTGTGGGTTTGTTTTCCCAAACACTCTTCTGATATTCTCTATATACAAAGTTCTCTTCTTTTTGCTCGTCTTTCCAAACCCCTAACCAACTCTTCGTTTCCCTTTCGCGCCACTCCACTCCTCTCTCCTCCATTCCTCCCGTTTAGAAGGTTTTTGGTTTCCCATCAATCACCGCTCTACATATTGCTGTAACTGGGTCCATGTGTTGGTGTGCTTGTGTGGGTATTTGACCTAGATGTGGCTAAAAAAACCCTGTTGATTCTGTAGTAAATGGGGGGAATTATGTAGCCAACGGCTTTATTAATATTTGATTCTTTAAAACAATCTAACAAATATTTTTTTGTTTTCTTAAGTTCTGCCAAAATGTTTTTTGTCGGATTTGTAGCAGGTAATACAAACCGAACCATTCATTGGGTCTGATTCATTACAAGGTTGCGTCAACTTGTCTTAACAATGGGTGACATCCCAGCTTGTCACACTCACTGTGCACTATTGTCTCAAGTCTGTGCCTGGTTGCACAACGCACACCAAAGCACGTGCACGTCTACACTCTCTGCTCTGCTAGTTATGCTTCATCTCCCCTGCTGTTCCTCCTCACTAATATTCTCTCATCTTCCCCTCTTTTTAGCTTTTCCAATATTCTTCAGAACGCATCCAGTTTTCCTTTCATTCACCCCCTCAGAATAAAAACAGTCTGGATTTCACTTCAGAACCCATGATTTGACCACTTGATCCAGTCATCCTGATCCAACCATAACAAGAGGAAATCTGAAGATAATGAGTGGTACTTCTGGTGTGAAATGCTAATCCTTAACAACATGCCATACACAAAGAATCTGATTATACCTGAGATAATCCCAATTCCAGGAGCTAATGAGTAAAACGCTGACATGCATTCAGTTGAACGAACAAGGCTTTCATTAATGATTTTCTACATTTTAGTAAAACATCTATTATGTAATATTCCATGCTTTGGATTGATGTTTCTATAAACCATTGACACTGAAATTCAGCAGATCATCTTCTGAAACAATTCAAAAAGGAAACTAATTCACTGACCCAACTATCCAGGGTTAATAATGCTTCATTCACTGGGTTTTGGTTTAAATTATTAGGAACCAACAATGTGTTCTATGTCGCATTTTAAAAGAGAAGGAAGTACAGATCTGAACAAAGGCTCTCACAGTTTAGGAAGAAGACGTTTAATAGTTACTAGATTTGGAAGGAGAGCTTTTTGTTGTTTGTCCCCACATAGCAACACAGAAAGATCAGATACAAATGTGTCATACTAAAGTGTTAAAGACTTTATACCATTTCAATAAGTAATAAACGATAAAAGATAATTAGTAACAACAGTTATGCTTTCACAGTTTTTACCTGAATAACTGTATTTAACATAACAAATCTTGTTTTAGGAAACTTTAACCTGATCAAGGAGCAGCGGTGATTGTGCTTTTGCGGTTGCTGCACATTCGAGCTGCTCAGAACCTTGGCCATTTGAAAAAACTCCTAAAGTACCGGTACGTGCAGCTATGAGTACACCTGGTTATAAGTTTGTGAGCTGATGGTTCTGTCTGCTCAAACCAGTTCACGAGGTGGATTTCATGACAGCATGAATAAAGTGTGAGAACAATGCATGCTCAACAACAACACTTAACAAAAAGCCACACTTTCCACATTTGTACAATTAATCACTCATGAATTACAAAGACACAAAAAATTGTCGCTAATTCCTGGTGATAGATGACAAACTTTTTTCTGTTTGACTAGGAGGTTGAAAAGACAATATTGCCACCTAATGGACCGAAGTGTAAACCAGTAACCAATGAGTTGAACACTGGTATGAAATAACGCCAAAGTCTGTCATCTGTTGCTGTTGGAATAAAAAAAATGTTTTTAATTAATTTTGTCATTTAATCAGCCCTGAAATTATTATTTTGGCATCTATACCAATAGTAATACATTCAATTGCAATATTCAAGGCAAAATCAATACTAATCTTGAGACATCATTATTTAAAATGTGTGTCAAATTTTTTGAAAATGACTGATGCCTAATAAAACTCAACTTGTGTACACTTATAAGGCTCCTTTGGGGCTTGATTTGGCAGTTTGACCTCAATAAAGATTTATGTGAAACTCAAGACATTTAAATGTAATGGTTATCATATATCACAATTTATATCTGCCTTCAACAAACCAAAGATTTTTTACTGTTCCAAATGTGTTGGGTGCAGATTAACTGTACAAAGAAATATATATTTAAAACTATGTAGAAGTAAGTTTGTTATCAGGGAATAATTTTAAGAAACATAAGGCTGCAGTCTTAATATAGTTCAAATCCACCTGCCTCTCTGTTAACACATCATAAATCAAAGAGGATGATATGTTGTTGGATATGATCCATTTCAATAGTGTCTACAGTTTAGGCCTTTAAATCATGTAATCATGTACCCTACCACTTCAGCTGAATGAGTCACACATCCAATGACAGGATAAAAAACAACAACAGAGAAGAGCTTAGTGAATCTCCATGGCTTTTAAATTAGATGTAAGATTCCACAGACTGTAGATCAAATCCATCCTAAAGCCTATGAAAATACCAACAGATGCTACCAGCAGGAGTTCATTACTAAGAAACATTACACCCATGTCTGTGTGCTGCCTGTTATAGCGTGCATTTTTGTGTGTTTAGGTGCTCATCTGGTTGTAAATGACAACTTACACCCTCAAACTGCTACAGTAACTGATGATATAACTAATGGCAGGAATGGGACTTGCAATAGAAAAAGGACAAGGGCTGTCCCAGATAAAACTATTACATAATCGGGGTGGGCTATCTTTTTACACTCCATTAAATCTAGGCCTCCACTATTAACGCCTCAGCTGAACCTCAGCCCTTCTCAGATTTCATTTCAGAGAGCATTAGCAGCCATCAGAATCCAATCACGTATCTGCACTTTGTGCGTACTGAAGGATAAAAAAAAAGCTAAAATAAGCAGCTGACAAGTTTCAGCCAGACGAGGCACAACGAGGGCTAAAAGGTTCAAATAATAGGCTTCAAATCAAAGTGCTATAATACACAACCACAACTAAATATTTCAATCATTTTAGCAAACAAAAAAAAAAAACTATATCAGGCATGAAACACACACATAATGTGGAAATTTTTAAAAACTGACTGAAGATCCCCAGATAAGACGAGGATCTTCCACAATAAAGCCTTGTTTTGTATATCACCATACCACGGGTCGGGGATATCCCAGTACTTTCCCTACTGTATCTTTTAGGTTATTTCTCTTATTTAAAAAAAACACCAGTTTGGAATGTGATTGCTGGCATGTAAGTATTTCAGGTCACTTACAAGGCAGACAGCATCAATCACAGTTGTAAACTAAATATTTACTGCCCTCCTTCAGTCTAATGTCCACTTGAGGTTGAGAAGAATCAAGCGTGTGTTCACATCAACAGACATGTAACACAGAATAATAATGCTTGAAAATTGTGCACAGAAATGTATAGGTTAAGTGCATTAAAATGTTCAAACATACAACTGCATGTGTGATGCACAAAAACCTGGATTAGCAGCACTCACAAAGGAAGAATGGGGACAGAGATGAAAAATGATGGAGAAAAAGCATCTAACTTGAGAGTCATCAATCAATTCCCCTCCTCCTCATCTTTCATGTCTTGTCTATTCATTTTGCCTTTTGTTCCTTCTCTTTGGACTTTCCACCTCTCTTAGAGGGATATTTCCTGTGTAGCTGCTCAGTTGTAAAGAAGGGGATTTAGGCTCTGATTCAGAAGGGTGACCAGAGATGTTTAACAGATACAGACCATCAACCAAGACCTGCAAGAGAAACTGAAACGATTTGTGAGAGACAACTTGACCTGCTGCTAAATGTGTGTGTGTGCATTCATGCTACATGCATGTATGTGTGCATGTCTGATGAGTGACTGTGGTTATACCACATGCAGGATTTGGGGTTAATTCATTCCAGATGCAAGTTTAACAAGTGCCAAAATGCACGTTGTTACAAGACATTAATGGTGAGTTCATTGGGGACTTTTTCTTTATATCATTCTCTAGTAAAGGGACACAGTTTGACTGAATTTTCCAGAACTACATCACTAAATTCTACAATAAAGGCCAACTCCTTTGATTGTGTTGACAGATGTCACAGTGAGGTGTATAAATGACTAAAACAAAGTTAGCAAAAGACCAGAGAGCAGAAAAGAGGAAGGAAGTGAGGTTACAGGAAGAGGAAATGGGCATTTTTGTCTTCCGTAATATTTCCTGGTAAAACAACAAAGCTGAAATATTTCACACAATGCAATGCATATCTGGCTTTTTTTTAAACTGTCCAAAAAAGCCTAATGTCAGTAACAGTAAATGTGTCCTTTATAGGTTAAGTCTAACCAACTGTGCAAACTATTACAGGAGGGGGAGTAAAAAAAAAAAAGATGAGAGGAGGAGAGGGGAAAAGGTTGGATTATATGACACGGTGATGCAACAACTGTGAGAACACCGTGCTCAGACACACATACACACTCTCTCAGGGTGTAGTGTTACTGCAGAGGTGCCTGTCTGTCTCAGCAAAGCCTTCTCCGAGAGCAGAAATGTCAATGTCACAAGGACTGAGTCAGTCTAACAGTTACATCAGCGAGTGACACAAACTGCTTTTGTCAAGGAAAATCTGGAATGATGCTGCTGATGGGTGAACAACCAGTCATCCCTGATTAGACATGGATATGAGATTGCAAAGTAAAATCAAAGATAGACGAGAGACGGAGCATGTAACAGCAGCCAGAAGAAATAAGGATGAAAGAAAGCAGGGGGAGAAGAAGATGAGAGGGAAGTGGAGCTAATGGTTGATCAGGAGAAGAAAAAGAGCTGCAGGAGTGAGAAGTAGGCGAGGGCATGTTGAAAGATTGAGTTTGAGAAGAAAAGGGGTAAAAGGGAGGAGAGATGGGATGAGGTGGGAGGAAAGACGTCGCAGATAATGAGCTGTCAACTGAGACAAAAGCTAAATTGTACAACTTCATAATGAGTCTAATTCTCTGGGAAGATAAGTGTAATAATGACAACAAGGCCTCGCTAATGAGACGACCAAATCAGTTCACGCACAATGCTACAAAGTGTTCTAAAGCCAACTATTAAGATAACCAAGCCAAGATAACCCTATTTAAAGCTTCTGACAATTATAGTTCTATAAAGGCAGAATGTGAAGGGTTTATTCATGAAGTGGCAGCAAAAATCCTTTGTTCTCATTGTACCTCTGTTCAGTCAAAGACTGGCTAACACTGAGGGAAATAATGGGACATTACGTCTCCCACCAGGCCCTTGGACTAATTTATACATCTATTTTATATTTAAAATACATTTAAGAAAGTTTAGAGTTCATTAAAGAGATCATTAAATTAGCACGGATTTTTGGCTCTCTGACCCAAGTGGGCATGTAAAGCATCCTACAGGCCTAAAAAAAAAAAAAGACACCTTGGCACTACATGCTTTATTCCAACAAAAACACTTCTAATTACTTTTGTGATTACAGCTCCCAGCAGAGTCCAACTCATGAATCGCTTTTGGGACTGAACCCAAACATTTTCAGTAAAAAAAAAAAAAAAAGAAGAAGAAGAAGTGGACTTGTTATTTCAGCTGTATCTTTATTGGTTTAATGGTTGGCATACTCTTGTGAGGAGAAAAAGTGGATAATTGCAATAATTTATAAATCTGTCATTTCAGAATGGAAACAAAGTAATTAATCACAAAGAACATCTGGCTATGATTAGCATGGCCTTTTTCACCACCAAAGAAGAGTGCTTTAACCTGGTTTGCACCAGAATATTGATCAAAATAAAAGAAGACTGGTTTTCTTTCTGTTGAACAGAGATAAGGTATTGTCAAGAAGATTTCTAAACCTGAACAAATGCTTCCATGATGATGTGATTTAAGGGTTAGGAAGATGGGCAGCCATAGATGCATTATTTTCATGCTTTGAGTTCAGCAGCACCTGCCTAGGGGCAAAATGATAACTAGGGGAAGTTATTTGTAGTCACATATGTATATACCACAGTACAATGTAGTAGAATGTGTACTCTGCATATGACCCATCCCTGAGAAGTAGAGGGCAGCCAGTTTTAATGGTGCCCAGGAGACAGTTGGGGGTTCAGCATCTTGTCCAAGGATACCAACACATGGCTTGGGCCTGGGGTTGAACCCCGACCTCCAGGTTAGTGTAAAACCTCTCGTCCCCTGAGTCACAATCGCCCCCAGTACGGCCAGTATGGCTTTTGTTCATACGTTTCAGGAAATGAAGTGAGCCATTTCAATATTTCTCAAATCATCCAAAAAGCGTTTACATAATCTCATGCAATATCACAAGATCTCGCACAATCTGTTGGTGCTCAAGAGTTTGTGCTGGGGATGACTCTCAGCTACTAGCACATCAATTTTAGCTCCAAATTTAAAAAGAAAAACTGAGTTATGATCATTTTTGTTTTGACTAATATCAGTTGGCTGTAGTGGCCATCATGAATTAGGTTGATTCCAAAAGCTAATCAGTTGTAGATGTACAAAAAATGATTACTTTCTGAGAGTTTTATCAAAATCCATCCAGTGGTTTATGAAATATTTTACTAAAAGACAGCTAAGTCTCAGAGAGAGAAGGAGAGAGAGAATCAAGCAAAAACACCTTGTGCCAGCAGGTGATAATAATCAGGAATTACATCACATACACAAGCAAAACAGTTCAGCAAGTAAAAACATCAACACAAGTATAGAACACTAAAACAGAGAAGGAAAAGCAGAAAATTCTGGCAAACTTCTCCTGGGGAAAATTAACATAAAAAGAGGGGGCAATGCCATCAGAAATAGTTCTACTGCACTCTCTGGCAGAGTTAAAATACACACACACTCACAAGTACACACACACACACACACGTCAATGTTACATCAGCTCCCGGTTTAATACAGGTCAAAATAACAGGGTTGAAGTCAAAAGCGAGAGGAAAAAAATGAGTAAGAAAGTTCCAGAGTCAGGCAAGAACAGACTGAACAAAGTGGTAAACAAACACTTGGACTGTGGAGTGTAAAGACATACAGTTCAAGCTCAGGCACAAACAGCGCTTGTACGATGGAAGTGCTGCTCAAGCAGGTGGTTTGCATTGAAGAAGAATTCTTTGGTTTCTGATAAGACAGCAGATAGTATCAATCTGTCTGTTCAAACAGCTTCTAGGTGCACACAACACTTGATATGAATTCTTGCAGTGGTTCGCATTTGTTCCACTTCAAATCCCTGAAGAGCGTGGAGAGACACGAGTACTACGATGTGATCCATCAGGACGAAGACTTCAAAAGGCTTCCCACACCTGCTCATACAGAGTGCTGCACCACACACAGCAATCTCAGTGTGTATGAAATATAGTGGCTGGAAGTCTGGGGTAAATCATTAAATTCTCTAATAAAAAACAACAACACAAAAACAGCAAAACACATGGATCATGAGTTCGCTTTGCAAGTAATTATGAAAATATCATGTCAGAAGAGAGCTGTTTAACATTTCCTGCAGCTCACAAGTGGGTGTCTCTTCAAAAACGTTTGATGTATAATAAGTAGAAGGAATTAAACCCTTAACTAAGCTTACATTATGTCTGAATCCTCGCCTTCTGGAAATATTACAGCTATAGTTCATTCATGAAGACAAAACTATTGTGTTCTACTGATGGGAAACAACAAAAGCTATATATTTAGAACACTTTTTAAGATACTTTTTATTATATTCTCAGTTCCTGTGGCCTATTTTTATGATTGGTATTTGAATTAAGCAACCCAGGCTCACGTTTCAGTGCCAAAGTAAACTTCCTGATCTTGTAAACAACACAGGTCACATGCTCCCACTTGGCAATGTTAGAACTTGTTGACTGTATGCGTGATAGATGGTCAGGTAGGCTGCTTAATGCCATAAATCTTTCACCGTGTACCAGTCAAACCGCTGCTATTGTGTGATGAAAGTTTACTGACAGGTGCTATTCCAGCATTTTACGGTACGTTGCTATTATGTTGATTTATTTAGAAAGAAAATGCCATGTGAAACACGCTACTTTAAACACTGCAGAGCATCGGGACACGAGGTGTGATGGCACATGTCTGATCATGAGATAGCAGTCATCAACTGTTTAACTACTGAATAACAGAGTTATATGGAAAGCACTTATTCAATAGGTGCTATTGTTTACTATAGAAATAGATATTTAATAGGAATATGTACTGTTGTGTGTCTCTCTAAAATAAATATATACATTTATGAATAGGATTAAACTTCTGAGATGCAACTATGTTAATGGAGCACCTAAATAATGGTGGATTAACAGCTGTGGGGGTTAGTGTGGGATAATCCAGAGAGGAAAAAAAAACCAATACATTTTTGCTTTCCGACTAACAACTAAAGCATTTCCCTCATCAGTCCACATCGGGGTCATACGGTAATACAAGTGATGAGGGACTGGCATGTGCACACACACACTAGAAATGATTAAAAAAAAAGTCCCCCCTTCTGCCAGTCCAAATAATCTGTCATCATTCTGAAGGATGCCCCCGATGCAATCTCTAAATAACGCAAACATTGACCCCAAATTTGACCACAAACTCTTCTACTCAATGGGACACTCAATGCCTTTCCTTAAATAGGTGCATGTGTGTGTGTCCCAGGCATGTCAGCGTGTGAATGCACATGTTGATGGCTGCATGAATGTGAGTTCCTATGCTCAGTTTGTATGTTTGTTTAGGTATATATGTAAACATATTTAAATAAACGTTTGCAGCCAAGTTTGGAGAGAGCACGTCTGCGTTTATCCTTTCGTTTTTGCAGTTGCTTTGAAAGCCGTCAGTATTAGCCATTATATTTTATTAATGGTGAATGAAAGTCAGGCAGTGGAAATATAAAACTGTAAATTAAGAGACTAAATTAATATGTAATGAATGCTTATACCATAGAAAAACAGTGCTTTTTAAAAATGTGGCTATATGTGCTTGAATGCTAATAAATTGACTTTTCTTTGAGTTTTATAGACAAATGCAGGTGCTCAAAACACTTTGTGCTGATAATTGTTTTTCATTTCAATTGAAAATTGGGTGGGTTCCGCCTGGATCAGGAACTCCCAAAGGTAAGAGAGGCTAAGTACTTTTCTACTCTTGACATTGCTTCTGGATTCTGGACTATACTGGTCCATGAATCCGACCAGCACAAGTTGGCTTTCACCTTTGCCAACCGCCAATACACCTTCACACGGTGTCCATTCGGCTACTCTAACTCTCCCTCTGAGTTTAACATCTTCTTAAACAAGGCATGTCCCGACGCTCGTCAGCGCGGAACCATCATCTATGTCGACGACATTCTGGTTGGACAACCATCGTTAGATGAACACCTAGCCGAGCTGGACCACGTAATGGGTCAGCTAACAGCGGCAGGTGCAAAAATATCTGTCTCAAAGGGTCGATGGTGCAGATCTGAGGTACAGTTCGTTGGCCTCCGTGTGGGACCACACGGGGTGCAGCCACAGCTGGGTCGGATACAAGGTGTCACCACCATTAAGGCTCCAACGAACGTCACTGAACTTCGGAGCTTTCTTGGGGTGTGCAACTACTCCCGCCAGTTTGTGGAAAATTATGCAGAGTTAGCGCGACCGCTAAACAAACTGCTAAAGAAAGATGTGCCTTTTGAGTGGACAGAACAACAACAGCAGGCCATGGAGTCACTCAAGGCCGCGTTGTGTTCCGCTCCCTGCCTCGCTCTTCCCGATTGTAACAAAGAGTTCCATCTGGAAGTGGGTTTCTCTACCCAATGCTTGAGCGCTGGTCTGTACCAACAGCACGACTGCGACAAGCGTGTCGTAGCCTACGCTAGTAGGCCCCTGACTGGTCCAGAGCTAAAGTACTCTGACTGTGAAAAAGCCCTGCTGTCCACCATGTGGGCAGTTAAACACTTTTCCAACTTCATAGGGGGCCAGAAAATCATCATTGAGACTCAACACCAGCCCGTGACCTTCTTGAACAGTCAACGCATCAGAGATGGTGTGGTGACTAATGCACGCATTGCTTCTTGGCTTTTAGCGCTGCAAAGCTTCGACATCGAGGTGCGCTATAATCTTAACAAAAGCAACGCTCTTGGCACGGGGTTGGCTGCCTGCCAACATTGTTCTGACGACTCTGGTGCGGCTAGCCCGCCTCCAGTGAGTCCAAGGGTTCTGGAGAACCCCAATCACCATTACTTTGACAAAACCCTCTGTGAGGGAATGACCACAGCCTACGTTGATGGCAGCTCCTTTCGCCATGACAAAGACAGGAGCTCTGGCGTGGGCGTAGTGTGGCTTGATGGTGGAAAAGAAGAATCGTGGTGCTATAGATTGGGACCCCAGTCTTCGCAATATGCGGAGGTGGCTGGGATTCTGATAGTCCTCCAGGTGGCAGCGAACCGAGGCGTTCGCAACCTGGTGATTCGCACCGACTCCGACTATGCTCGGCTCAGTTTCACCTGTCACTTTCCCTCGTGGAAAGATAATGGGTTCTTGACCTCCAACTGGAAACCTGTCAGACACAGAGACCTCTTTGTCGCCTGCGATGCCTTAGTGACCTCCAATGACATGCACATTTATTGGCACAAGGTCAAAGGTCACTCAAAGACCCCTGGCATGGACAAAGAAAAGAATGACCTTGCCGACTCGTTGGCTAAACAGGGTGCCCACTGTGGCACACCATGGTACTTTGACTCCCAGGGACCCCCTGAGAGTGACACTTCTCATTCACGTGCACCTGCAGGGATGTGCGTGGTGACGCGAGCTCAAGCCGCCAAGACGTCCCCCGACCAACCGTCGGATGGGTTTGTCTCTGTCACTCCAGCTGTCTCTGAAAACGACATTGTCTCTCTCCAGGACCAGGACCCTGCTATCAGCAGGATGATCCGGTTTCTGGCTGATCCAAAAACTTCTCAACCCTCTCCAGCCGACCTTGACTCTATACCTGAACTTCGTTCTCTCTTTCGTGTTAGAGCCACTCTGAGGATGGAAAGGGGGGTGCTTATGCACGTGGCTAGGCCTCCCTCTTCACCTGTCCTCGTGGTGCCGCCTCCACTACGGGGAGAAATGATCTCTCAGGCTCATGATTCTCCGTCCGCTGGACACAAAGGTGTCAAGGCTACGTTCAGTGCCTTGGCCCGAATTGGATTTTGGCCATTGATGCGCAGGGACATCACAGATTACATTCAGGGTTGCCTGGTTTGTGGTCAACATCAGCCCTCAAACCCCAACCACAGAGCCCCTCTTCAATCCAGGGGACCATCTTCACCTTGGTCCGACCTGCAGTTTGATTGGGTGGGCCCCCTCACAAAATCCAGTAGGGGTAATAAGTACTTTCTGACTGTAACCTGTGCGTTCACCAAGTGGGTGGAGTGTCTGCCTGCACCCTCAGACACGGCTCAAAACACCGCCGTGCTGCTGATGAATCACATCTTTTCCAGGTTTGGCCTTCCCTCTCGGGTTAACTCCGACAGGGGTACTCACTTCACCTCTGAAGTGATGGAACACCTGTGGCAGATGTTAGGTGTGAAGGCCAACTTCCACGTTGGTTACCACCCCGAATCGTCTGGCCAGGTTGAAAGGGCGAACCGCACAGTGGTTTCTATTCTGAAGAAATATGTCTCAGCCAACCACAGTGACTGGGATGTGAAACTTCCGTTGGCGCTGATGGCTATCAGAGCCACGCCCCATGAGTCTACAGGCGTCTCTCCCTTCGAGATGATGACCGGTAGGCAGATGACACTCCCACTTCACCTGCTCTATGGGCCTAGTGACTGTGAGGCTGTTCCAGCTCACACTAATGAGAAGTATCTAAAAGACTTAAAGGGACATCTACAGTCCGCCTTCTCCTTTGCTCAAACAAATCTGAGTAAAACGGCTGAAGGTAGGAAAGCTTATTATGACCAAAAAGCTTCACATGACGAACTCCAGGTGGGTGATCGGGCTTGGTTTTACAACTACGTGCCTAGACCAGGGCAGACAAAGGTCGGCTCTGGTAGACTCGCTAAAAAGCTTCTCCCAAAGTGGAAAGGGCCGTTCCGTATAACCGACAAACTCTCACCCGTCGTTTACCAGTTACGGATCCCTAAGGGTCCGAAAGAACCCGTCCTCAAGTGGGTTCACAGAAATCAGATCAAACCTCACAAAGTCCGCTTCGGTACCTCTGAGCCGTCGCCAGGTTCAGAGGGTGATGTGATTTGAGGCCTCCCAGGTTTCCACCTGTTGTCCCCTTTTTCGGTGTGTGTGGCGTGAATGTGTGTCCACGTTCATGTCCTCCCTTTTAACCATGTGTTACTAACCATGTGTTTTTATGGGAAACAGACCTGGTTGAGCTGCTGACGTCGCCTGCTGTACTCCAGTCAGCTGTGCGTCCATCCTGGTAAACAACTTAGCCAGAGTTCCTTTATTTTACAGCCTAATGCTGTATTCAATTAGTAAAATTACTTTATGTTTAAATCAAACTTAATGTTTAATTTTCTATTACTTACAATAATTATTTCATCATAATAATTAATGTAAAGGCGAGCCAATCCATTGTAATATTCCTTCCTCAAATCAAAATGAAGGATAAATTATACTTTGGGCCATTTAACACAAAATGTCCTCTAAAACTTTAGATTTCAGATCTAATATGACTGATTTCACTGTTTCCAAAACTCAATTTTTGGTTATCAAAATCTCAATCCTTAGTTTACTAAGTTATTTCCAAAACTTTAAATAGTTTAAACTTAGTTTAAAATATGACGTAATGTCTTTCCAAATTCACTTTAAAAGTGTCACTCCTAGAGTAACCTCATGGGAGTGAAGTCAATCTCTTCAGAGTTTTATACAAAATAGAGCTCTTAAATCATTTAAATAGGTTAAATCCTTAATTAAATGTAATGGCATGACACATAGCCTTATTTTTAAATTAGATTAATTTAATTTTTCTAGTTTATTTTAACCAAATCTGCCTACATTCACACATTTTGAATGCCCCTTTACCAGATTGTGGTTGTTTTGCTGTGCTGTGCCTTTCTTCTGCTCTACTGTCCAGCCGCCGGACGTCCAAGGTCCCAACTGGTCTCGTCTGCGACTCATCTGCCGACGCTGCTCTGGGTTGGAACTCTTCATCAACGACGCCCCGCTGCTGCCGACCCCCTTCACAGACTGCCCCACTCCTCGGTCTCCTGGCACCGTTTGGATCGGTGCCTTCCTCCTGATTCTGTTTCCGGTGTGGGATGCTTCCTGATTCCTGAAGGTCACTGACACAGGTGCCCCTGTGTCTGGTAAAACTCAAGCTCTGATTCATTTTTGATTGACTCTGTCTGGTGGAAAGGTACCACAATCCTTTCTTCCCTTTGGTTCATGATGACCCACGATGTCCTCCATCATCGGATTGGTATTTCAAGGCAACGACCTTCTGCTAGGAGTCCTCGTCTTGAAATAAGGGGGGATATGTAACGCCGGCAAAGGCGTTACTATCTCTGAATTCTGACATCTGGTTCACCACCACAATAACTCATCTTTTGTCCCAATAACTTGGATTAAAATGACTCTTTTATTATGTTGTAACCTGAATCAACATTCCTTCCAGGACCCGGTCGTGTCGGAAGAATGAGAAGATTTCCTTTAATTAATAATTAAACTTAAGGACTCGTTGATGTCTCATTCTAAAAAGACACCACCTTTAATCCACTGTCCAGAAATGTCTTAATATGTTTAATTCATTTTCTTCCAGTATTCATGAATGTTGATGTTGCATCAGTATTATTTCATGTTTCTACTTTTGCTAAAAAGGTTAAAGCATATTAATAATCCATCTAACTTCCTGGGTTCCTTAATGACGAGAACCACGTGACTTGGTAACTACTTCCCATTGGGCCACGCGTCCAAAACTTTCCACGGTCAGACTTCCTGCCTGGAAGCTACCGAGAGTTCTAGAGTTCTCGTTCAACCTTCAACGAGAGAACACAGCCTCCGTTTTCTCCGTTACACGGTAGGCTTTGATGCCGACTGAAACGTTTGGGTCTTAGCCCCAAGCAGTCGAGGACAATTTCCCCGGCTAGAAGCCAGACACCATCCGTCTGCTTCTGTTCACCAGCCATGGGGAAAGCCTGTTAGCCTCTGCACCAGCCGATCATGGAGCCGCTGACGCCGACTCATTCAGACGCCTCTTTGCCTCGAGTGACTTCCCGTTCACCCGGGGACCGAACCGGGGTCCGTCAGGTTCTCACAGCCTACCGACGACCCTACAACCCGAGGTTCGTCAGACCAACGATCTCACCGACGAACCTCCACCTACCACGCCGAAGCAATCTGGAGCGGTCTCAGCAGGTACCAACTCCGATCTGGGTAAACTGAGGCTCTTGATAAATAACACTCCTGTCAACTTAGCTCAGTTCCCCTCATAACTAGCTCCGACTCCCTAGAGATATATAAATATCTCACGGGCTCTCGTCATTAACTCTCAGCTTAATAATATCAGAAGAATCTCTTAAGATGCAACCATCTACCTCATATCTGTCTGTTCGTTCAATCTGTTTCTTTAATAAAATAACTGTAGTCTAAGTCTGCTTCTGGGTTATAACTTCCAAATATAACGTACGTAGGTCTTCCCTTTGAATCAGAAAGATCCTAGAAATCCTGCATAATAATTAGGTTAGTGAAGGTAGCTAACAGTGATTAGCCGTAAAACCGACAAAACTAAGCTAATAACCTTGCAGAAGTGTGTCCGTATTATAACAATAAAATCAGGTTATATTACGCTACACAATATAACTGTTGATTGAATTATTAAGTGAGAAAGCTTGAGAATGTAACTGCTGAATCACATCAGGGTGCCAGACAAAACCTTTGATTTAAATAAATAAAACTTAATTTGACAAACACTGCTAGTTTCTGAATAAAGAAAGTGTCCATTGCATCTCTTCTTTCTAGCTCTTGTAATTTCTAACATTTTCTTTTTCCACCTGCACAATTTTAAGCACCTAATTTCTCACACAGCTCAGATGCCAATTTTTAAACCGAAAAAGAAAATAGTTTAGGAAAAAAAGCTGATGTTCTTCCAGATGGCACACATATTCTCGGTTTTAACACGTACTTGTATGTTTGACCACAACGCAAAGTAAGCACCTCGAGAGCAGATGGATTTTATGTGGGAGTTTTAAAGGAAGAACAACTTGATGAATGAAGTCTATGATTGTTCAAGATTTTGATTCGAGAAAAACACATTTTATTAAGGGTTGAGTCTCATTTAAACATCGAGAAGAGAAGAGAAATAAAAAGACTAGGAAAAAAAATGAATCATGTGCTGCCATTGCTGCTGCACACACCTCCAGCCCACGAGGCTTCTATTTATAGATGGAGCGATTGAGTGAAAGAGAGGTGGATAACTAAAAGACAGAGGAGGACAAGAGGAGATGCAAATGTTATAATACAGAGTGCAGACATCTCGATGGGAGGGGGGGAGCAGTTTCTGAGAAGACGAAAGCTGAGCAGAAAGAATAGAGAAATGGAGGAATGATTGTCCTCTAGAGACTAGGAACATTTGTGTGATTGTTAACTCATGCACTGAAATGGACCATGTAAATCTAATAGGAAAGTGTTCTCATTTAAATAACTTTTTAGAGCACAAGCAAAAAGTTTTCAGTTTCCATTCCTGAGCTGGAGAAAGTATAATTCTACTTTAAGCTCGTACCAATCCACTGACAATCTGTCACCGAATGACAGTTTTCTACATAAAGGTTCCAGGAAAAGTACCAACACAGCGGTTTTAGAACTCTGAGTTGGTAATGACCTCTCAAACCCAAATATTTGCTTTTAAACAATTAAATCAATTTTCATTCTACAATCTCTTTTAAGTTTATGAGTTGTAGTGTCATTGTCATAATCTTTTCTATTTTTTCCCTAAAAAATGTTACATTTACACTTGGTTAGAAAAACTAGTTTTAAGTTTATAAACTTAAAGAAACTTCTACAAAACAAACCAACAACTAGTTTCCCCAAAGTATTAATCAAAACAGCATCTGTGTAAAGTTTTATTTCAGTGACAGGTATAACTCACATTCTCATCATACCAAGGTAACATCATTTGAAGGATCGGTGCAACTGTGTGATTCATGTCAGTTTAGGTTATTGTGGAGAAGAAAAGATGGGTTAGAGAAAATAAAGACAGTTTATTGTACATCATTGTATCAAATAAGTAGCAAAAGTTTGCTTAAACGATACAAAAGAGCATACATAGGTGCCAAATAGCTGGTGGCTAACCATAACATAAAGTATGTTTCTTTACATACAGAAATAGCTGTGTGCAAAGTGTGTGTGCAAAGCAGAAACCACAGAGTACGGATGTGCTGCAGACTGTGGTGAGGTCTGAGTGCCACCTGCAACTTAATTCTGCAACATTCAGGCGCCAATAATGTTTTTCTCCTGTTGTGTGCAAAATAGTGCATGTGTGTATGTCCATCCACTACTTGTTTTGTCATAAAAAATTAAAAAAAAGCACAGAATATAAAAATGCCCTCAAGGCAACGTGACGCTGAGCTGCTCTCACTTCTGAGGGACTGTCACAAGTCCAAAATGTCTAAATAAGTGCTTAAATAGGCAAGAAAAGTTACTTAAAAGTGGAAGATGCTTTTGATCAAGGTTTAAAATAGGTCATCATCCCAACCTGCTCTTTTATAAACAAAGCCACATGGACATGCACGGATGCATGCATGGCCACCCAAATGGCAAATAAACACAGGGAAGCTAAGTGAAGCATTATCAATGTACAGCACAGGGATAATACAAGAGGATCTCTAGAGGGATTAACATGAGTAAACTTCCAATCTTACACAACACATTCAATTCTTGACACTAAACAGGTTTTTCAATAAACAATTTCAGCCAGACTTGCCAAATAATTCCTTTGCAAGCAGAAACTCGGCTGCATTGTGATCACTGACACAATCTCTGTATTCTCGTGTGCAAAAGCCCCAGGGTAAGGGAGCATCTGGATATTGAATCGACAACAGAACAGACAATGCCTAAAGTACACAGGTTGAATAGGCCTGCCATCAGGCCACTAGGGATCTACAGTCCATTACCTTCTAAAGCTGCCCATTAATGTTCGGTCTCACCCTCCCTTACTGTGTCTAAAACTGCCTCCGTCTCTCTCTGACTTTGTCTGCTTGTCTTTATCTCCCTTGTTTGACTGTCTCCATGTATCTCTGAAAATATTCCACATTTGTTTGACCTTTCTTATCATAATCCTTTAGCATTTCCATACGGTTCTCTTTTGGCCGTGGCTCTGCTTCGGTTATCCACTGTTTATTGGGGATGCACCGATTGATCGCTGGTGACCACAATTTTGAGCTTGAGTAGACTGAACAGTGACAGGCAAATCCAACACTCAGATGATCTTGCTGTATATGAACAGGTTAACATGTCGTGTCTGTAGCAAATCTAATGATTTGGTAGGCTAACGTTTCAAAAAATGCTAAATTTGTTGCACTTTTTACCTCTGTGCTTTGTCTACAACAATTTGCTAATACTATTCAGACAAGGCTAACAGTAAACAGACTGCAGCTATGGCTCTACCACACTGATCTTAATGGTAACATTAAAGCAATAATATATTAAGTGGTCACACAGCAAGCTGGAGACTTTTTATATCTACATTAGCTAAATTACATTAGATTACAAACATGTATACATGCATGCTCACTCAGCACTACAGTAAGGATTTTCTTAATCAAATATTGATGTAATGGGAATGGATGAATATTAGATAAGCTAAGGGAGACAGAGAGAGAGAGAGAGACAGAGAGACAGAGAGACAGAGAGACAGAGAGACAGAGAGACAGAGAGAGAGAGAGAGAGAGAGAGAGAGAGAGAGAGAGAGAGAGAGAGAGAGAGAGAGAGAGAGAGAGAGAGAGAGAGAGAGAGAGAGAGAGAGAGAAAGCGAGAGACACATCCACAAAACTCAAACAAACCTATACACAGAGAAAAGAACAGCCTTGCTTTTAACTCTTCATCTTTTCTCTGATCCCTCTTTCTTTTGCAGCCTTTCTGTCTGCTTCGTTTGAGTTCTTCCTGTATGTTCAGCGCCGCCATCTCTGCAGCCAAACTAAGCTTGAGTCAACAACAGTGCGAGAGAGGTGAGCTGTTTGTCACGCATAACACAAAGAACAGACAGCACAACACAACCTAAAAGCATTCAAAATGCAAAGAAAGAACAATACTAAACAAACAGACCTGACCTCTCCGTCAACCCAACATTGTTGGAACTTGTGCATGCATGTGCACTTTCCTAAAGTGTGCAAAAAGCCATGCAGGACAATTGGTTTTTGTCTGCAAAAGACTTTTACAATTTAGTGACATATTGCAAACTCATCATCTCTGGACCTTTGGGTAATATTATCCTGATATAATCTCATTTGATGCTTAGCTTAATATTTCTACAGGTGGTGGTTATATTGTACAGCATTCCCAGTCTTGATCCTTGGGGTACTCTGTCCTGCACGTTCTAGACATGTCCCTACATAAAACTCACCTGTTTCAAAAGAATAAACTGAATTGGCTCCTATCAGACTGCTTTTCTTATAAAAAATCTATAAATTGATCAATATAAAACATTACATGATTTCCCAGATTTCAAAACATGTTCCCATAAATAAATTCTGTTGGAAATTCCTTTGTATTGCATGTGTGCACAATGATTGCATTCACAGACCTCCTCTTACAGTGCTTTTGGTATAAAACACAAACAAATGTGTCTTTGCATTTGGCCAGACGGTTGGCGTTTACATCACTGAAGCATTCCTGTTCTCAGCCCAGTTTCCTACAACCTTCAAAGAGCCTTTAGAAACATTTGCATCACCACACTGACCTGTTATTATTCAAATATCGACACGTTTGAGCTCTGTTGTAGCGGTTTTGTGATGAATGTATCAGATGGTGTGTGTCGATCTAAATGAACTACAAATGTCAAACTATCCAAATCTGAAAAGAAACCTGACATTACTCACATGAGCACTAGGGATGTCAACTAAAATGTTCATACCATAAAGATTTCAAAGTATTTTCTCAGCATGCATAAATTGTAAAATATATATGTAATGGTGAGAAGAGTTTTGAGCAAACTATGCTAGGGGTCGAGGTAAGAATGATCTATGGCAGGAGATGGTTGCAGACCGTGCAGCTGTTCGACCTTGCCCCTAGCCTTAGCGTTAAAAGACAGAAGGGGTTTTCCCCCCCATTCAATTCCAGTGCTACCGAGCTTTGCATACCATGAATGTGATCTCTCTGTGGTACTTACATCATGCAACTGTGGCTTATGAGGGATTGACTCCTAATCTGGTGAAGAACTTCCTGCCTCACAGGCCACAGCATCTGTGATTTATTTTATGAGTGTGTGTATTTATATACCCCCCGCTGACTCAGCATGTAGTTTTGCAGAATTTCTCTCACAGACAAACAAAGTTGGTGTTAATAAACTAAATATGTGGTAGCATTGGGATGCAACACACTGATCACTCATAATGAATATATCAAGTCAATCTGAAATGTAGAAAAATAGGTAGTTTCTTCTAAGAAGTTAGCCAAACAAATATGGTTAAGAAAAACATTAAGGGACGATCTAAACACTTAGAGCAATGAAAAATCTGCAACCCTTAAAGAAACAAATAAAACACATGTTGCATTTATCCATTGAAAGTAAAAATAAAATTAGATAAAGTACTCTACAAACAAAAACAACCAATACACATAAATCCTCTTTATTATAAGGAGCCACACAAAGTCCCTACTCATTCTGCTCTAGTTATGGCTCAGCAGATGACACTCCACTGCTCTGCGGCTATTTATAGAACAAAAAGAGAGAGGGGGAAAAAGATGGGGGGGGGGGGATCCCATCTCTCCTCTTGTCCTGCTCCCTCTTTCAGTCTCCATCTCTTTCTCAGAGGCAGTAGTTAAGGTCATGGAGGATGTTAGAGACAGAGACAAACAAAATGAGTGGGAGAGTGATGGAGATAATAAAAAAACAAATGCAAACACACACAGTTACACACTTTGTAGTCTGTTTGCTGTTCTTCAGTTCTATTTTCAGAAGCAAATGAACTTGTTCATCTTAAATATATTCCTGTTAAGTACAATTTTCTCTTGAGCAGAAATTTAGTTCAACTCTGCTAACATCAAGAAAAGCAATCCACATGCCTCCCTTTTGGACTGCTTTTACATTGGTGTTTCTTAATGACACTATGTAAAAAAAATACTACTTTATTTAGTGCAAACAAACAGACAAAATGCGCAAGTAATGTTCTGACAAAATGCAGGTAAATCTGACATTCCAAGGGATGATTAGGCTCACTCTGCAATTTAAACATGTATTATTTGGGGAGAGGGGGTTGGGTGTCAAATTTTTATGCACACACCCCAGACCATTTTTACTGAGGGATGACATCTTATCAGAGGAATGTGGGGAATCTGGGAGGGATACAATGCAACCAGGGAGCTGCCCTCTTTCCTCAAACACACAAAATAAAAGGTGAACACAAAGACAGAAACAGGAGTCCACTCATAAATGTACAAAAGGCGTTCTAGTATAGACAGACGGAGCACACACAGCAGAACGATCTGTGCACAGTCAGGGCCCAGACAAAAGCAAAAGCAGACTAAACACAAATAAAAAGACACGACACACACATTCACACGCTCTCACCTGCACACATGCTGTTGTAGAGCAAGTGGCCTGTGTGTGCACCCAAGATCAATTTACGCTGATGCAGACAACTGGCAGTCATCTATTTTAGACTGAGGTCACACACCACTAATACCCATTTCATAGGAGATGTACCGCTTTATTAAACAAGCGCTCGGCCTCGATGTCACAATCTGTCATAGATGGGTCTGTCGCTGTACATTTCCTGCTTTAATCTCTGTAGGTAAATTATGTTAGAATAATATTACAATTTAGCCATAACCAGGAATGTAAAAGTAGCAATAATTATCATCACACTTAGTAACACTTAACACTTAGTAGACACTGAACAGCTTCTAGAAAAACAAAGTAGATAGGTGCCATTTGGCAGAATTGTTTAATCTAGGCACTCCATGTTGAGAAATTAAAGCACAGGATGTAAAGGACCCACTTTTGACCATCTCTCTTAATGTCAATCAAGATGAATAACAACTACAAGCGTTATCTGGTCATCATGTGGCGTCTGAAGGTTCTTTTTCAGTATAGTTTCAGATGGGTCACAGTCTGATCTGAGATGTTAGTCTAACAGCAATGTGACTCAATCTCCTGTTTCTGATCTGCAGCTGTCAGCCAATCACGGCTCTGAATTTCCAGGAAGTGATTACTCTCACAATGTCAGTATTGTTTAGAAGCTTCCTGGCAAAAAAGAGAAAAAAATGGGTGAAAAACCATAACCCTCTTTTCACTAATCAGCCATACATTTGTATTTAGTTGGACTGAACAAGGTCTACAGTCCAAATTAAACACTTTATTAGAGGCTGCCTTTGTAAACAGGAGGCAGATGGGGAAAAAAAAAAAAGGTAAATAACTAACTAGACAAGTCATTTAACATCTGACTGACGCATTTATTGTCCTCAACTAACCCCGTCATCCACATACAACACATCAAGTATACACGACTTTTCCATGAGTCGACACACAGATTCACACATGCTGTTTCCAATTAAACTTAGATTTAATCACAAAAAAACTGCTCAACACATACACACACACACACACTGTTCAGCTGAGACTGGCAAAAAACCTACACACACACACACACACACACACACACACACACACACACACACACACACACACACACACACACACACACACACATCCAAGCATTTTATGCATCGTCTTTCATCCAACTCTCCCTTACTCTCTCAACTCTCCTCATTTGCAGCATGACTTTATTTAGAAGAAGGTGCCAAAACACTTCAAGATATTCGTCACACTGATGCACACACATGCATACATGCGCACACACACAAACTCCCAGACAAAGCCAAAAAACGTCTGGGTTCTGGAGTACGCTCACTTCTAGTTTTTCTGAATAAACACAGAGTGGGAGGGAAAAAGGTCAATCTCTTTTTTTCTCTCTCCTTTCTTTTCATTCCAAACACAGACAGTCAGTCACATAACCAAACTCTTGGCACATTTTTTCAGGCTGTTAAAGCTATCAAGTTAGAGTTATCTATGAGTGATTAAATGCTTCACTCCTGTGGGTGGAAGCTCTAAGCTAGATGTCATAGTTAAACTGGGTTTGAGTGATTACGCATTAACACGATTACACTGACTCCTCACAAAAACACAACATGACCTGAAGCTTGGGTCATGTGACTGACACAAAACACCATTAAAATCAATACTAATGAAATTCTAAAAGGCAGGATGGCCTGACCTCGGTGCTCGACATTAGGAGGAAACCCTGACATTTAGAAACACTCATAAACCAGAAAGTAACATGAGTGGATGAAGACGAGGATGGTTTACATTTGAGGAAGTGCCTGCTTCCCTGTCTGCTTTCCTTTGCAGCTTGCAGCTGGTTACTGACACAGGACGGAGAAAGAGGGAGTGAAGCAGCTGAGAAACAATAAAGACAACACAAAGCTGTGGGAATGAGCAACAAAAGGAACCTGATTCTCCCTACATCCTTTTTATATCCTCCAGATCAAAAATTACAGATGCCGGATAGCTAAAAAGAGCATTTTCCATTTTATTTTTTAAAAGTTTATCAGCTGTGTTCAAACTCTGATATCAAGCTCATCATTCCTACAGTTTACGAAGCAACAAACAAACTTTCTTTGCCAGTTATTCACTTGTTTAACAGCTATATTTATTAGAAAAGAATATCAGAATTATAAAAGGTCTTATTCATATAGAATCTTGACTTTCTTGTGTCCTCGGATGTGTCCAGTTATGTAAATAAAAACATAACTGCCATGCAATAAATCTTAGTCTTTAATCTATTCCGAGCTAGGAGTCACCTGCAGAGTGGCTGGAGGTTATTTTCCACCCTGGGACAACACTTGTTCCAGCTACAAATTCCTCTTTCAGGTTGTTCATAAAATAGCTAATGTGCAAATCCGTTTGCATTACAAACACAAGAAACTTTGAACAATTTTCTAACAAATTAAACAGCTGAGCTAATCGCAAATGAGGCTCAGCCAGATAAATGCGTGAACAATTCCCAAGAGCCAGGAGCAGTATGGGAACACACACACACACTCTCAAGTTCTGCACCAGCTTTTTTCTACATGCACATATATGGCATTGTCTTGAATGGTGATAAAGAAAAGAGACTGAGCAAGTTATTTGTAGCTGGCATTTAAGACATTTACAAGAAACCTTTAAAGTACAAACCGTTTCCATTGCTTTATGATGCACAGTCTGTGTTTTGGGGTGGCCGTAACAGCTTTGCAGCAACTTTAGAACCTCTTAGCGGGGAGAAGAAGCTTTGACCAAAGGCTTAACGCTGCAGCAGTTAGCTGTTTTGTCAGGGAAATCTGAAACGTGAAAAACTGTTGCACCTCAGCCCTGCTGTCCTGGAGTAATCTGAGCATATTCATCATATAGTAAAACACTTTCGCTCACTTTTATTCACCCATTGTACCGTTTTGTTTAAACATGTTAATGTGTATGTTGGACAAATGGGTGATTTATTCTTAAACTTTGATTGTTAAGGCAAAAGACTCACAAGCTGCACTAAGATCAAGTGGAACAGATAATCCTTTGTTTCACTGAAATGCTTTTGGGAAGTAGAGGGGGCTTTTTAAAAGTCTGAGAAGCCATTTTGATAGAACACATGGTAGTCTTCTTCCTTTTCCGCCACACTCTGTCCCTTTGTTGATGCATGGAAACATTTCCAGTCAGCATCAGTTTAAAATACCATTACCAGCATTGCTAATTTCAGATTAACTGTGTTTTAATAAAGCTGTGTAAGCTCTGAGGACAGTTTCCAGCCCAAAAAGTAAGTGAGCATTTGTCCAGGGTGGGGGCTAATCTGCCATGTGCTGTTGTTGTGAGAGAAACCTTCCTGAGCCAATAGACCAGGAAAGGACACACACACACAGACACAGGTGGGGGGTCCCGATTCTTATTGGTTTTCACAGTTTTTGCATTACTTGTTTCCTGTTTCCGTTTAGATTTACCTTTCATCATGACTTTTCTTGTTCCCATCACCTTTAAACCAATCCTCTTCCAAAAGCTGCCCTAGTTATTTCAGGAAACTTGTTTTCTTTGACTCTCATTGGTTAACTCCACCCCCTCACATAGACATCTAGTGATCTCTGCAAAGAAAAGCTGAACTCTGACCTCCACTCCTCCTCCGTCAACTTCAAACTTTCTAACACTGAATAATGTTCTGCCATTTTCCCTCTTAGTTCATGAGCCACCACTTACAGAACTCATTTTTTTTGCTAATAAGAGTACAAAATCACACTAATCTGTCTAGTAACAAACTCAATGCTTACTCTACTAATTTCAGAAATCCAAGCAATTATGGATAATCACTGTTATTATTTAATTCTATTTCTTGGATGAAATCATTTCAAAGATTTCTTTCATCACAGGTCTGCATCAACCTCTTTCATCCATCAGCCACCATTCTCCCGAGGCCCCCAAAGATAAGCTACTGGGTGACCTTCCTCCTCCTCCTCCTCTTCCTCACCGCTCCCAAGATTGATTCATCTTCATCATTTGCTCAAAAATTAAGCAAACTTATCCGTTCCTCTCCAGCTATGTTTCCATCTAAGAGGATTTCTGTAGCCGTTTTATACAAGATGCCTTAGAATTGAAAATAGAAAAGAGAAATTTGGTTAAATCTAACGATCAAACTCAAACACACTAGAAAGAAAAACTCACTTTACATATTTATAGTTCAGTGACCTAAAAGGTTGGAAACATACCACCCCCCAAAAAGACTGAACTTTAAGAAAACCAACAAGTTCCAGATGATCCTGACTCATAGATCTCCAGTTGCCATGCCCACCCAATGGGAGAATGTGATTGGTTGGAGTTTGTGGGTGTGTGTGTGTGTGTGTGCATGTATGTGTGTGTGTGCATGTTTGTAACTTTACTCTCAGCATTCTGTCATATGTCAACAGTTGCTCTGTCATCTTGGACACGGAAGATTACAGCCAAACCGTCAATGCCTGCATTTAGACAAGTCGCCACACGCCTACAATACTTAAATAGCACAAAGGATTGTTAAGTCAAATGATGTGCAAAAAACCTGAACCACCCACATTTCTATGGATTTTACTTCCAAGGAGATACTTTCTTTTAATCTTAGAAAGAGGTCTTCGCATCAGTTCTCTAGGCTTTCTAAAATTTGAGCAAAGCTTTTATTAAAATGTTTTTGTTTTTTAAAGTTTGCTCAATTACAATCTAGTCCATGAGCATTCATTTTCAAAAGTGTATTCTTTTGTATTTGTTAAGTCAAATGACTCATTCAAGTACATACTGTAAATGACTTATAAGACAACAGGTAAATCAATGTTTTGCCAACAGAAGAATGTTCTTAAAATAAATCGTGAAAATTAAGTTTTGTGGTTAAAATGGCTAGACTAAAAATGTGTAAAAAGTAACCATTTAAAGAAAAAAAAAATACAAGAAAGTCTGTCTCCTCTGCAACACTGAAAAGCTAGCTCAGAATTAGCATGTGGAATGTCGGACAGTAGAGAGCTTCAAATGCATTGCACTCATTCAATCTGGTTGCAATATTTTCCAAACTAACTGAGGCAGAGGGAGAAAGAAAATGAGGGACGTGTGACAGAAAAGCTCCGCCAAGGCTGGACGTTTGTTTTCTGACAAACAAACCACCGTCTCCTAGATGCAAGGCATCAGACAAAGCTGATTTCAGCCTGTGGGATTCAGGAGGACTCGAGAAGCATCTTGTGATGGAGATGACAGAAAAACAACCACATGACATGCTCCTAAAAATAATTTATCAAAACTGAGGGGGAAAAGGCTTTTTATCCATACAATCTGACCTCATCTGGCTCTCACTGGTTTGAATTAAAAACCGGTCATAAAGCAGAGTGAAACTGCATAAAGCAAACATATTAAGGAATTACATGCTAATACCAAACTGTATCGCTAATGCTTTGCAATTTACTTGTTAAATCTAGTAGATCTGTTTCTTTGGCATAGCAGCGAGTGTTTCATCTAGCCAAGCAGTTCCACGTGAGTTTCTGTCAGTGTTTTCTTCCTCTGCTAAAACCTCAGCTCAGCCGGTGTTCTCAATGTCATATGACTGGCAGAGACTGTTATTCTACATCTTTAACTGTTGAACGCACCTCTGGCTCTGCGCCCAACTTCTCAACAACAGCTTAAAACTTTATTTTTGCTTTCTGATTCTCCACTGCTTCGCTGCCAGTGAATTCAAAAACGCTGCACCCCTCCTCCTGTCAAATCTTCACTCTTGATTTCTTACTTTCTCATTGAAAAAAAAAACACACCGTGAAGAAGTTGCTTGGGGCATTTTAATGAAGCAACATCATTGTTCGGTTAGTGTATGCCAAGTTGTCATTAGGATTCTTGTTTACTTTTTAATGCATCAAAAGAGCAAGATTAAACGTGGGCTGGGTGTATCCTAGTTACCTGTCTACACCCTGTATTTTAGAAACGTCAAACAGGGATATTTATGACATTTAATTACCAGCACATCAAACTGACATTGTCATCAGGAACTCAAACCAACAAAGATCTAGGCCACAACCGTTTGGCATCCCCTTTAGCATTCAATAGGCATTTATGCAACTCATGGTAGTGGTTATCTGTTTCACCACAAGATCCGTTCACACACATTCTAAAATCAACCATGTGCACAAGAAAGCACATTTGCAATGATAAGTAGTAGGAGGAAAAGAGCTGAGGCTGCAGAACAGCACAAGAGGTGCACTAATAAAGCCACAAAAAGGATTTTCCAAAAGTCAATCTGCCTATCTGTCCTAATCAGAAAACTATCTTGGTAAGCAGAAAGTTCTCTTGAAATCTACCTGTATATATATATAAAAAAAGTCAAAATAGGACACACAAGAAAGAAAGAGGTTGAGTTCCACAGCTGATATTGAGTTACAGATTCAACCAAAGATATATGGTAAGACTGAGAACATGCACTGAGGAGATGAGTTTTTTGGGTCTGGACTTACCTGTAGCTCACACCATGCCACTTCCACTGTAGTTTCAGTATCCAGTCCCTTGTATACAGTTTTAAAAGATCCTCTTCCAATCTCAATGTCAAATTTCAGAAAGCGTCCATCTGGTGAAGTCCCTACAGCTTTTATCTCAGCCTCCTCTGTATCCTCTTCTATTCGTTTGTCCCTCTGCTCTGCTCGAGCCTTCGCTAGACCCTTCCCCTCCTCCGTCTCCCTGTCTTTCTCCTCAGTGGGACTACTAGTGCTCTCCTCTATCACATGTTCAATCACTTTCCCATCTTTTGATGCCTGTTGCGTATCCTGGATTCCTCTGGGATGCAACGTAACATCAGGTTTGCTGTGTATCGTTTTGTCTGTAACATCCAATACTGTCGGGATGGGTTCTTTTGTCCCATCTGCACTTTTACCAGCACTGCTGATGGTGGGAACAGCAATTGTAATAATGTTGGTGTCTAGATCTCCCTCAGCACTTTGTATGTGCCCCGGTGCAATTGCCCCGCCAAGACTAAGGTAAGGCTGAAGACTCGTACTTAGTAGATAAGACCCTCTTCTGTCCTCCTCACCTTCAGAGTCTTGCTCCTCTGGCTCACAAAGCTGCAGAGACAAGAAGGTGGGAGTCCCTTCACAGTCTGGAGGTGAGGTGAGTAACACAGCTGCTTTGCTAGGCAGGTCCAAGGCTGTAGCGTTTGAGTCACAAATAACACTGCGTCGGAAGAAACGGTGCTCAGCTGTTTTGGAGTCCCTATCCATTGTGTGGCGCCGCCGCCTCACTTCAGGCTGTTCGGTGAGCTTCTCCACGACGTGCGAGTCTGAACTAGCAGAGCCATTCACATTCTTGTGGGGGGTTTGAGGTGATGGACAGGGGGAGTCAGAGGATATAGGGGGTAGTGGGGCAATGTGTTTCACCGCTTTGCTGTTGCTTTCAGACATTCTTCCACAAGGCTCAGACCATAAAAGATGAAAATGTGTATATAAATAAGGATTTTTCTATGTGAATATGTAAACTTTAGATGTGGAACCTCAACTTGTAACTCCTTTTTGAAGTGAAAAGCTCTCAAACTTCCAAACAAAAGGCAATGGGGCCACAGTAAAGACGAGAACTGAATGCAGCAACCTTCGTTCTGTTTTAAAGTTTGTAAGGACTTATCAACTCTGCTTCCTTTTAGCAATGTCAGCTGTTTTAACAAAACAAGCAACAGTTCCTACAGGGCCCCTCCATACAGGGCTGGGGGGTGCCCCAGGTGAGCGGAAGGGGCTTAAAGATTGGGGAGGAGACAGACAGAAGGCAGTCCAAGGAGGAACTTTGCAAGCACTGCAATGAGCCGCCACAGGTCAGATCAACACCTGAATCCATCCTGCTGCCAACATCCAGACGGGTACAACCACAACATGGAAGGACTGAGATTGATCAGACCAGAATGGCCTCCCAATATCTCTGAGGGAAATTGGAATTTGAAGTGTGTCCCAAGATGATTGGAAGGTCTGGTGAAGTTTAAAACGAGGATAAGCGCTGCTCTGCCTGCTGAAACGTGAGACTCCCTGGAGAGGTTGCTGGCCTGCCTGGTAAGTCCAGGCAGAAGGCTAGGTCGGCCTAGCTGGACCCAGCTTGGTCTGCTCGAGTTCTTGTCACTGAAAATAAAAAAGAGACATAAAAACAGTAAAGATCAAGGGTTTTATTTACGTGTCCATACATCATACGTCATTTCTCATGACTCTATCCGACAAACTCACAGGAGACTCACAGATTCTTGACTCTCAGCCAAAATAGATGGTAGAACATACTGTACAAGCTGTGAGATATTCCTAACATTTTACCGCCCATGATTGACACAAGGTGGTGGGTGCGTTTCATAGATCTGAGATCTCCTGACTTCTAAGCAAAAATCCCTCTTTTGGATGTTTTTTCCATAAACTATTTTCTAGGTAAATGCCAATTTTTAAAGAGACTTAAACTATTCTGAACACTTGGTTCACCATCGCACGCTCGGAAAATAAAATATAAGATTTGCATTGAAGTCTAAGTTCTATATGTTTAAAGCCTAGTGTACATCTAATTGCTCCGTGTTCCAAATTTAGCCCAAAGACATGGCAGCCTGGCTGACCTTAAGGTTAGGCTACTTGGTGGCAATTCAGCAGCTTAACATGAGAAAGGAGGGGGAGGGAGGGGAAAGCACTTGGAGCGACATGGAGAGAATTACTGCACAGATACTAAACGCATAAGCGAGGACAGCGCTCAGTACATTACTCAGCATATTGAATTACAGGCAACACAAGTGGTAAGAAAGATGCTTGATGAATTTTCCTTACATAACAGCCTTCTGATAACTTCCAGTCTCATCACTGGCACTGAAGAGCAGCATCTGCTTTAGTGTAAAATGTTAGAAATTATTTGCAATAAATCAAATGCAAATGTCAATTAATCCAGCTGGTACATTGAGCCTCAACAGCCAACTTCATGCCAGGGAAATAAAGAAAAATAGGTGAAAGATTAAAGCAGAAAATGCTATCTTAGCACCTCTGACTTCTTGTTTGTTTGGTCCTGTGCAGCCATGTGTGCTGTTCTGCTACACGTGTAATGAACAGGTTTAAAAATTAGCGTGACATAGTACCACAGATTGTGCAGGCTGCCCTTAAGGTTAAAAGAGGTAATTTATTCAAGCAGATGTCTCAAATCCCAGGTGTGCACTGTGCTGTTCAGTATGACTCCACAATGAACAGTGAGGTAATCCATTAGAAGGAGATGACACTGACTGGAGAGACAGATGATCTTAAGAATGACAGAGCTGTTCTCAATGAAGCGCGTCACAAAAAAACAGCCAATGCAATTCAGCATTTTCAATATACAGCCGCTCGCTTGATGCCTGATTCATCTACGCATCAGGGCCAAACAGCTCTGTGTGGATGCTGCTTACTGTTTAATGTGGGCCAACAATAAACTTGAATCATTCATGAGACGCACCCAAAAACATATGACTTCATATTGAAACTCTGACATGCAGCTACAAAGACATAACTACCATACTTAATGGTGATTTCACAAGAGAAAAAGAGCTGTAAGCAGTAATGAGGTTTTTGTGTTTACAAGCAGCAGGGGGGGGGGGGGGGGGGGTTGGGGGATTCTTCAAGGCAGCCATTAAAATGATCACATATTAAATGCACCACTTTGATTTAATATCCACTACTGTCCTACAAAAAACAATTAGCATCAGGCATGCTGGAATAGATGGTCAGAGATGTACAACTATTGGTTTGCATTTTAAGGTTATAACTACATTAGTAAATGATGCTATTTCCTGATAAAATGTTATATGGATGACAATCTGAAAAATATTTTGAGCAAATAAGTAAAACTAGAGAGTCAAACTCAGCTTCTGGCTTGTATTAAATGCAATTCATAAGACAATGACCATTAAAACTGAAATTACACACTAAATGTCACCTAAAGAGAGAACTTAACATGATGCATCTTTGAGTTGTGTGAAAATATTCAGCTCAAATCAGAACAAGTTAGTTGATAACAGCTGGAAAACATGAACAGTGATGAGGAAACGTCCTGAACCAGTATCAAACTGGGGCTGGTTCACCGCTGCTTGTGTTGAGGAACTCAGACAACGAGGTTAACTTTACCGACAGACCTGTCACGACTGGATAAAGCAGTATACATGCAACAAAAACAAACCATTACCTCTTACATTGGTCTGGGCTGTGTTGGTACCGCTGGAATATAAATTTAAGAGCAAAAGCTAAAAAAAAAAAAACTTGATAAAAGAGCCTTTAAACTCCGCTGCAGTCAGATCCTCTTCGATACAAATATCTGTATAGTGCGTCACATTAAAGCCACAGTTGGTCACCGAAAAAAAAAAAAACACACAAAAATGCAAAATATAAAAACCCAACAAGCCTTTTCAACAAGGTTCCTTAAAGCGACGGGGAAAGCGGTACGTGCAGCAAGTCAAAGCCGACAAACAGACACCTCCCACCGCACAGGGATGTCAAATTCGCTCGCTGATGTCGCGGAGGCTCTGGTACTACTTTCTGTGTGTTTCTGTTGTCTGTGTTCGGGTCCAGACCCAACAAGCAACAGCCTCACTCAGAGATGCTACATCACAATCCGCGTCGACATCCAGTCCGCTCCTTTGGCCGTCGTTTCGGTCCCTTTGGGTTTGTTTATTGCGATAAATCCGCCGTGAATAACTGGTATTCCCCGCTTTGTTGCTTACAGACAGCGGCTCGGTCTGCTCTGGGCTCTTCTGTAGCGATGACTCGTCAAGGCGACGGCTGGGTTTTCACACAGCAGTGCCGCATCAATCGTCCGCCGTTAACCCGGATGATGGCGGAAATCAGATGTTCTTTCAAAATAAAACAACAAAATTGACCGTCTCGAAATCCTAATATCAACTCTCCTTAGCTCATGGAAATGTGATCTCTTAATTTATTAAATAAATGCTTTAAAATGAGTCTGATTTTCCAAACACTGTTCCCTGGGCAAAGATATAAAGTCTTGCCCTGTTCCACTAAAATATAGTATATATATAATATATATTCCACTAGATATATTCTGCCACAAACATTATTTTCTGTCATATTTGGTAGTTTTCATTATCTATTATAATTCATTTTTTAAAATGCATTTAGTACACATTTTATAACCTCTATGTATTATTATGATGATGTATATTGTAGATTTATATGTTTACATTTTATTGTATTATTTTGGTGGTTAAAAAAACCCGCTACATTTTCTCATTTAACTTTAAAAGATTTCAAAACCTGTATTAACTTTGAACAAATAACTACCTTAATTAATTAAATAATAATATTAAAAAAACAAAGACATTAGATGTTTTCTTTACATGTTTGTTTTCATTACACATTTATTATAGTGACTTTTCTTTAAATAAAAATTTTAGCAATACTTATTTTGTAAGCTCTTTGTCACCGTACTTTATATATATATATATATGTGTGTGTGTGTGTGTGTGTGTGTGTGTGTGTGTGTGTGTGTGTGTGTGTGTGTGTGTGTGTGTGTGTGTGTGTGTGTGTGTAAACTTCTATTGTTCTTAAAAAGTAACCAAACTATTAATTGAGAATCTTATTTTGACACGCCACATCGGAAGTGCTGCTGTTGTCATAAATACATGGAGCCTAATACACTCTATGAACTGTGTGACTGATATTTGTTTACTTTTTTTTTTTTTTTGTATGAATTAATATGAACTGTGTAGTAAATGTTTGAATGTTTTTTTATATTTCACAAATGCAAGAACTTCTCAAACAACAAAGAAGAGTCTGGCTTTTGTCAATCACATAATAAATAATAATAATAAAGGTTTATTCAATTCAAACACAAAACCATAGAATTTGTTTGTGCAACTGTCTTTCTTTTTTGAGAATGACTACTTTTTGACAAAGCTTTATTGAGAAACATATTTCCTTCTTTTATGGATCTATATGTTGTGTTACACAGAAACTACTGTGATAATGGCACCAAAAAAATCTGCACCTGTCTACGGACTATAAAACATGACTCATAAACAGTCATTAGCAACTATTTATCAGGTAAAGATGTTATCTAAGCTTCCAGTGTTTACAGAGGGATGATATGCCCTGTGTTGCTGCAACACAAACAGCTACTAAAATGATAAATGTTTTCATATCTGAGACTCCAGAGCATGTTGAGTAAGCAGAGACATAAACTGGGTCGTGACCTTGTTGTTTTAGGTCTTAACATGATCACTGAGGTTTATTACTTCAGCTAAGCATGGTCAAGTCATTTCATTTCATTTGTATAGAGCAAATCATTGAATTAGCTGCTAGTTTCTGACCTGAAAATGAGAGGGCTGTGTACAACTTGTGTGAGATGCCAGGTGAATGTTTCTTTTCTGGGCGCACACATACTATACATAATTGTTCTGCTCTTTCATAAGGCAGTGAAACTAAGATTTGAAACTGCATAAGATATATTTCTGACTTATTGATATACATTGTGAGCTGACAGTCCTTCAGTCTGTGCTTCTGTTGTAGTCTGGTTGTCTCTGTCCATCTCATCTGCCCTTCATCATATCGAAAGTTCACAGCTGAAACATTAATCTTATTATGTAAATTACCACAGCAGAGCAGAAAGATTTTGGTAATTGACAGAGGATGCTTGGCTGCCTCCTGTTTTACACTAAGATAACTGCAATCATATGTGTTCAGACAAAATATGGAGGAAAAATTGGAAACAGGATCAAGCAGATAGATCATTTATACTTGTAGTAAAACAAACAAAAAGTCCTTAAAGGGTTCTTAGGAAAGTCTTTAAAAAGTCAACAGGTATTGCTTGAGAGTCGAAACCTTTATCCCATCTGTTTAGCTGACTCAGTGATGTGCCATCCAACACTTATGCAGTTTCTGCACAACCCGTGAATTTATGCAAGTGAAGTGTAATGCGACACTCGAAATTCTTGTACGTATTGTCTAAATTCTTAATGGCCCTTCATGCTGTAACAAGATTCATCTGCTCAAGCAAGTCTTGTTAACCTGATAGCTCTCACAGCTGTAATTCATTAGAGATTCTGACAAGATTCATTTTATTCACTGACTTGGAAGCCGTCCTGCGATGAACTACCTCTTTTTTCCTTGAAACTACGCCGCTATATAAACTTCAATCACTTTTACCTTGTACAACTTTTTTGGTGTTGTTTTGTTTTATCCTCAGGAGAATTCTTTGATTGATAAATTATTTCCAGCCCAATGACTTAGCGTAAAGAATGAAATGAATGCGCCAAATTTGACAAAACTTTACTTGCCTACTGGTAGCAGTTATGCTTACATAATGGATCCATCACAGAAAAGAGGATGTGATTCTACTGCTAAAAAAGTGACCTTGCTCAATAGTCAGCACTATAAAACTGTAAGAAAAAAATTTAACTTAAAAAAACAAATTTCTTTTCCCCCCTTTATCTCAAAATATAATTATTTCTTGTCTCATTTTCGTATTATCTTACGTTTTATTTGTCTGCTAAAGACACCATACCTAAATTGGACATCTTCTAAACCTATTGCATTCATTTTTCCATGCGCTTTCTTTATATTCATTAAAACAAGTCCACACATCATCAAAAGAGGAAGCTCAGCAGTGTAGCCCAGCTTAGAAAATGTCAAAAGGAAATACACAAAGAAAGACTGCAGATTTAGCAGCACATGTATGTGCATGTTTGTATTTATGTGTGCTCTTCTGGATTGCTAAAACATGCAGTCATGCAACCCCCCTCCCCCCGCCGTCAGCTGCCTTCAATCAGTTTTTGGATTGGTGATTTTTTTTTTATGCAGAAAAACACGTTTATTGATAATTGTGAAAATTCCAGTGTTTTTTCTTTTGAATTACAAAATTTCTCCTTTTGCAAAAGGTCAAGGTCCTGATGCATATTTGTGTGACCTTGTTGATGGATGTCAGAGAGAATCTGTTTACGTGACGAGTCGCAGCAGGTTGGAGAATGTGTTCAAACTCAGTTCAGCTCCTCAAACTTAGAGCTCCTTTCTGTGAGTGTGCACACATGCTTGTCTGAATCAAACAAATACATGCATACAAGCATATTTTGGACAATGCATTAAATATTTTCATCATTGTGTTGGAGCAACTGTTGTCAGTGATGCAGAAAATACACATGAAAGATGAATTCAGCAGTAAATTTTACGACACATTCTTTGCTTCTGCTTCTATTGCATCTTTTTGTCCATCTTCCTCTGCCAACTCTTCATAACCAGTTTCTGTGACTTACTTTTGACATCAGATAACCTGCGATGTCAATTTGGTTCTGAAAATTTGAAATGTGACAGCTGTGACTAATCAGTTGCTGCTCATGGGTGTAAGAGAATTATCCTTGGTTGCATTCTTTGAAAATTAAAGATATGATTGAAGATTTAGGCTCCTGCTGTGGGTATTGAACAAACACTCCTCCTGCACCTGTTTAGAAACTAACACTTTGCTGACTTTGTGCTTTTCTTTCTTGACTTTGTACATATATAACAAGTGAAGAGAGTTCTCTGCACAGCTCAGTTCAGAGCACTTTCACAGGAAATGAAAAGTGTGATTAATTCATTTCCTTTAAAGTTGTTTCTTCTTTTTTTTAATCCCTGCTGCATTTTACAACTGCACTCAAGCTCAAACCCACTTCAGTCATGACAGCAGCTCAGTGTGTCTGTCAGTTTAAGCGTGTGTGTGTGTGTGTGTGTGTGTGTGTGTGTCTATTAAAATATTTCATGTTGCAACAGCGAGCCTGTCACTTCCCTTCACAGTGAAACTTCATGCAGGTTTCATGCTCTCTCTTTGTTACGTTCACATTCTTTTCGTGAACTTTGCGTGCACGATGTGCCAGGCAGTTTGTGAATGCAGCCTGCAGCCTTGACTCTAACATGCGTTGCAACACAATGCGCATTTGAAGAATTTATGGGATGTTTTAAGCCCAGGATCACTGTGCAGTACAATCACCTGCCAGACAGTGACACTAAAGAGTCCGCTCTGAGTTTCCCCATTGTGCACTTTAACAGATTGCACCTGATATGACTGTTAACATTTATCCCTCTCTACTGTGTGTCTCTCTACAGATGTGTAAGAAAACATGACTACATATGCTCTCACTCACCTCTGGAACAGTCCAAATTAGAAGGCAATTAACGTAAATGATGTCTCTCTCCCTGCAGACGGAGGAGTAGATTAAATATGACAGATATTTTAAAGTAATTGAAAGTGAACGCATGCCTGACAGGGGAGGGGAGAGCAGTAAAGATTACCAATATTTAAAAGCCAAAGCAGATAATTACTTAGTTTGATCTCATCCATTTGTTTAGAAGTGTTTCCAGCTGTTTTTAAAAGTGCTTTTTATTTGCCTGAGGGATGAAACAAGCATTTTATTTGTTTTCAGCCATAGAAATCACTTCTAAAAGGTGTGTTAGGATAGCTCAATGGTGTGATGGACTTTAATTTTTGAATAGAACTCATTCAGTCATGTCAGATTTAATTACTCAAAATATTTAGAGATAAAGTGCTTTAAATCCCAGGAATCTTTTGACAGAATCCGGCTCCTGCAGAAACCACGAGTATTCTCAGGGTGGTGTGTGCTAACGTTAAACAGTGGAATAAAAATCTGGCTGCCTATTGTGAAATATAAACTCTTAGAATAAATATGCAGAACTGACACAGAAACTGAAGGATAACGGTCTCTCAAACATGCGAGATTTCCTCATAAAATCTCTGTTAAAAGAGGACAGAAATACTCCATTAAAGATGTTTTTTTTCTAAAGATGTTTTTTTCTAAATGAGGGGGAAATCCATGAAAACAATGCTTTTAGAATGGAGTGCAAAAATAGGCCATTTTTAATTCTATGTGGAAAATTGACTAATTCTGCATGCATGAAATAATGTTTTTATTGTGTGTGTGCAGCAGGATCATTTGTCCAGCATTGTGTGCACACATATCAAAGCATATGAATCATGAGGTTTCAGGCATGAATCATGTGCTTCTTAAACTGCCTGTACTGGGAAGCTACTTCAAAGGTAACAGAGCAAATTTGTAAATCTTAACTTGTGATGGCAGTTGATAACAGTGAGTGTACCTTAGCAGATCAAAACAAACAAAGCAGCCATCCTCACATTCACGTTACAGATATACATGCAGCAGGCTACGCTAGCATGAGGGCGTAACAGATAAAAGCGATTGTCTGAGTCACTGACAGAAGAACAGGTGTTCACATGCTTTTATCTTTCACCTGCTCAGTGTGTGTGGGCTGTATGTCCTTTATTCTTTTCCAAAGGCTTTCCACCATCCATACATGCACAGTAACACATCTAAATTGTGTTTTGGTTAAATGTAATAAGGTTGATTTATATTACACAGGTTAAACTATCCCTCTGATATGGAAGTACTGCTAATTTAGGGCTTTAACCATAAACTAAAATGTCCACAACAGCCAAGACAACTTTTAAAAGGTGTTTTAACAAAAAAAAAAGTGTTTTGTTTTTTTTACTTACTATGTCTCCATAAGAAATCAGATTATGTTAAATATAATTGCTTTAAAAATACCGGTAATACATTTTCTTGTTATGTTAATCAATGACATTTGTTTAAAATGTTTCGATTGCCTAAAAGAAAAGTAAATGCTGGTGTGAATTCCACCAAACAAGCCACAGCTAATGCTAGCTGATAGCATGCTAGCACACCTAGCTTTTATTTAATGAGGGTTCCTTGTGCTAAGAAATATTAAATTGACAACAGGGTTAAAGTCTCAAAGACATTTGATTATCACCCAAAAAGTTAAAAGTTAGCATGAATCTCTGATGTAAATAACTATAAAAAGTTACAGCTAATGCTAGTTGTTGCTAATATTTGTTTCATCCACATATTATCAATTATGCTAATAAAAAAAGAAAACAAACTGAATAAAGTCAACAAAGTTTTAAAGACAACACCTAGCTCTATCTTTTTCTATACAGTTTTACCTATTTTCATCTTTTTACCCACATTTTAAATCCAATTTTGCTAAAGTTTTATGTATAATTTGTTCATTTTCTTTATTATTTCTGACCTCAAAACCCAATTCTTTCTTTATAAAGGAAAAAAAAAATCAAACAACTTAAAAGGTTCTGGCACACCTTGATAAATCAGAACTGTCACTCCAAAATGGGTCAACAATGTAAAACTGTTTATGTGCCCTGGATCCTGAATGGGTCTATTCTATTTCACATTTTCAGATAAAGACTAGCTTTCCAGTTTTATACAGATAGAACATTAGGTGGTCTAAAGTTGACTTGCATGATTCAGTCCTGACAGGATGTTAGACCAGGTTAAGCGTGTGTGTGTGTGTGTGTGTGTGTGTGTGTGTGTGTGTGTGTGTGTGTGTGTGTGTGTGTGTGTGTGTGTGTGTGTGTGTGTGTGTGCATGTTAGGCTCACTTGATGGAAAATAAAACATTAAAAAACAGGACTTAAATCAGTTTAATTGTTAAAATGATGCTAATGAAATTTAAAGCAAAGTAAACTGGATCATTACGTAAAGTCATAATCTTGTATAAAGATCCTTTTATGGTCGAAGGAGAGGCTGGCACAGTCTGGGCAGTTTTGCATGTGCATGTGTGTATGACAAAGCGGTAGAAAGTGAGAGGTCAGCGCTGCTTGGTACTCATCTGCTGAAACCTTCTCTTTGTGTGCAAGAGAGAAAGAGGCTCTGAATGGAAACAAGGCACAAAGACTGCTAGCACAGAAAACGCAAGGCAGGCTGACGACACACATGTTGCCACAGCTGATTCTGGAGTTGAATTGAGACATTTAAAAAGTAAACTCTTCAATTATTATTTTTTTTCATGCTTTTTATATTCATAAAGCTAATGGAAAAGGGCAGAAGTGCTAGTAATCACACAGTTTTGGAGACATGTACCGCAGTTTACAACACATTAAGCTAAAATTTTACGCCCCAGTCCAACAGGTGGTAATAATGAGCTGATTTGTCATTGGTACATTTGAAATAAAATATGTTTGAATGATTTTTTACCAGGAATTCACAGAAATCAGTGGTTTTGCTTCTGCTCATTCTCCTGGTCTTTGTTGCTATCTAAATGCTTGGTGGACCCGACTGGTTGCAAACCAACTTAGATGATAAAAGTGACATCACCCCTTTCTGGTCAAGCATGTTTCAGTTTTATTCATGGCCTGACTGTCACATGCTTTCCAAGCCTTGTTGCAACATTTGTTGCAATTTTATGGCCGCAATACTCAGAAATTGTTTCCTCATAAAATACCAGATAATGACACGGTTAAAGAGGCAGGGGCTGGTTTAGAATTACAACTAGAATCCTTAGAAATGTATGCAAACATCAGTCCTATTATTTGAAGTAATAAAACAAAAGTGTCCTATTTCTTGTCAGGACAGTTTTATTAATGTGCATTTTAAAATGACTCATTTCCTATTTTGCGAAGTTTCTAGTAGCTCTTTACGTTGTTTTGCTTCGTCCCTGCCATTAGTGCTCACATATAATCTACTTTAATACACCAATATAACATTTTTTTTAAAGTCACATTTACATGTAAGACCCACATAAACAGCATCCACCCTATAAGCTGCTGCTCTAAACTGCAATAAAATGACATAATGTGACAAAAATAATTTAATAAAATTAAAGATGACAGCTGTAAAAAAACTAGCTGCATTTCTTTTATTTACCTTATTTTAGTTTTGTCCTATAAGAAGCTGCAAAGAGGTCTGAAAAGCAGCAAAATCTGATCAAAAGTTGAGCCAGACTTAATGATCAGTTTTATTGAAGTGCAGTGACTTCCCATGCCTATAAATGCAATGCTTGTTTCTTCGTCACTAAAGGACACTTTGTAACTTTACTGCACTTTTTTCTTTATGCCTGCATATAAATTAAAAATGCAAATGAAAATTCAAGCGGCACTAACTCGCTTTATTCCTGATTTTTGTGTGAAATGAAATGTTTATTGCTTCTATTTTGCAAATCAGCATGATTCACTTTTCTAATTAATTCAAACAACTGCGGGCAAATCGCAAGTACTATACTCACTTTTGCTGAGAACGTCTTATAAATGATTTATATAGAAATGATAGCTGTTTCCTTTCAGGGTGTTTTCTCAGGGTTTCATTTCAAGTCCAGACAGGTTGGTTTTCATTGATCTTTATCACCAATGACAAACTTGCCATGAGCTACGAGCCTGACGCAAGTTTTCAAACTTTCCCTGTGTAGCATAAAAAAAGAGGATATTATCAGACTCTGACTGAATTTTCATTTTTCATTAAAAAAAAGGACTGCACTTTAAGTAAATAAACATAATAAGGTAGTAGGAAGTTTGTCAGGCTTTTAAAGGAACATTTCAAGTTGTTTATTGTGGTTTGTCTGGTTCTCGGTCAAGGAAATCACAAATTACATGAACATTGTTGAGGTTTGGTGAGGAAAACTCATGACTGATTGTGTTTTATTTTTTATTTTCAATCTAGGAATGCTTTCACTAATGGCTTGTTTGGCAAAGAAAGGGTTTGTAAGGAGACTTGACAGATTGACTCGCAGTAAAGATAATTGACAGGTGGGTTTGATAGACTGACTGGAGGCTGAAGGATGAGGCTGGTGTGACGAGCTGATGGTGAACCTGAGAAATAATTTACAGGTTTCTGTCTGATTGAGCACAAATTCCTTATACGTTTCAGAATGCTAATGAGGAGATATATGATTTCAGAATAAAATGATGAGACAGGAAACATAAACCTTCCACAATCCCACTCAAAAGATGCAAACTCTGGACAGACAGAAAACCAGAGGGGAATAGGAAAAAACATAATCAGAAGAGAAAAGTAGAAGACCTTACAGCTGCAGCAGCACATTCTCAAACACCACATTTGGAATGTAGCCACAAACCATGACACCACCACCACCGTGGCCACAGATGCATGAAGACATTCACAGTTGTGTTTGTTTCCTGAGGGTTTTCCATTCATGCTGCAATGACAGTTTGCAACCAAAACGAATCATTTCAAAAGAACTGATTTACAGCCTAATTCTTGGCACGTTTTTAATTATTACAGAGTATTTTCTTATAGTTCCTTGGCATTGCTCTATTAAAACAAATTCTATTGAAGTTATGGTTAAATAGATAAACTGAAGAAGGATGCATCTCTAAAGTGTCAGCTGATATTTTAATTTTTATCTCTAAGTAACAACAATCATCTATGCATTTAATAAATCTGTCAATTCTTCTTTTGACCTTCTTGTCAAATTTCATTCAAGCCATTTTTAAAATAAGAATCACTTTGCATGTTTGGAATTTTTACTTTTATAGAAACAAAATCTGCATTTGTGCACCAGAAGGCAAGTGACAAAGTGTTAGAAAAATACAACAATATATATTTAAAATTAATTTCTTGCTAAGTGTTTTCATTCTATCTTGAGAGTTGAGTGTTTATAAATGTTCAGGCACAAAGTCTGGATGGAAAATGGTTGAAAAAGCAAAACTTTTGAAAGGGAGAAACTCTGAAGGACCTTGTGTAACTAATACTCAAAAATCCTCTAACAAAATTGAAAAGGTCTGACTCTTTAGAAGAAAAATATATATACAGTAAAAGGAGAGGTTTTTGCAAAGTGCAGCACAGTAAAATCTGTTAACACGCTCCTTTTCAAACCACAGACTTCTCTCTTTATTTTTACCGAGTTTCCCAGAAGTTTAAATCCAGAAGAACCATTTTTAAAGCAGGATTTATGCACTTGTCAGAAACGGCTCATTCTGCAAAAGGAACTGAAAATGTCACCCTTTAAATACTTACCTTTTCTAGGAAGCAAAGAATACAGAGGTTTGGCTGATTAATCACATGTTTTACTCAAACTTTAGTTTTTAGGAACAGAAGAATTTCTGTGGGCAGGAAAGTTTGCGTTTAACCTCTAATTGAAGGATTAACTTGGAATCTAACTGCACACAAGTCAGCCTGTGTAGAACAGTAGCATTAAAACCTCGAAAGACGGCAAAGCGAATTTCTGTAAAACCACAAATATGAAACTCAAACGGGATCAGCTGAAATTTAGAGTTCCAGGAAGTGTGTTGATGAATTATTAACTGAATAAAGAGAAGTTGCAGATGTTTTTATACCAAAAGGCAGATTTGTATGTGTTATGGAAAAATATTAAACCAAGTCACTGGAAAACAAGGCAAAGATACAAAGACTCCCAGAACATGCTGACAAAATCCATATTTGCTTTTTATCTGAAGAGTTGGGACTCTTTAATTCTCAAAGAAATATATACAATTGCCCATGTTGCACCAGAATAATAAAATATAATAGCCAATTTGGAGAAAAAGACTGATAGGCTGAAAGTGTGATTCAGGATAAGGAGGAGGCCTTTGTGGAGTGAATGGGTCGTTTGTTTGTCCCCTCGTTGTCCGCCGCTGTCTCGCCTGGTGCTTGGTGCCTGGCGTCCACGGAAACTTCTTTTCAGAACAACCTCTGCCATCTTTGCATTTGCATTTTTGCTGCTGTGAGGGCAACACTCCAAACTCTGAGTGTGCGATCACTCGATTTTTGATTATGCAGGGACTCGGGAAGACAGAGAGAGGAGAGCAGGGCCGAGACATCGACCTGACATCCTTGAGATCAACCATGCCAGCCAGCGGCCCTCTGCAGGTTAGTGGACACAACTGAACACAAATAAACAATTAGATCAAATGATCTGGAAAAAATGGGAATGTATGGATAGATGCAGAAATAAAGATGCAAAACAAGAGTTCCTGCAGGATGAAGGACTAGATAGATCTAGTTTTTGCTCTGTGGTGAATTCTCTTGCTCCCTCCAGTCCCTCTGTTGACACTTCCTATTTCTTTCCCTCTTTCATCTCCCTTTTCTCTTACTCCTGGTCTATGTGTCCCTCTGAATCACTGCTCCCATCTTGGCTGTGCCACAGAGCTGTGGTATGTGCTGCGTATGTGAGAGCTGAGGATCAGAAGGTTGCTGTTTGGCGCTCTGGGTTCAGCTGACTCTTCTCCAAGATGGAGATGTGATCGCAGCATCCATCAAATATCAATTAGAACCTGAGTGCAAAGACTAAAACAGTCCTCTAATGGGACTGTGGGTCGTAGCAGCAGCTGCACTCTAAATATGAAGGAAAAGAAGGTCATTGTTGGGTTCAAACTTAATAAAATAAAAAATTAGCTCACAGTATTTTTAAACTTATAATAATGTTATGTAATGTTGAAAAAAGCTTTACATTGTGCTTCAATAGTCCACAAAAACAATCAAGGGATTGCTGTTAAAGTCTATATGCATATATTTGGACTTTCTCTATCACACACACACATCCCCCCCCCGCCACCACACACAACTCTGGTGTGTGTCACTTTTCATCCTCCGTATCAGTGTCAGCAACAAGTCCATCAAGCAGCAGAGATATCAGTTACTGGTATATTTAGCTGCAAAGTCTCAGCTGAACAAAGTGCTATTACTCAAGACAAGATGTGGCTGAATGTGTGTGTGTGTGTGTGTGTGTGTGTGTGTGTGTGTGTGTGTGTGTGTGTGTGTGTGTGTGTGTGTGTGTGTGTGTGTGTGTGTGTGTGTTGTGCATGCTGAAGCTGACAGCAGACTGAAATACCCTGGAAGTTAAAAACGTTGCTTTGAGGTTAGTTGAAATACGATTTAGGTCAGGTTATGAATAAAAATGTCATTTATGAAAAATTGATGCCTCGTCCACATAAATATATATTTGTCTTCAATCTGTTGGTGTTAAATATATTCCTGATTAAACATCGTTTTGCTTTTTGGCTTTTGGTTTCATTCATTCAGGATGAAGTTAGATGACATTTCTACGTCTATTGATTTAGTCAACCCACTAAATAAATAGTTCAACTTCAAACCTTTACTTGACATTTTACACTAGAGAACTAGTATTTCATTATATCAGTGACCAGTTGGAGACACAAAACTGTATGAAAATGCTCACATTTTTAGTTGGAATTGGTATGTACGACCCCTTTGCAAGAAATAAACCAGGTCATGTGGGGTGTATGATGTAATTGCAGACAAATTTGACTGTTAGTTAAATTCTCTTGTCTCAGTTTATTTGCAGTTTGGTCATCGAGCCTTGATTTAGAGAAACTAAGCTGAAAAGGGATGCAGGGGCTAGTTTGAAAGATTTCTTGAGCAAATTTTTTTGAAAGAGTTCCAGTGACCCCTCACACTCGATGTCCAGAGACACTCTTCTTGTGGCTATTTCAGGTCAGCCACTTGTTCTTAGGTATGCTGAACTTCAGCCAAAAAGAAACCGCTGAGAACGGACCTGTGTGACGTGGTCCTGAGTTAGCTCAAAGACGTTGAAATTTAGGCTCTTTTTCTTTGTTTACAAGACGCCTTTGGACATTTATTTATTTTTCTCATACCAGATACTGACTGCTTTTCTGACCACTGTCTGAGTCACATTTAGATATCTGTTAGTTTCTGCAACAATTGCACATTTTGGGGGGAAAACACAATAAATACATCTGTAATGTTAATTAGAAAAATTTAAAAGAAACAAACTAGAACTGTGAATTATTAAACTCAAGGGTAAATTATGAGGATCTGACAATAAGTAAAGGAAACTTAGAGAGAATCATTAGGGCTGCAGGTGTGCTAATAACAAACCAAAACCAGGTGTGATGAAGAAACAGGAAATGCACTTTATCTCATAAAAAGCAGAACATTTAGTTAAATAAAGCTGGAAAAAATGACAAAATAACTGAACCAATTAACTAAAACTTAGAAATACAAAACACTAAAATAAAAACAAATTTTAAAAAGTCATAAAAACTCATCCATCCGTCCTCTGAAGCCACTTTATTCTCCACAGACGGAGCTGGTGCCTAACTCCAGCAGTCAAAGGAGGTGGGGGACACCCTGGACGGGTCGCCAGTCTATCACAGAGTCTTAAAAACCAAAAACTAATAATAATATTTTGTGCCGTGAGTTGAGAATCATCCAGTTTTGACAGATAATCAGAGAACCCGCAGCAGCATTTGGCCTCTATCTACCTTTAGCTTTCGGCTGAGTGTGACAGGATAAAATATACATACTCAGACTTGTGTTAGCGTGTGTCTGATGCTGTACATACATCTTTAACAAGCAGATGGGTGCTGCTGCTGCTGTAGTTCCTCCTATGGATATGGAAATATGGATTTATTTAGCAAAATCCAAACTTGCTCATGGATGTTTCATTTGCTGAAATAGGATTTATGAGCTTTTCATGTGCCGCCTTTGTGCAGCCGTCATGATGAATCTATTTCAGCAGTGTGAAGGCTTTGCACCTGTAAGTCACTCTCTATGTATAGAGCTCAACAACAGGGTGTGGAGCGCTGATGCAGAGTTAGAAGGGATCACACAACCTCTCCAAACATTAGAGTCGAGTTTCGGAGAAAGAAAAAGAACTCCCTCTCAGGAGGGAAACACTTTATTTAGATACCAATTACAATTAGTGTTTTTTCAGAGATATTAGCAGTTGATGCAAAGTTTTCAAAAGAAATCAGGACCTATCAGATGTTTTTCTGCAAATGTGTTGTGTTTGGGTCAGCGTGCAGGAAACTAAATCCTCATAATCATCACAACAACATATATAATATACTTGGATGAATGTCAGTGTGCTTTTTTTTGGGAGGAACAAGGTCTTATGTGATGATTTTAAGCACAAAGGAATAGGCTCAGATCCAACTAAAGACATGTCAGTCTTTACCAAAAGGAAAGCAGAAACAGAAGCTTTTCATGAGCTCCGCTGTCCCTCAGGGAGATCCCTGAACTACTTTACCCTCCCAAAAATTTAAACACCTAATAGCTCAACGAGGACACAGACTACCTTTCTGTCACTATGTAAAGAAAAACATCTGACGGCTGGAATCACAGCAGCCTTTCAAGTTGAACAGTCAGAGTAAAGTTTGAAACATGAACAAGTCTGAACTGGTTATTGTTAGAAATGAAGAAGAGAAGAGTCACAGTAGGGTAAATAAAAACAACAATAACTATTTTTATATCTAATAATCACCCCCAAAACACATCTCAATGTGTGTGTGTGTGTGTGTGTGCGTGCGTGCGTGTGTGTCTAACCTTCTCCTGGCCCCTGCACGGCTGACGCCACATTCTGCGATTAGATGTGAAGTACAAGAAGGTGTGTGTGTTTGTTCGTGTGATTCTGGAAACTTTCATCCAGGAGCCAAACTGGTCTAATCTTTAAACAACGTGGAACTTTTAAACGACTGGGTGTGTGACTGTGTAACACAGGTGTGATTTCATTAAAAAACACAATAAATTAGCAATGACACCGAGCTTCTGAAAGCTTTCAATTAAATAAATCATGTTTTAATTGTGTTATGTAAAAGAACTGACTTATTTGAGGTGTCATTTTAGAAAGTAGATCATATTAATGCCTCTCTTTTTGCTGCTGCACAAATTTGTTTGATAAAGTTAGTTGAAGAAAATGACAAGAAGTCAATCTGACAGCAGTCAAACTTAATGCAAAGAAAATAAATTAACATGACCTAAAATATTAAGAATAGCAAAGAATAAAATAAGCGCAAAACAAAAAAAAATTATAATGTTCACTAAACTTTAAAATGTCATGTGTGAGATGTGGACAATTAACTAAAATTATATTTGTTGGTGATTAAATCATTTATCTCATATATAGTTTGCCAAAACACAAAGAATTAGGAAAAAACAACCACTGAATAAAAATAGACAATTATTTTTGTCTTGGCTTCACCTTATTAACGTTTTTTTACTTTATTAGATCTTTTTAAGCTTTTTTCTTCACCGTATTCCAGCTGTTTGAAAGCTGTTCTCCTCTAGGTGTTGATGGAATTCTTGCACATAAGCCACCAGATGTAAACTGCCCCCTACTGGTGGGATATAGAGTGACATCTTGCATTATTTGTGAGTTCCTGTATATTTTCAGCTTTGATCCATTAAATAACATAGATTTTATTTTGTTTGCAGCTATTTTTTTTATATTAAATTATTTAAAACACTTCCAGCTGCCTTGCATGCAGATGTTACGACCTCTTTCAACCTTTCTGTGATTTAAACCATAAAGGTCTTGAATAGTTTTTGTCTATAATGAAACAAATCAGATCCTTTCAACATTTTAAACAACAAACTGATCAGACAAACTTTCTTTTAGCTTTATTTACTCATTACTACTTTATAATGCATCCTAGATGCAGGAAGGAGCGTTAGCGTAGATCCTTCCTCCCAGCAGCTGTTAGACTGCTCTCAACAAACTGCATATGTGTTTACATATTTTTTATCCTCGTGTGAATCTGTTTTTCTTGACTTGCCTGTAACTAGCTGGTGCACCTTTTCCCACTGAGGGACAATAAAGGGCTTTTCTATTCTCTATTCTACTTAGATTTGACTAAAAGTGAAAATGTTGGTCACCAACAGGAAAGAGGTGTGGTTTATTTTAAATGAACTCATGAAAAAGGGACACATTCAGGTTTCCGGCGCATCCATCAGACATTTTATTGTTTTACCCCCTGTAATAGACTGATAAAAGAAGAAAAAGTATCTGATGTGTAGACAAGCATTCTAATCAAAAGTGCATTTAACCCTCCTGTTATGTTGTGGGTCAAATTGACCCGTTTTAATTTTTAAAAATCCTGAAAAAATAGTTAACATTATTTTTTTCAGCATGAAACTTCTTGTGCTCGGCTTAATTAGAGTAAACAGCATATAAAAAATATGGTTCATTTCACATATGTGGAACACCCCCCTGCATGTTACTATCACATAGATGCTGTTCGGGTCAATTTGACCCGGCAGTCAAAATGAAGGTTAAAGGTGTCAGAATTTACCTCATTTGTAAGTGCTAGAGTGCATGTGATGTCATGGCTTTTGATGAGAACTTTTTCTGTTCTAGAACAGAACAGAAAAGGTTCTCGTGAGCAAACTCCACCCACACTGAGTGGGCACTTTGAGGGGATGAGCAAAACGTATAAAGATTGTCTGCAAGGGGGTTCAACAATGTTCACTCTGCAGCTACATATCTAGTCTCGCTCAGATCTTTAAAAAACAAATACACAGATGACTGTTCAGGAGGCTCTGGAACTTATTGTTGATCATGACGGTGAAATGGAGGAGGATGTGTCTGAAGATGAAAACAATCTTGAGGTCAATTCTGAGTTTGATGATTCTGATTGAGCCAGATGAGGAAGCTGCTATTGTTTTATTATGGGCTGCATGGTGGCACAGTTGTTAGCACTGTTGACTTGCAGCAAGAAGGTCACAGGTTCAAATCCCAGCTGTGGCCTTTCTGCATGGAGTCACAATAAATACAAAAAAAACAACAACCCTGAATGGTGTTTTACAAGGACTCAGTTTTCCTCATTCAAAGTGAAGAGGCATTCAAAATATTCAACTCGTTCATGTATTGATGCTTCATCCTGGTGGAGTTGGACTGCCTGTGCAACATCTGTAGGGTCCAAGTAACAACTTATGCCACCAGCAGTGACACTGACCCTAGTCAAATGCAAAACTACTGAAAAGCAGTCAAAAAAAAAAGAGAATGGAAAAATTGTCTGTAGCCTCCACCTGCAAAACATTCCTGTGTTTTGGGGTTTGTTCATTTTATCAACACTAAAACAGCTGACACTAATTAACAAGCCTCTCTGCTACTTTACTGACCAGATCAATACCCCAGAAGTTTAACTGACTTGATACCAAACTCTGATTAAAAAAAAAAAAAGTGTTCCTTTATTATTTATTTTGCAGTGTATTAGCAATTTCCTATAACCAATACACAATGAATGGTGCTAACAGATTAACAATTGTGAGAAGAAAATGTGTACTTTTTTAAAAACAAAATTTAAGTAAAAATAAAAGGTTATGTAGGCTATATGTCAAAGTAATCAGGATAAACGCCTCACAAAAACTGGCTAGCTGTTAGCAAATACTAGAAGACCCGTCTCAGTTCAAGGTAGTGAATTCTCATTTAAAAAATGTAAAGTTCTCTAAACATCTTATCACTTTAGCTTATTTTCAGTCACATTAAATAATATTTAGGCCAAAATCCTCCTAATTTTCAGGCTTTATGCTAGGCTAACCCAATGTGGCTAGCTGATATGCTAGCACCAGAGGGGTTATAGCTAATGATTCCTGCTTTTTGGATCTCTCCCTGCTTGAACACAGCTGATTTCTTTGAAGGAGTAAATAACCGCTCCAGTAGAAAGCTATGAAGGATGAGGAGACATTTCAGAGGCCCTAATGGGACATAAATTAAACTGATTTCCTCACCAGAAAGTTTCTTGTTCACACTAATCACTTTCTTTTTCATCTCCAGTGACGCCAGAGGAAATTTCCTGTTTGCACAAGACACCAGATAGTATAAAACCATTTTATGTGCATATGATATTACACAAAAATATATAAAAAAATATATATTAGAGTATCACGAAAACAATCTCATATTTCTTGCTAAAGTCAAAAATAAATTTTAAACTCTGTGGATTGTTTTAGAATATTTATATTTCAATAGTCGCAGCTCAATGTGTTAAAGGCTATATCAACTGTTATTAAGCTATTATAAGTTATTAGGCTGTTACATTAAATGTCTTGTATTTTGGTCTATTTGGTTTAATATACTCTTAGAGGATTCTGCATCCATAAATCTCCTCTCTGGTCTTCCTCTGGGTCTCCTGCCTGGCAGTTCTCACCTAAGCATCCTTCTATATTCACTATCCCTCCTCTACATGTCCAAACCATCTCAACCTGACTGCTTTTCTGTTTTGTTTTCTGTGGAAAATATTTCACCTTTTTTCTTGACTTTCTTTTTAAAAATCTTGACACTTTTATCTTTTTTCTTTCAAGTGGCCCTGATTTACCACCATAGAAACTCCAAGGAAACAGATCAACATCCACAATGGTTCCACATAATAAAAGAACATAAGAACAGAAAGACGCTCGTCTATAAAAGTAGCGTATGATGTTGTACTGATGCCGGACATAAAGAGTGAACATACAAGGGAATCCCAGCAGGTATGCTGTGGTGAAGGATAGCTGAAGAGTTTCCAGAACACGAGAGAAAAATATAACTTAGATAGAAGAATCTTCTTGAGCTGACTTTATGAAAGAGAGAGACCTCTCCAGGGACGTTTATGATGTGATCCAAATCATAGAGGGAGTTTCAACTAACTGCTGAAAAGAAAAATATGTGTGATGCCTCTCTGACTCTGTTCATGCAGGTGTTGATGTGAAGGGTGACAAATAAATATTAGATTATAATTACAAAGATTTCTCCAAAAGTCATGGCTGGACTTTTATTTTAATTATATTTTATGCTGTGTGTATGTTTACACAGAAAACCTATATGGCAACTATAAATACGCGAGCATTTTTAAAATAATTTCTCTTTTTGTAAAAATTGATCAAATATGTTCTTCAGAAATGCAAAAAAAGGGTTATAAGGTAAAAGGTGAAAAGTTATTCATATTCAGTATCAACAGGTAGACTCTGTAATTTTCGTGAAACAAAAATAAATACAGACTGACTCAATAAGGGAGCAGTAAAGCAGGTCAGGATGTCCTTGTTGACCTGGAAGGTAAAGAGTTTTCTCAACAGGTGGAGAAAGCTCTATCACCTCGAGTCTTAATTAAACAAATCAAGACTTTCTCTTAATTCTGACATTTTTAATCAGATTTGTTTAATCCTCATTGTCTTTTCTCTTTTTTGTTTATTCTCCTCTTTTTTCTCAGATGTCTTTCCCACTTCTTCCTCTTTTCTCCATCCAGGGGGGATTGTTGTGTTTTCTTTTCATTTTGGGGGGGGGGGGGAAATGACAGCTGACACAGCTTGAATCTAAAGCAGCTTTAAAGGAGTTACAAATGTGTGTGTGTGTGTGTGTGTGTGTGTGTGTGTGTGTGTGTGTGTGTGTGTGTGTGTGTGTGTGTGTGTGTGTGTGTGTGTGTGTGTGTGTGTGTGTGTGTGTGTGTGTGTGTGTGTGTGTGTGTGTGTGTGTGTGTGCATGTATGTGCAAACGGAGGCATTACCGTGCAAGTAGAAATAATCCTTATGTACTATTTAGCATAACCAGATTATTAAGGTTTAATATTTCCTAGTATTGTTGTCATACGGTCATGATTTTTTTTATCAGTTTTAATGCCCTGAAGCTAAAAAACCATGCTAATCATACATCACAATGCTAAAGGTTTGAGTTGCTGTACACAACATTTATTTAAAAAAAAAAGAAAACTGAGAAAGTTCCTTATGGAATTTTGGTGAAACTGATGAGAACACAGGTATAAACATTATTCAAGTTCAAGTCATGTATAGCGTCTCACATCCTGTCTGGCGCACGCACTGTCTTTATTACTTGATGAAGAGTCACATGCAGCGTCCAGAAAAAATAGACTTGTTGCGGAAAATTAACTTTGCTCTGCAACTGCACCACAGCCGCATCGGAGCTGGTGTGAATGCTCTGATTGGACTCAATGTGTTTTAATCCTTGCAGAGTCTGCACCACACTGCAACCACAGTTGGTGTCAAGTAACCTTAAGATGCAAGGTGCATCCAGTATTTTTGAAAAAAAAACTTTAGCTACATTGCTAAAGTTAACACGATTTGGATATTTGAAAAACAACCACACCGCAATGTGAAGTAGCAGTAAGGCTTAATGTCAGGGAGTGAAAGACACCAATGAGTGGTTACCATGGTGATCATAATAAACCACTGTCAGCAGAGTTAACATTTCTTTTTAATCTTCATTTTCTTCACACTTATTTTTATATTATTTATTATTTGGCTTCATCCAAAGTTTCTGGAGAAACATTCTAGTTATGGATTCACATCACCTTAAAAGTTTGACGTTGGAGCTGTTAATAAACCCCCTGTCTTTACTGTAATGTGATACATTTGAAAATGAAGATGTTTCTGACTTACTGATAATTTGCACAGATTCTTCAAGTGTGTTGAGTACAGATTTATAACAGTACAAGGCTTTAAAATAACACAATACAATAATATAAAGTCATGCAGGATTTAGCTTCTGTTTAAGTGAAACAAAGCACAAGGATGAGTCTTACCTCATCAAGTTTATCAGTGAGTCCCTTTGGTGACTGTGGTGCTGATGGGACGATTGTTGACCTATGAGATCATCCTGACTGTGGAATAAAACCACTCTATTATTAATTGTTCTCTATGTGAAACCAAGTCATTAGATGCTTTCAGTACTGATTAATAATCTATTGTTTGATAAACTCACATTATAGCTTTAAAGAATTGTGTTATGCTATTCTGTTTCAGTTTGTCTAGAAGGAGAAAAAGAATTCTAGTCAAGATGATTCAAAGAAAACTGGTTAAGTTTTTAAAACCACAAAAGTTATCATCAAAAATGATCATGTTAAGTTTAAACTGGTACCATATTTTTATAGGAGTTTGTGCAAATTATGCAGCCTTTATTTTGTCTTTAAATCACTAATTAGAAACAACAGGATCTCATTAGCAAAAGAGTTTATATAACATACAGCAAACTGGAGGTCATGTGAATTACAGTATGTGACCAGTAAAGCTCTACAGGTTTATCTGCTACATCACCGAAATGCTGCTGACAAGTTAGCAATAATGCATCTGAATTACTACTCTACTCTATGTGCTGCTGCAGGAGCATAAACACCAAAAACTAAACAAATGATCTAACTTTACTGTCACAAGTCACAAGTCTGATCTGAAACAAAGTGACACGTCTGCACACGCAGAGCAAAGCTTCATCTAAAACACATCCTTTGTGTGAGCGACGCTGATTGAGGATTTGCATATTCGTGCATAGAGGTAATAACACATTTTACCTGCAGCTTCGCTCATATTAGCCCTGCATGTCCACTTATGGTGCACTAAATATTGTTTAACAACTGTTGTTTCTTTACATTCCGCCTGCAAGAAGTTAGATGTTCTTGTGACCTTTTAAAGTGCTTTTATCAATGGTTTCTTTTTGGAAATTTGTCACAAAAAAGAGATTGTTTTCTACATTTTCCTACTTAGTTGCTTTGTTTCCTCACGTGTGCTTAGAAGTCAAACACAAGCGTGATGATGTGTATTTAAACACAGAAAGGAGAAGACATTGACCTTCAATGGTTGGTCATGTCTGACTGGTTGAACAGGCATTCTGCTGCAGGTAAGACTTGTAAAACCGTTGGCTTCTGTGAATTTCCAACTGTCACATCCCAAATAACAATACTAATAGGACAGAAGTTTAACTGTCTGTGTTTATGCTGTTACAGCCAATTAGAATTACACAGAATAGAAAAAAAATCTTTATCAAACTTTAACATTAGATGTGAAGAAGCATCAGATAAACATGTGGCTTAAATTGGAAATTATGATTTTTCAAACAACTAAGACAAACTGATAAATGTGTTGCTGCTGCAGGTTCCTGGATCAGGGTGTCGACTCAGTATTTCTGATTTCACATTTTTTAGTTGATAAAAACCCCATATTGTAATATGTATAGCTGTAGTATATTTTTTCTGAAGCTTCTTCCTCATAAATTAGATTTAAAGCCAGTTGTATTGACAAAAAAATAAGATGGATTGGTGTGTATTCGATAGTGCATCTGTCTGTTTATATTCGATGTGTTTACATAGTAGAATGTCAAATGATGGTCGAAGCAGGATAAAGTCAAGCAGCAGAGAGTAAACAGAGTTGAATGAGAACTAATGAAAGACAGAAGCTGTTGCAGGAAGTACATAAAAAAGTGGAGTTGCTGTGTGCTCATTAATTTTGGTGTTCTGCTTTTATAACTCATGGCAAACTTTTAGAGAAGAAGTATTCTTGTGGTGCACAAACCTAATTTAAACTCTGATTTGTGTCGTGCATTGTGATGCAGCGTTGTCATCGTGAAAGTCAGGAAGTGGCAGGGCCCACATAGTCAGTCACAGGAAGTGTGTGCGTTGTGGCCGGCGATGAAGGCCGGGTCATAAAAGCCAGGAAGTTTCTGGGAGGAATGTCCTGCGATGTCACACACGGCCGAGGCCTGAGGGAGGTGAAAATGCCAAACATCTGTGGGAAAAAGCACATCTCTTCAGAAAATATGACGCAAGAAAGACATAACTGCGAAGAGTCGCTCAGCTTCACAACACCTGCTCATACAATAGCTTTACCCCTGAGGTGAGTATCCAAAACACATCCACATGTTTAGAGTAGCTATTTCCACTTTTTAATCCCTACACTCGTGCACACACGTCCTAAATGAATGTGCACGTCCTTCATTTCTCTTGTCATGTTTGTTTTGGATACAAGCACTCTGGTGCAACTGAAAGTTAAGATCAAAAAGTGGCAAACTGCCTTTTTAGGTCAATGAAATATAATTAGTATAACCCACAAACGGTGTTGGGACTTGTTGGTGAACCTCCACAGGGTTGCTGCTGTTTTTTGAAGCTTAGATGACTCAGGGTCATACTATTTAACAGCTCTGTTGATGCATTAATGATTTTAGTGCACATACTCATAGAAATGCCACACACAAAGAGTGTACACATGTAAGTGCACTGCCTTTGATTAGGTGGAAAAAAGTTTCATGCTTAATTACATTTTTAAGAATACTTGGCTGAGGTGAGATGGGTGAAGTTAATTGAGCACTGATCATCTTCTTAGAGCTGAATGTTCTGCTGGGAAACCTTGAGGCTTTTCTTTAATTTGACACAAACTCTGCCTCCAAAGTCCTTGCTATTTTCCCATAAGCCAAATCTAAAAGATGTCTGAGGTGCTCTAAAGGGTTTTATTCTGAAGTTCTACAGGTGGTTTGTCTTGTTGGTGTTTGCAGTTTCTTTCTGCAACACAAACAATACTCAGAAACAACACTGATGGCATTTATAAACAGTGTCGGATGTGCTGCGATTGCATGTGTCGCCGGTGCTGTGCGTGTTTCTCTCCAGTCCTGCGCGCGTGTGCCGGAGGTGCTGCACATGTATGTTGAAGGTGCTGCTAGTGTGTGTGTCGGAGGTCCTGAGCATGTGTGTCTACTAGCTTCAGAGGCTATGTGAGCACTCATTCACTGCGTTGCAACAGAATGTGAAGCTTGTCAGATTGCAGGCTGCGCCATCGGGAATGCAAAAAGCGCCAGTCTGCAAAAGCGCCGACCCACAAAGGTGCATTCAGGCAGTAGATTCTGGTACGCATGCATGATATCTGGTGTGCATACGTAAAGGCGGGCCAGTCATGTGCACCCCTGTTTATAAACACAGTTTGGAGCAGAACCTATAAAAAACAGCTTGAGATATTAAAACACACAACAATATTTATGACAGTCCAGACTCTTCTCATGTGTCGTTCCACAATGGTGGAATGACCTACCAAGCGCTACCAGAACAGGGGCGTCCCTGTCCATCTTCAAGAACCTCCTGAAGACCCAGCTGTTCAGAGAACATAGACTAGCACCTACCTTCCCCTACTCCTCTGTACTCTCTTCATGCACTTCACTCTATGCTGTGTTCTTTATTCCATCACGGTCACCTTAGAAACTAGTGTTCGACCATCTAAGTAGTTTGCTTAGGGTTAATGTCAGGGTTAGTTGTTTGTTAGCCTTGAGGTAACTTCTGGGTTACAATATCATTTGTAAGTCACTTTTGATGGCCCTGTGATGGACTGGCGACCTGTCCAGGGTGTCCCCCGCCTCTCGCCCCTTGACCGCTGGAGATAGGCACCAGCTCCCCCCGCGACCCTCTGTGGAGGACTAAGCGGCTACAGAAAATGGATGGATGGATGGATGGAAGTCGCTTTGGATAAAAGCGTCTGCTAAATACATAAACATAATAACGTATAGTGGTACGTCATATGGCGACTGGTGACATTAAATGGTAAATGGCACTTGTATAGCGCTTTATCAAGTCCAAGGTATCCTAAGGTGTTTCACATCCACTCACACACACATTCACACACTGATAGCAGTAATTTACAATTTAGCCACAGCTTTCGTGGTGGCAGACTGATAGAATCTGGCGCTGCCTTGTAATATACACCACCGGTTCCATGCCAGTGACACCACCAGCAGGCGAGGTGGGTGAAGTGTTTTGCCCAAAGACACTAGTAAACAAGATTGTCAGTTTTGCTCTGCAGACTTTGTATATAGTCTGGCTTTCCAGGCTACAAAGACACAGAAACAAAGTAACCCAGTCAGAGCTGGAATCAAATCGACGACCCTCCAGTTGCCAGATGGCCACTCTACCTACTGAGCTATTTGCTGCCCACATTAAAACTTTAAATAGCAGGAAAACAAGAATAAGACTTTATTCTTTTTTTTGCTTCTTCAATTTTTTAAAATTCCCCTTTGAGTAATTTTTTGCAGCCATCTTTTGGAGCAGCAACTTCATGATCAAAGACTCAAAAAAAAAAAACACACACACAAAAAGATTTTACATGCTAAAAGAGGATTGCTGCACAAGCTACATAGAAAAAAAATCTGCATAACTCTAAGTTTAAAATCCTAATTTTAAATGCTGGCACAATAAACTTGAATTTGTCAGGGAACGTTTTGCATATTCTGCAAATAATATGCTTTATTAAAATCAATGTCGACACAGTGAATAAATTCTAAAGCCATGAGGTGCTGATGAAATGTTAACAATGACCTGCAAATGTGTTTGGACCAGATCACACCAAAACAGGAAAAGCACCAGACAGGTTTCAGCTCCAGTTAGGATGAAGAACGGCACATTTTAATTCATCTGAAACCCGAAACTGGACCTTTAACCTCCCTCTTATATAGAATGCAGAAGAGCAGCATTGCTGACTGTTTCACTTCTAGAGTGCCGTGTTTCCCAATCCTAGTCCTCAGGGCACACTGCCCCACATGTTTTAGACGTTTCCCTGCTTCAGTACTGAGTGCTTTCATTGAACTTTGTGACAAGCTGTTGATTTCTTTTGTTCCTCCGAGTCACATGTTATTGATGTTTTATTTTTTATTATCACCAACGATGACTGGTATGATAAATGGGGTGATGGGGTCCACCCATCCATTCATGGGCTCTCTTTTTTTTTTAATGTTGATCCAGATCTCATGACCATGAGGGTCTGAGATGGACTAGTAAATAGAGAACTTCACCTTTTTGGCTCAGCTTCTTCTTTAATACGAACTGGAGCAACAAGAAGTCCTGATCCGTTGATTCATTTTTCAATCCATCGTACCATCACGAGACATCAAGTTACTTAAGCTCCGTTTGAGACAGAGACTCACTCCCAACCAGGAGGGACCATTCCACTTTTTTTCAGTCAAAAACCATGACTTCATCCATTTTTTGCCATCTGCCACAGAGTTTCAGCGATACCGGTCTGATTTCTGATCCGTATGCCCTCTCTAACCTCTGCCAAGAAGGATACTACGATCATGACCTTTCAAAACCCAGCTACTGTATTAAAATCAGTAATGTGGAACCTATGAAACCTCCTTATCTCAGTAGGAGTGATTATATAAACACTGTCTATGCGTGCTAATAGTTTGGCATTTGTCTAAGGAGTGGAAAAGGCCCACCAAGAGTGACGTTCCACCTAACTTTAAAAGTTTCTTTTTTCTTTAGACATTCTTGCATTTTTACTTCTCTATACTCCTCTGGTTCTGCCTCGTTTGCTGTGGTTGATCAAATGAGGCTGTAAAAACCTTTACTTTGATGGAGACCAGATTTCAAAGTCCAGTATTTTTTAAATTCACCTGCAACTGATTGGCTCAGTCAGCATGTGCCCCTTTGAAAAGGTTTAAATACAGTGGAGGATTGTTTATAGGCAAGTTTAAAGCTCCGACTTAATGTGTTGAGAATCTTGGGAAAATATGTGTAACCAGATACTTAGTCATGTTATAAGTTTGTTTTGATTTGACTACATGTTATCTTCTATAAATATTTCAGTTTGCTGTCAGAGTTTTGGATTTAGGAGGTTTATTAAATCTGGCTCTTCATATTTTGACTTTTCAACATTGAACTTAGTCTAGCAGAAAGAACATTTCTGTTTACGTGTGTGTTTGAAGTGTTGCCATGACAGCACCTTGTGTGATTGAGAACACTCTGAGAGAGCACATACAGTACACTGCTGGCTTACGATTTACATACAGATCCACCTGGCACACACACATGCACACACACACACACACACACATTTCAAGTGGTATCATAATCATATAACACCATCTAAAATATGTCAGCCTCTTATGCAACCCACTCCACCAGCATGACTGACATCAGAGGAGAACCAGGTGTTTATGGATTCTTTTTCAGGTAACACAGACACGCACATGCATGCATGCACGCACACACACACACACACACACACACACACAACAGTCCCAAGCCTGAGACATTTGTTTAAATCATGACACACACAGAAGATTTTTAAACTATTTTTATTTTTAAAAAATTCAACAAAATGAAAAACAAACTAATCTGAAGTTAGGCTTCAACTCTGGTTCAGCACTGAGTCTACAACTAATTATTATACAGAGTTTCTGTAATATATCATATTTTACTGTATTTTATTGTACTCTTTCTATTAACAGGCAAGAAAACATAAAGCAACAGTTTAGTCAGATTAAACTGCAAGTAGCCACAAAGGAGCCCTTTCACTTCTAGAAGCTTTAAAGTTTTAAAAAAGTACACAAAGTATTGTAGATATTTGTTTTATTAAGTTTATTTAAGTGGACTATAAATTGTTTGGCCCCAGCAATCACAATTTATGACCTCTGTTAACAAATTACATTTGTTATGTGTCTGCAAGTCAAGAATTCTTGCTGTTTTTTATTGATTGATCTACATGCAGTGACAGTAAGGACAGTAAAAAGTCACTTTTATTAATGGTGCAACTTTGTAGAGACTTTGAAGATGTCTAATCAAATTTTAGGTGAAATAACAAGAAGCAAAAAACAACAGCAATTTACGTTTTTGTGCCAGTTAATGAGAACAAATCTGTGTTCAGTGAACAACAAATTCATGTATTTGTCTTAAAAGTAAACACACATTAGGTTCATTAACTAATATCAAGGCGAACAGGTTACAGGATGCCTGTGGAGAGCAGAAGCAGCCAGCTGGCAGATAAACTGATAACAGAGACTCTGTTATGTCATGTGGCTGAAGTCAGGAATCCATCAGCTGATATCAGATCGCTGCCAAACTCCCTGTAATCCTCTCAAATGGAAAATGGAGGTCCAGGTGCCAAAAGAACACACTCAAGAATTCAAAGTTAGATAATGATCCTCCGCATGTCTTCTTGTTTTTAGTCATAATTTTAATCCATCCCTTGTTTATCTCCTTGTAGGTGTCACTTTTCTTTTCCTTTGCTTCTCTTCTCTATATTTAAGAGATTTCTTATGTAATAATTGCTGAAGTTATGATTTCTGCAGACGGTTCCATGCCAGTTAGCAAAAAGGCAGGAGGAGACCTAAAGTACATCCAGAATAATAAGGGCAGCCAACTAGAGCGTCACTTAAATGTCACAAAACAAAGATGAATAAACAAGATTGAATATGGCTGACTAGTCAAAAAGAAGATTAAATTTGAGCATTGTGGGACAGCGGACTAGTTACAGGTCTCAACACTGGGCAACTGTCTGCAGTGAGGGTTTATTTCAAGCGCGATTGAGTGTTTTTGTTTTATCCTTAATAATTAATGATGACAAAACCTGGACACTGGTTAAAAATAAAAAACTTTTGTGCAAAGTTTCTCCTCCTGCCTGATTGCAGCTTGTTCAAAAAGACAGAATCATCCCAGAACTCCTCCCGGCTTCCCTTCATGCTGACTCTTCCTCTTTGTGTCGCTGCCTGTTTCTCATCATCTGCTTTTCTGTTTTCCTCCTCTGTCCTCTCTGAAATGGCAGTTAAATAAAAGCCAAGCAGAAAGACGATGCCCTTAGGCGAGATGAGCTTTGGAAAAGCAAAGAGGGGAAATACAGTCAAATACATTGGCAGTTGCACAAAGAGTCAGTAAAAATACAGTACAAACAGAAAGCTCCACTCCTCGTTGAGTCTCTCTTCCTATTGGATATTACAGGGACCAATTAGATTCCAGGGGAGGAGAACTTCCTGCCAAATCATGTAGGAGGGGGGTTCCCGTGTGGTCTCATATGTGTATTTTTGTATGCACCTCATTCAGGTACACAGAAAGCCTGCATGTAAGAGGTTACAGTCTTTGGGTGTGGATTGTTTACCTACTGTGATATGGCTCCGTGCCTGCTCTTTAGGATGAGCGAATTTCAGGAATGAAAGTTTTACAAGGACTTTGGATTTCTGAGAAAAGGGGAAAAAGTTTACTATAGAAATAGTAACATAAACTAGTCGAGAAAAGAGGCCATGAGTTTGACGAAGTGCAGTTTTCATACAGATGCTGCCGTTCAGTTCGAGTCCTCCTTCAGATGCCTGGGAGCGTTATCTTAGGTCCTACGATGCTAAATCCCTGACAAAGAAAGATAAAAAACATCATCAATAATTCTTTATCTACAATAATGATAAACCTTGTGAAAATTACAAGCTGTAAAGAATCCGATCAGCATGTGCGGCCAGCTGTAGCATCACTGTTTCCTAAAATAATACAGGCTGAAATAATATCTGTGATGATTCTCAATATGCATTCCTCCATCGTATGTTTTTCAGCAGGGAGTGTGACATGATAAATGTTTTTTTGTGAAGTTTGCATGATGTAAATCCTGTCTCCAAGCAAGGTCACATTCCATTGGTGAGGCTGAGGAAAATGCTGACCATCAATCTCCCGATGTGTGTGTTGAAAGTCCTGGGTAGCTTTTGTTCTATATAAATATAACCCACTCTGTTTTTACATTCCTATCCAACATATAATGGGACAGTTTCAAAAACAATGTGAGAATATATTTTTTAAAGCACTTTTGGATCACTGATTTCAGCAAAGACATGGGACAAGTCAGCCTTGGAGCTTTATGATGACTCAGGCAATACTGATTGTAATTTACATATTTTACTGTAAGTGTTACTATGATAATCTTTGCTGATCTTATACTTTTTTAAAAAGCTGCTTTAAATAAGTACCTACCTGACAGGAGAAACAAAAGGTAAACGACCAATTTAGGAGCATTTTTTCTAAATAAAAAGGTCAAATTAAGCATGATAAACGCACACTCACTGGCCCTAACACTAAGTGAATACACATGGCCTGTAAAAGTGCAGCTCACGTCAGTGTTTTGGTTGTGGTGTGTGTGTGTGTGTGTGTGTGTGTTGGCAGCACGCCCAAGGCTGATGTTGATAAAGTGTGACCACGTGTCCCCAAAGGAGGAAAAGATGGATTCATGCCAGTAAATGCCTTTTCTTCGTCTCTATTTCTAACGCTAGTATTTTAAATCATTTCCTCACTGAGCTCTCCATATTTTCTTTTTATTTCCCTCTAATCTACTTCTATTTCTCACAGAATATACACACACACACACACACACACACACACCGCAGTACATGTGTTCATATTGTTTTGACAGTGTTTTGTTTCTAGGAACTGATGAATAGTTTCTTGGAGGTTTACCAAAGCTGGATCAAACTGTGTTGTAACACAAGCTGTGTGTGTGTGTGCGTGCGTGTTTGTGTGTGTGGGTGTGTGTGTGAGTTTGTGTGTGGTGGTCAGGGCATGGAGTCAAACTTTCCAGCACAAAAATAAAATCTTGATGGGATTTCCAGCACTGGGGCAAGAAAAGTGTCAACCACAAACAGGTTGGTAATTATGTCAGATTATTCACTGACATCTTGGCAAACAACATCACATACTTTTCTTCTTTGTTTCTTTTGGTTTGCGGCTCCTAAATAGTTCAAAACCAACAACTTGCTCACACATAGAGTTTTGATAAAACACATAGCGATCAGTGTCAGTGAACTGTGTGTGTGTGTGTGTGTGCACCTGGCAGATCGCTCCCTCCATGCAGAGGGAAGTGTGACAAAAGTGAAAAAGAATGACAAGTGTGGCTGTTGTTGTGTCACTGTCACTTACAGTATGAGGAAGGCACCAAAGTACATGATCTCAACTGGCAAAAACGCTGTTTACATCCTCCATGTGTCCCTGGTCTGCTGTTTCTGGAAGGTTTCCCTGTGAAAGAATATTCAAAACTATTATATTGATTACTGTAAGTTCACACAAGGAACAATAAAAAAAAATCTTACCCTTCAATAGGTAACCAAAAAGTAGGAAGTCGACTTTTGAAGCTTTCTTCTTGGAGTTTAATGCAGCTTTCTGAGATGATCTTTCCTTAGATATGATGAGATATAATGACCTTTCCTTAGATCTTGGATGGCTGTTCTGATATTTGTGAGACCATGGACCTAATAGATAAACGATGAGATCTGGGAGTCTTTAGAGAGATGAAGCTGATTTAGTGAGATGCTCCTCTTCTGAAGGAGTGGACAGTGAACTTTCCTGGAGGGTAGTCAGTGGCTGAAGGTGCAAAAAGCTGATGGTGGTGGAACCAGTGATGTGAGACAGCTTTCACAGTGTCTGTGATTAAAAGAGGATTGTGGGGCATGACGTTCATAAAACTACATAAGTTAATAATCAAGTCAAGGGACTCAGGATCTAATACAATTTTTAAAATGGTGGCTTTCCAAAATAATTTGCATCACTTTTTTTTTTTATTGTGAAGACGAGGGTTTCTTGGTCAAAGACTGATTAGTCAGACAAGCATGGGTTTTTTGGTAGGTTTAGGAAGGAAGCTGTAAAGTACTCTGAACATCTTGGAAATCAGAAGCCAGTAAGAATATGGCCTCTATGGTGGAGGCACTGGAGGATGGAAGTTAAGGCATTGAAGTGTTTTCAGGCTGTAGAGTGAGTGGTGTAATATAGGGGTCGCAATTATTTTCTGCCAGTCCCCCCCCCAGAGAACATAATTGTTCTTCACGCTGCCAAACTGATTCTTAAAAAATGTTTGTTATGTGTCAACTCAACTCCTCCCTTGAGCCTTTTTATCCCTGAATGATTTGGAGGTCAGCGTTACCAACAGACACCAACAGAATCATATCATCTGCAAAGAAACAAGTGAAACCCTGGGGTTCCCAAATCAGACATCCTCCTCTCCATGACCTCAAAATGCACCTGTTTTGATTGTTTTCCTGTTATAAATAATATTTTTGTTTGTAAACAAATAGTTCATGCAAAAAGTCCTCATATTTGTGTGCTGTCTTGTATATTATAGCCCATTAATCTACTGTATTTTACAAAAATCTTCCTAAAATACCACCATTGTCATTGATTCTGAAAATTTTAAGTTATATATCTTACCCTTTGTTGCACAAGGTATAGTTGTACGACTGTGCATGGTGCACAATTAGTGTTTATTGCATGTTATTGAGATGATTTTTAACTATTGTAAAAAACATAATTTGTTGTGTAAATTTTAAAGTTTAAAATGTACTGCAGCAGCAGCATCAACACCACAAACTAAACAAATGATCTTATGCAAAACTGTAGAATTTTACAGACGATGTAGCGTTCTAACACATCAGTGAATTGTTTTAAGTATCTTAAAATTTGCTGCTAATTTGTCACCATGAGTTTCCCAAGTCAGAGAATGACTTCCTGTTTCTAGAGACTTGCTTTGAGTGATGTCACCAGTGAAATAATCAATGATAATAATAAAGAGAAGGCTTTATTTGTCATGTGATCCTCAGATGGTTTGTGTGTCTGCAAAGTTTGATGAGAGGAAGCTCAGATCAGAAACTGGATTTTTAAAAACTGTTTTAAGATGTGAAACACTGGATGTTTGTTTCTTAGCTGACCAATCACAGTAGATCGAGGTTTCATTTGATTTCCAGTCCTTTTTTTTTCTAGTAGGCAATCCTCCAAAATATAATAAAACAACTGGGCCAATCACAGACGTTTCCTGAGGGGTTGATAGCTTCTAGCACCAAACCTGTTGAAAAATATGGGAAGCTTCCTTAGAATCCTCCAATTTGTTTACTGCAACTTACAAAAAAAAGTTATATTATTGTTAATTAATTAAAGTTAAGCCTTTCTGGCTTGGTCAGTATTGTGGAGGACAATACGTAATTGTTTCATACTCCTAGAATAAATAGGTAATGACATCATTCTGCATGAATTCTCAGATTCGTGCCTTCTGGCTGACCTGACATCTAAACATAAAGTTTGATGGGATACAAATATACAATTGAGGTTCACCCCAGAAAAACACTGAGTTATAGCTTCCTGAAAATGTGCTGGTTTGTGGAAGCAGGAAGTATGTCACAATCACTCACCAAAACCAGAAAGACATTAAAAAAATACTTGATTTAAATGATGCGTTTGGTTTGAAGTCATATCGTGATCATATTAAAGAGATTACACAGAAACTGGATGTTTCTGAGTCACTGAGACACACTGAACCATTACAATAGATGCACAAAGACAACCCTGTTTGCTTTAGCGCCTCAAAGTGCATTACAGCACAATGAGGTCATAAAGTACAGTGTGTCCCATTGCCTTTATGTATGTGATCCATGCCTTCCTCTAGCTGATCTGTTTCTGCAGCCGAAAGAAAAACAGACTGATTCACGGTGCACTGAAACTGCCTCAGGTAAAATAGCCCATTTGTGTCTTTAAATCTTTAGCTTAGTCTTAAATAACCCATTAGGTGGCTCTGCAGTTCATGCTGTGACAGGATAAGAATTACAATGAGATTATTGTATTCCCTGACATGTGCTAGGAGTCATGAACTAAAGCCTTATGTAAAGATAGAGTTTTTTTCTTGTGTTCAGTATATGCATATAAATGCACGCACACACATTCACCAATTTTGTTCCCAAATAAAAAAACAAACAAGTATAATTTATATTTTTATTCAACAATTATTTCCTGTTTGCCTACCAAATGATTCTTCCATGGTGGTAACACTTGCGTTTCCACACATACAGACAAAGTCCGTATGCATTATGTCATACTTAAATGAACTGTGTTTAATCAGCTGAACTAGAGATTGACGTCTGTCACTAAATCTGCCATAATGATTAAAGGAATGCAAAGACAAACACTATTAAACCTTTTTAATGTGAAAATGACTCAATATCTGTTATGCATCTATAGATTAGATTAAATTGTAAATATAAATAAAATTAAATATATTAAAAGGATGTGCACACTTCACATTAATTGTCAGCTTCTTTGGTTGTGTTCTGTAGCCGTCTTTTAACTCTCTTTGGTCTTTGCTGCCCTCTTCTGGTCAAGATGATCTTAATGAACAAGTTTTGAAAGAAAAAGTTGGAAAGATCAGTTGAATTTGTATATTTGTGTGTTGCAGGGGGGCCTGGCGTCTAACCTGAACATGAACCTGTATGCCACCAAGAAGACGGCAGCTGAAGGCATGTTGGACATCGCTCTGTTCCTGGCTAACATCACACACATGAAGACGGTCATTGAGCAGGGAGCTGGATACAGGTACGGTGGGTGATGTGGTCTCTACAAATACTAAAATAACCCTAAACATTTTCGTTCAGAGAATAAAAGTGTTGCATTCAGTTTTATTTATCTGGGTTATTTCTAAGAACTGCCCAAGAGGAAATGAATTAATTTACCTGATGATATTTTTTTCTCGTGTTTTGGTTCCCAGGTATTATGCTGCTGTCCTGACGCTCATTTCCTTCTCGCTGGCTCTTCAGATAGTAGCTGGTGTTCTGATTATCATAATTGGTGAGCGTCACAAGATATGTCATACATCTTCCATGTTTTCAACCAGGCACATTAACACACTAATCCACTAATTCACTGGCTAACACAGTCTTACCATCTGTTTCACTGCATGTTGTGTTTGGTCCTATATTTGTCGTTTTTCTTGGTATGTGTTTCTAAATGTGTGTTGCAGCCCAGAGAGACATCACCGAAGAGTCCAACCAGAAGCGGCTGGACAGCTTGAACAACATCACAACCACCATCATCTTCCTCATCTTTGTCACCAACATCTTTATCTCTGTGATGGGGATGGAACGCACCGGACTGTTTGCCAGGATGCACTTTTGAATTCCTAACTCAAATGTTTCACACAAACCTACACAGATAACATCAACTTCTACTTGCATCCTAACACACACCACACTACAATCACACAGTAATGATTTTATGAAGAATGAATGAGCCGGGCAAACGGACCAACAAGTTGTGTGTCTGTCTCTGCTTTGTTGTCTGTGTGCTTGTGTTTGTGTGTGTTTGTGTGTGTGTATGTGTGTGCAGCTCGTTTTGAGCTGACCCTCCTCCCCTCCTGTCGACGATGCTTAAACTTCCTGAACAACCTGGTCACTGGCATCATATTCGTCACGCTCATAATAAACATCATCAAAGCTGCCTTTGGCACACAGCGCAGCTGCCTTCTGCGCTGGCTGTTCCAGCGCTTCATTTTATGAGAAACACTCAGCAGACATGTAGTGTGTATCAAAAACATAAAAGACATAATAAAAGTCAAAGGTTTTTCACAACATGTTTGCAAAATATGTCATGGACTTGAGAGAGGAACAAGAAAGGCTACAGCCATATGATGGAGAATTAGCACAAAGACTAAAAACAAGTTGGAAGGTTGAGAAAAAGATAAAAGTAGGCTAACCCCGCTGTTCCTGAACCCAACTGTATTTGTGCTGTTTCTATTATCATTGTAACTGAGGGTTAAGGGTGGGTTTTACTGAGTAAACTATACAAAAATAAGACATTTTATTGAATTTGAGATTCAGTCTTAGGGCTACTTCTGCAGCACTGGACTTCTTAATCCTTCACAATAAAAGTCTCAAACATACACACACGTACCTCAAAACATCTGAAGTTTATACAAATAGTTTGAGTTTTAAGGAAGAAAAATATTAATAAACTCAATTCGCATTTTCTCAAAATTGTATTTTTACCTTTTTCTCAACATTTTGACAGTAATCTCACACTTTTACCTACCTTGTTTTTGTTTTTTAATTCTAGTGGCAAACATACTCCATTGTAAGCTACATGTTTTCCTGGTAATTTTGGGGAAAATTAATCTGAGAAGACAAGTGACTGAGAAGGTTCTCAGCTAGCTCACACATCTGTTGAACAGAGAACAAACATGACATTTACTTAATTCACCAATCATTTATTTCTGTTTAGAAACAGACATAAAGAATTCTTACCCTTCTTTTTCCCCACATCCACCTTCAAACCAGAGAAATTACATAGAAAAAATATTTTATAGGGTGAAAAAGTGGGGGGGGAATCTATAGTTTATATAGACCTTTTCTAAACAGAAGCCAAAGTAGAAATGCCAACAATGGAATGTAACTGAAGTCACCAAAGTGCACCCTAGTGGTTGGCTGCAAGATTTAAGTCCCCCCCCCCCCCCCCCCCCCC
>SSNR01000031.1:2307903-2533077 GCA_006937965.1 Callopanchax toddi | reverse complement strand
CCCCCCCCCCCCCCCCAATGTAAATGTATGGAACATTTTCATGACAAAAAAATAAAACAATTGCATGAGACCATTAGTTGAGTTTATGGTATTTATTGCTGCAGTGGCATGTTGCATAATTCAGATGTTTGGTTGAAATAAACTAAAACTGTCCCTTGCAAAATTGTAAAACAGTAATATAGCATTCTCCATCGGTAGGAATTTTTGGCGCAAGAGTTTTTTTTAATACCTGGAAATTAGCTGCTAATTAGCACCGATCTGCAAAAGAATCTTTCCCAATCTGGCTAGCCATGAGTATTTCCTGTTAAGAGGCTCAACAAAACCTGTTTCAAATGTCTCGTTTTAACAATAATAATCTGACCTTATTTACCTTACCTCTAAGACTAGCATGAACATCTATTAGCCTATTTGTGTCTCAAAATATTTATGAACAAAACTGTGTGCTACTGTAGCACTACATCAACTAAATACACAAGAACAGCAGAAGAAGTTTCACAAAATTATGCTAATATACTGTAGTAACTATTTTTGCTAGCATTAGATGTTAAAATTGACAGAATTTTTACTTTTAGATGAAAAATTACAACCACTAGCTTAGCCAGCTATCCTGCTAACTATGCTAATTAGCTATTGGCTCTAGTAAACACATTTCAAAAGTTCTTCTTTTTATAGATTCTTGGTAAAAACACACATTACAAAATTATCGCCAGTTCTCCAAAAATTTAGCCTAAAATTGGTGATATTCCGTTGGTAGAGGGGTGTGACTGGGTCATTTGCGTGTTAGCGGTAATTGTGTGTCCACCATGTGTGAATGTAAGCATTAACTGTATCTGAGTGTGTGCTGGAAATGTTTGAAACTGTGCGTTTGTGCGTCTGTTTGTGTGCACGTGTTTGTATGTTGTAGCACGCAGGGACCTGAATGTGGTGTCCAATCAGAAGCGACTGGACTACCTGAACAACGTGACCACAGGCGTCATCTTCGTCACCACTGTGGTCAACTTCTTTGTTAGCTTCTTCGGATCCAAGAGGACGGGCTTCTTCCGCTGGCTGCTGGCTAGACTGCACTTCTGAGACAAACCAGACCACAGACTCAATCACACAGCACATCATGCATTCATGCAACAACCAGCTGTTTATGTCAAGTGTTTGTTTTTTTCCAAAATTACACTCAAATATCACACCTTAGTTGCCATTTACACATTATAAACTGATTCCAACCATCCTCCAAAAGCTTTAATCAGCCATCACGTAATTTTAATGCTGAACTAACACGTTTGTGCAAAAATCGTTCATGCTATTTATTTATTTTTGCAGTTTGGCACTTTTTATACAAATTCTACCCATGCTCTTCTTGTGTTGATTGGCAAACTTTGTTAAAACTTTTATATTTGCATTTGTGATTTACTTCTAAAAATGACTGGCATTAATAATGTTTATTAGGTTTATTATTAAGCGCAAATAAGGGTAAAATGTGCAAACGACCTGAAAGCTAAATAAATCATTTTAAAAGAAACATAGGCTGTGATTATTGTGTTCAGGCATGAATAAAAGAAACACACTTGCTCTTTAATAAAAGCTCAGAATATTAAGTTGCACTCTGAACCCCATTTTTCTCTATTGTACACGTTTTTTTTGTGTGAAACAGGCCGTCGGGACCTGAACAACTCCACTCTACAAAAGCGTCTGGACTATCTGAACAATGTGACCACCGTCATAGTCTTCGTCACCACAGTCCTCAACTGCTTCATCAGTACTTTTGGCATGCAGCGTACTGGATACTTCCCATGGCTTATGATGCGCATTCACTAGACAAATTATTACACCATGCTTCTGTGCAGACAGATAACTTGACTCCTAATTATGAAACTAAGATGTTAATAAAGTTCTCAAATATAACAAATACACCCTGTACTTTGGAACACCTCAGCTGCGTTTGACTCATTTATCTATAAGTAAAATAAATATGAACCAGTTCATTCTGTTTCTATGTATTTCATGCAAAAGGTCACACAATTGCAAGCACATAAATAGTACTGTTTGCCTTCTACAAGACACTTAATATGAAAGTGTTTTGAGACCTTCAAAAACAAAAGGAAGTGTTTACATTTTCAAATAGTTCCACTGAGAAATGGTGCCATCTAGTGGAAAATAGAAAGACAGACATGTAGCCCATGCCTAGTGATTCAGAGAGATACAGTATAAATCCATAGTGTGAAAATCAACAAATATACAGAATATAATTCACCATCCATGATTTTATGATATACAGCTTTCTTAGTTTTTCTACAGTCTTACTGTCAAAGGGAGTAAGTCAGACTTTTGCAGATGAAACAGTTAAAAAAAAAAGCATGACTCATCTTCCAGGAAGAGGTGGGGAGAATTAAAGGAACTGCGCAAATATAACAGAAACGAAACTAGAAAGCCAAAGTGGATCTAACTCAACAGAACGATCAGCTTGTTTCTGGTTTTGATGAAGATTTGATGACGTTTATTGTCATATCAGCTACAATCAAGGTAATTTTTTTACTTAACATTAATGTAGACTGTCTAATATTTAAAGCTTTTAGAGGCCAGCTAACAGAAACATAGGCTCCTTTTCTGTCAGAGCTTCTAAAAAGGTTTTATGATCATCTAATCTGGTTTATTTATTTTTAAATCTCACACTTTCCCATATTGTTTCTCTCCAGACATGGCCTCAGCTAGCAGTGCCCTATGTGAGGAACAGTTCTTGTGTTCAATCTGTCTAAATACGTTCAGTGAGCCTGTCTCTACTCCATGTGGACACAACTACTGTAAGAGCTGCATCACAGCGTACTGGGACAGCAGGGGCCTGGTTGAGTGTCCCCTCTGTAAAAAAAGGTACCGCAGCAGACCACAGCTTCAAGTCAACACGGAGTTCAGAGACATGGTGGAGCATTTCAGCCGCATGAGGCTGAAGAGCCAACATGAGATCGCTGCCAGACCAGGAGAGGTGCCCTGTGACGTCTGCACTGGACTGAAGCTCAAAGCCCATAAGACGTGCCTGGTGTGTTTGGCCTCTTATTGTCAGCCACACTTGGAGCCCCATCAGAATCTAAAGAAGCACAAGCTGATTGACCCCATCCCAAACCTGGAGGACAGGGTGTGTAAGAAGCACGACAAAATGTTGGAGCTCTTCTGCCTCACAGATGAGGAGTGTGTTTGCCTTCTGTGCTTGAATGACGACCATGCTGCACATGAAGCCGTTCCACTGGAGCGTGTTTACCAAGAGAGGAAAGCCATGTTTGAGAATGTGACATCAGCAATGAAAATGGTGGAAAACACCAACCTAATGAGTGCTGATGCGATAAAAGGCTCAATTCAAAAGAGCAGGAAAACTAGAGAGAAAGATGTAGCAGAGATTGTGCAAGCTTTGGGAACTCTGGTGGCATCTCTGCAGAGAAAACAAGGCGAGCTGATTGAGGTGATCGAGCAGAAGCACAAAACATTCGAGACACAAGCAGAAGATCATGTAAAACAGCTGGAACAAGAAGTGTCTGACCTGAAAAAAAGAAGATCTGAAATTGAGCAGCTTTTACAAACCGATGACTGTCTCTACTTTCTACAGAAAAGTTCTTCCCTCCACCCCCCTGAATGCTCTGGTGAGATAAACCCAGTGCCTGACCCGGATGTTAGCCAACACATCTATTTAGGGATGGTAAAACAATCAGTGGCTCACATCGAACAGACACTCAGTGATCAGATGGAGATGCTCATTAATGAGGTCAGGGATGCTGATAATCAGTCAGATGCAGTTGGAAATCTGATGACTGTTGGTTTCACTGACCAACTTTTAGGTACACCTCAGGATGACCTGATGGAGATCCAGCAATCCAACGCCGTGAACGTGACTTTGGACCGCTCTACAGCCCACTACAAACTTGTTGTGTCTGAGAACGATAAGAAACTTACATTATATTATAATCCAATTAGTCAATACGTTTACGCCGGTATCTTCAACAGGCCTTTTAAATATCTGCCTTTTACTCTGGCAAAAGAGGGTTTTTCTTCAGGCAAGTTCTACTATGAGGTTCGAGTAAGTGGCAGCAAATCCTGGATCTTGGGAGTGGTCAAAGAGTCCATTAATAGGGAGCTGATTTACTATCCAAAATCTCTGGATGGAGCCTATACAATGTGTAGAAAGTCTTTTGAACCACAGTTAAAGACAGTCGGGGTGTTTGTTGATTACGAGATGGGTGAAGTCTCCTTTTATGACGTGGAGGCCAGGACTTTGATTTTCTCCTATACAGAATGTACCTTCACTGAGACAGCAACAGGACTAAATTCATTTCTCTACTCAATGGTTGGTCTTTCGTCGGTCTTTAGACCAAAGCTGTACCCTGTGTTTGGCCTCCCGGGACACGTTTTGGGTGAAAATCTTGTAATTGTACATTCAATCAAACATCCATCCATCCATTTTCTGTAGCCGCTTATTCCTCCACAGAGGGTCGCGGGGCAGCTGGTGCCTATCTCCAGCGGTCAAGGGGCGAGAGGCGGGGGACACCCTGGACGGGTCGCCAGTCCATCGCAGGGCCACACAGAGACAAACGAGACAAACAACCACACACCCACTCACACCTAAGGACAATTTACCAGCCCAATTAGCCTGACAGTCATGTCTTTGGACTGTGGGAGGAAACCGGAGTACCCGGAGGAAACCCACGCATGCACGGGGAGAACATGCAAACTCCACGCAGAGAGGCCGCAGAGCCGGGACGCGAACCCACGACCTCCTTGCCGCGAGGCAACAGTGCTAACCAGCTGCGCCACCATGCAGCCATTCAATCAAACAATCAATCAAATTTTATTTATAAAGCACTATTCATGCCTGGGGCAGCTCAAAGTGCTATACAGATAAAAACTGTGCCCCTCCCCCACACACACACACACACACAAACTTTAAGATACCAACATAACAATAAAAGTGACTAAATAACACTGGACTGGCAAATCTGGACAGATTCTTCTTGGGAAGACCAGAAAGCAGGGCATTGCAATAGTCTAAACGACTAGAGATAAAAGCATGCATTAAAATCTCAGTGTTGTCTCGAGAGAGAATAGGGCGGACTCTGGCTATGTTCGGCTCAAATGACACCTGTTTAATAGAAAGTGAACTATTTGAAATTGAAGCAGTACCACCACCCTTTCTGCTGCTTCTAGCATAAAACGAAAAGTTAAAACCAGGAGGGGAGGCCTCGGTGAGAACAACTGGTGCATCTGTGCTGAGCCAGGTTTCTGTTAAAAACAAACAATCTAATTTCTGGTCTAAAATCAAATCATTTATGATAAAAGATTTGTTTAAAAGAGAGCGGACATTTAAAAGAGCCATTTTGAGGGTTACAGGTGAACTGACAGTGGTAGCAGGTGATAAACAGTGTTTTGCTAGTGGTCTAAGGTTATTGGAGTTCACTGAACGGGTCTGATTATGTAAAGTTTGCTCTCTGCTTGTAATCTGAACTGAAATGAAGTGGTTAATGGTAACAGACGGGCCAGGTCCAGTACTGTGTGTACAACAGTTTAAAGATGAGAAATAGGATCCTTGACCGTGTAGCTGTCAGTCTGCAGCAGACTGGTCAGATGATATAACATGGTCAGAGGGTGTGGATGGTGTGGGTGAGTGAAGTACCTTATAGGCCAGGTTAGCAGCTAGGATTCTGTTCCCTGACCTGTTCAGATGGAGACCATCAGCCCCCAAAAGATGTCTCCCTCCCCAGAAGACATCAAAGTTCTCCACAAAGTTTACATTTTGGAGGCTGCAGACAGAAGCCAGCCAGGTGTTGAGGCTGAGCAGCCTGCTGAAGCGTCCTATTCCTCTGCCACAGGTGGGGAGGGGACCAGATAGAAACACCTGAAGCTGGAGCTGTACGATGGTGCCGAGTAGATGGATGAAATCCTGTTTTAACAGTTCTGACTGCTGTTTGGAGGTGTCGTTGGTGCCTACATGGATGATGAGTTTTTTTGTCTGTGGATGTGAATTGATGATATCCGGGACTTCCATGACTTGCTGAGGAACAATATTTTATTCTCTAATTCAGCGACCTTTTCAGAAAGTGAGATACAGGCCTGGCATCCTATTGTAGTAGAAGTTCCAGAAGCTATCTCCACACCAAAGGTGGACACACATTCCCCAACTTAAGGCACCTCATTCTCTACTTCGGGGAACAAGTATTTCTAAGAATGTTTAAAATGTTCATATTTATTTGTTCACATAGTAGAACATTTTTTTTTCCAAATTGCTTTAATTTGTTGAGGACAGGTTGAATGGTGGGGAAAGCTAAAAGTGCCTGTAATATCTATATTTGACCACAAGATGGCAGAGGTTTTAAAACATTTCTGCCTACTGAGAGAAATGTTTTGAAATGCATCAGACTTTTGCAACAGATATAAATATTCTGTCATGTTTCATGGACTAACCTCTTGTCTGCTACTATATGGAAGAATTTGGGTAAATTATGTTTTACTTTGATCATTGGTAGTTCTTGGATGTATGGATGAACATAATCTGTGTTTTACTTTGAAATATAATTTCTGCTGAAAATATAAATACAATTCAGCTGCTGAGTCATTCAATGATGTTTGTTAATTAAATGGCTGTTTTTTCCATTTTAACCCTTTAATTGAGTTATAACAAAAACAGAATTTGGGATTATCTCTGTTTGAACAGGAATGTTAGAATCTCCTGAGTATTAAAACATATTGGTAACCATAATAGAAGTTCTTAGAGTTGGTTCAGTTAGTGGATGGGTCATGGGCCACCTCTGTTGTGTTTCTCTCAGGGGGAACTTAAGCCAGAAGACTATTTTTACCTCAGCTTTCTGTCTGACTGGCGCCCAGGGAACTGGGACACTAAATGTCTGTGTTTAACTGTCTATGGACTGTGTTTTCTTTAGGATGACGTGTAATTGGACATATGTTTGATCTAGACAGTAATCATCTGAACCAGATGGTCAAATCCTACTATTTTAAATTCAAACTGTATGACTGAGTTTTGAACTTAAATCTGATATCTGGAATATAACATGGAAGCATCGGACTAAAGTATCACCAGGAGGGTTAAGTGTGTATAAGGATTTAGTTTGATGATTCTGCACAGATTTATGCATGTATAAGAGAGGAAGAAATTCATCAGAGACTGAAGGTTAACTTTAATGCCATCAGTATAACTCCCTGGGCATCATGTCACAAATAATATTCATCACTGTTGAACCATGCTGGCTTTCTTTTTCACAGGCTATGTCTCTTCTGTTGTTTATATGACATTAGCCAGACTTCTTAAAGCTGAAATATTGATCTGCTACAGTAAACACATGGTTGTTTTTAAGGACATTGATAATAGCTCCATAGATTAGATGAATGTTGCAGATTGGTCAATTTAGTTAAACCTGTAATGTCTTACATTATATATAATATCAGCTGTTTTTAGGCCTTTATCTCTGGTCATTTTGTTTGAAACCAACCAAGCTGATTGAGCTTCATGAAAGATTCAACATTGCCTTTAATGTAAGAGAGTATACTGCAGTGGTAAAATGTATTGAAAAATAAAGAATTTTTCATCAAGATCATTTGGCCTTTTGATTTTTTTCCTAATGATCTTTGTTCGTCTATTCAGTTTAGATTTGAGGTTACTTTATTTTTTATTTAACTGCATATTAGTTTGCTTATAGTTGATTATGTATTGCCTATAATTGCCAAATTATCACATTAGAATAATAAATTCTTAACGTTAAGGTTTAAGAAGATTTTGTGGCTCTATGAATTTTTCTTTTTAGGAAAAAATGGCTGTTTCCATCATAAGGGTTGCTGACCCCTGGTTTAGTAATTAAATGGTGAAAAAGGCCACAAAGGTGTAGATATCTTAACTTTAATTAGATATTTTCCTACTGTGCTTATAAAGCACTTTAATCACACACAGAACCAAAGTGCTAAACACAGAATAAATTAAATATGTCACCGAATACAATTAAAGACTAATAACAAATTCAACAGGTCACAAAAACCTTGTAGTATATTAAACAACAAAAACAATCATAAAATCTATCTGAATAAAATAATTTGTAAAAAAAAAAACAAAAAAAACAACAACAATCCTAGTAAAAACTTAATAATGACTTTGAAATCTTACCTATAAAAATGTCAAATTAATTAAACTGTATGTTTTTGTTTATGCCTGATGGAGGTTTTTTAGCCTGGTAACCCAGACTATATGGTAAGCAGAACTGACGGTAGTATACTAGGCTAGGAGATTTTATGATTATTACGGATTTGTTTATATGTTACAACGGCTTGCCATAACGGGGTTGTTACGTGTGGCGGGAGGCGCGCGCTCCTCCGTTTTGACGTCACGGGAGTGCCCGAGCAGCAGAGCAGCGGGGAAGTCTCCAGTGGAAGAGCTGGCAAGACGGAAAACAGGGAGAGACAGGCAGAAGACAGGAGACAGAGACAAACAGGGGACAGAGACAGACAGGAGACCGAGGGTGACAGCCTGAAAGGCCGCCTCGAACCTCGACTCGGAGCCGCTACGTGACGCGGCGTCACTTTAAGCCTTGACAGGAGCAGAATAACTGAAGAAGAAATGTAACTGGCCTTTTTCCTTCCCCGTTTTACACAGAGCTTCTTTCACAACCGAGGGGTCACGCCACAGCCGCAGTGAGTACACTGGAACTTAGCCTGACAAGAAGTCTGCACATGTACGTGTTTATTAGTGTTGAGTCGCTGCAGGCACGCTGGAGGAACAGCAGGGACGTCGGTATAAACAGAATACAAATTTGATGGCTGCTTTCTTTTGAGGCGCAGCAGTTTGTGGTGGTTTAACAGACACAAATCAGACTCATTTAGAGGAGGTTTCTTGTCGTTTTGCTACAGTAAAGCTCCTCTAACTGCAGCCACAGGCTTTCCCGGGAGTAACGCCTCATCTCGTCTCTGGACCTCTAAATGCGATTATCTGCAGGCAGCAGATGAAGCTGCTGACAGGCTCTCAAAGCTCCATATGCGATCACATTCCTGCAAAATCTTTCAACTGCACCAGGTTTTTAAGTTTCTACACTTATCAAAACGTGAATTAATGATACCAACAACACCCCTGAAGTTGATCAACTTGACTTGTATAGATTTTGAAGCAACTTATAATGAAATCAGTTTGGGTGAAATCTAAATCTGATATGATTGTGTTGATGAGGGTTAGGGAAGGTGGTGGTGATTTCCTACTGTTCCACCCACAGCTACATTTCATGGCACCGCCCCTCCAACATCCAGTCTGCTTCCTTCCACTGAACTTATTGTAAACACTGAACATTTTGTAATGGTAGAAAACTATTCTACCACTTGGTGATATTTGTTTTAAAATACATCTATTTTTGTGTAGTTTTCTTTATAAGTTCAGCCTCAAAGGTTAAAAAGGGCCTTCAGGTCAAATAAAACAGCTGGCAATTACAGAATTTATTTCACATCATCTCTTAGAAACTTTTTTTTTTTTCATAAAATGTGTTGATTGCACTTTTCTACCATTCTTAAAAAGATTGATGTTTCAGAGAAAGCCTGGGTCACCTTCTGTGTTCACTGTACTCTTGTTTAACTTGGCAAGTTGACTGTACAAACAAACTCTTCTTCACAGGAGGTGCTTGGGGGGAGTCCTGCTCTCATTTTCTCCCCCAGATTAGTTTTGCACTTCCTTGCCTTCGTGTTAATTAAGTCTCACCTCTACATTTATTGTTAAGGAAAGCAGATACAGAGATTAGAAATGTTTAATATGTGTCTGGACTTAACGCAGGTGTAAACTTGTGCACGGGTGTTTTAATTTATGTGCATGTTTTGCTGTGGATTAATTTCCTGCAGCACACAGTAGACTGAAGGTGATTTTATCTGATTTAGATCAGTGTTGTGATTTCCAGTGTTTGTGTTTTATCACAGAATTAGACGGAGGTGCAAACCTGTAAGATGTTTCTGACCCAGACATCTTCAGACAGTTTTCACAGAATCAGGCTGCCAATATTTTTCCTTTATTATCAAACAACTTCAACAAGTATAAAAGTATGGTTTTATGTTTCTGTTGCATCATTTCCTCTAAAATAAAGCAAAAAGTTAACATCCAGTCTGTAGAAATTGAGTTTAAAAGTGCATAATTTAGCGGTGAACTGTCATCATGCTTTGCCATCAATATTGTGTCCCCGCACTGAGACAGGCCTGGAATCGTGCCTAATCACTAATGCTTAAAGCCAAACTGCAATATCTCATGCACTTCATTTCACAGCTGTGCTAAATGAATCCCAGTCAGCCCAAATACATTGTGACATAATGAGAAACCAGCCTAAACGTATGAAGCTGCTCAAAGCTGAATTTAGCTTTGAAATGAAATGTTAAAACAAAAGCTAACAAATTTAATAGTATATGCAAACTTCTTATAAAAATGCTCAAATTTAAACACTCCATAGGTTCTTATAGTAGGAATAGAAGTAGATGTTTGCATTTTTCTTTAAACTTTGTACAGCTGCAGGATCTCTTCTGTTTGCTTCACTCAGCTATAGCTGCTATCTTTTTAAGAGACTTTTTAAAACTTAGTCTGTTACTGAAAAATTTGCTTTTTGATTAGCTGATTAAAATGTTGTCATGTGTAACCATAGCAACAAGACACTGGTTTACAAGAGGGAGCGGCTAATTGACATCTAAAAAGCTCAAATAATATCCAAACTGCAACCCCAAATCCCAGATGAGGTAGAAAACATGGATGCTCAGGAAGAGCAAAGTGGAGAGAGAGAAAGAAGAAGTTTAAACCATCACTTCCATTGATCATAATAGGGAACGTGAGATCTCTTGTAAATAAGATGGACAAGCTTGAAGCTCTGAGGAGAATTTTGTGAATGCTGTATCATGTGCTTCATGACTGCAGGATCATATCCCCAAACTCATCGTCTCTCTGACTTTTGGACAATATTAGCGGTTAGAGATTTGAAGAGGAGCAGAAAAGGCAAAGATGGTAGATTAGCATTTGTCAACAACAGATGGTGAAATCCAGGACATGCTGCTGTGAAATAAAGCGTATACGTTTTTCTCCATATTTTTTTACCAACAGGGTTTACATGTGTTCTCATGGTAGCAGTATATATTCTGCCATCAGTTGCTGTTGGTTCTGTATGCGGTGTCTGTTGTCACGCTACAGACACGACACCCCTACGTTTTGTAGCAATATTTGAAGATGTTAACTGCTCCACCAGAGAAAATTAGACACTAGATTGGTTTTATTCTAATGGAAGCATACAGCTCTTCTGCAAGACAGACTCCTGGCAAACAGATCATAATCGTCTTCCTCTGCTCTGTGGATGAACCCCTTGTTAAGAGGTGACCTGTGACCAGAAGAACTGTGAGGAGATTGTCACAGACTGCTGAAGAAACTCTGTGAGGACATTTTGAGGCTACAGACTGGGATGCCCTTTCCACATGGAGATGACATCAATGTCATGACTGAGTCTGTGATTGACTATATAAACTTCGGTGAGGACAACTTTATCCCCACCAGAACAGTGAGGCGTTTCTCCAATAACAAACCCTGGATTGCCTGTGACCTGAAACTACTGCTAACAAGAAAAAATCAAGTTCAGGAATGGAGACAGAATTATTTAGAAGTATACAAAAACAACTCAAAGTCAAGGTACAAAACAACATTAAGGCTTACAGGAAAAAACTGGAGATCAAGCTCCAGCAGAGCAGTGTCAGAGATGTGTGGTGAGGGCCGGGATGAAGAACATTACTAGCTTCACGCAGAAGGAGAGTCAGGACAAAGGCAATGAACTGAACATTTTTTTGATAGGTTCAGCTCAGCAGCATGCTCTCCTTCCTCCAGCCAAACAGATGAGATCTCCTGCCCTCAACTTGCTTGTAAAACCTGAACTGTTACAAATGTTTCATCTTCCGCCTCAGTCATGTATCCTGCTACTGCTTCATTGTTGTCATCAACAACATCAGGAGATGCTGGCGCTCTAACCCTTTTCCTCCCCCTCCTGTCTGTCTGTCTCTAGTATTACGTTGTTGAAGAGACAACTGAAGGGACTGAACCATAACAAGGCTGTAGGTCCAGATGGTGTCAGCCCCAGAGTTCTCAAGGCCTGTGCAGACCAGGTATGTGGGATTCTGCAGCACATCTTCAACCCCAGCCTGACCAAAGAGATGGTTTCAGTGCTGTGGAAGACATCCTGTCATGTTCCAGTACTGACGAAATCTCATCCATCTAACCTGCTGCCCTAACGTCATACATCATGAAAGTCCTCAAGAGATTGCTGCTCCACCTGAATGAGCAAACAAGCTGCTTTCAGGACCCTCTGCAACTTGCTTATCACTATTGAGACACCATCACATACCTGCAGCATAGGAGCACCACAGGGGACTGTAATCTCACCATTCCTTTTTACTCTGTACTCCTCAGAATTCAGTATCAGTCAAAGTTCTGTTATCTGCAGAAATATTCAGCTGACTCTGCAGTTTTTGGATGTATCGGAGATGGATAATAGACAGAGTACAGAGAACTAGTGGACCACTTTGTAGTTACTTCTGTGTTCAGGCAGTTGGAGACTCAGTAGCTTGCCCAAGGATTCTTGGACACATGGTTTTGGTCTGGTATTGTCCTCTCTGCCCCTTAGCTACAGTCGCCCTAAAATGAGGTTTAACTTATTAAAAGCTTATTATAGGCTGACATTTACAACTGTCTATATGAAGTTAAAGTTGAAATGAGCTAAAACTATGTGTAATGACGAGAACTTTTAACTCATGAAGTGACGTTATGTAAATATTGCTATTTTATTTTTATTTATTTACTGACTTCTTTGATACATCAAACATATTTCAGCTTGTCTTGGTTTCTGTGTCCATAATTTGTTAATGAGGGTGATTATGTTTTTATAACTTCTTAAAAATGTGTGTGTTTTTTTTTTAGCAAAAGCACGTCACAGACTTTGGTCAGGGATAAAGAACAGAAAAGGAAATGACATCTTCAGTGAAACGTACCTGATTGATCACGCTCAGTGGAGGACTTTTTGTTGTCTTATCTTGTTTTTTAGGGATTAGGAGTGTCTATCTTAGGAGTTTAATATATGTGCTTCTGCTGTGTCTTGCTTTTGTCTGCTAGTAGTGAAGCTGATGTGATTTGTTTCCTTGTTTTGTTCTTTAGACAAAGATTATACTTTTCAGAGAGTTGAGGTTATAAAGGGACAGTGAAAGGTTAAAAAAAAGGTATGCTCTGACTCTGCCTCCAGACAGAACCAGCGAGTCTCCTCCAGCTACATCCAGTCCATAGAGCAGCTCCCCTGAGTGAGACTCCAACTTTGACAAATTTGCCGGAATACCAGCCGGCTAAGTATAGGCTAAGTGGTGTGTGTGTGTGTGTTTCTGTGGCACATTGTGCGGTGTGACAGACGGACGGATGTGTGTTTGTCACATAAATAGAACATGCTGAACACCTTCAGGAATGCTGATGGTAAAAGGGAGAGGCAAGTGAGGGGAAGAGAAAGCATCAAGAAGACAAGTGGGAGTCAGAAAGAGGAAAGGAGGGATCAGGATGTCATCCAGGTGTTTTAAACGATCACTGTTCACTCCTTATATTAGTCAGCTTAACAGTTATCAGCTTTTTTCAACCACAAGTGTCTAAAAGTTTGTTACTTCAGAGTAAAGTTTTCCTGTACTATTCTGCAGCACTACCACATGCTGAGAGTTGGACATTCAGTCGTTAGAGCTGAGTTCGTGGGTTAGTGTGATATTTAAGAGCTTTGTGAGGCCTTTTTTAAAGTGTGTGTGTAGGTAAGGTGAGACACGGCTCCTTGGACTTGCAGGAGTCAGGGTGTGGTGTGGCAGTTCTTTTTTTAAGAGGGTGAGATTGTTTTAGTTTTTTAGATCAAAGTCAGAACTGTAGCTTTGTTAAGTTGTCATTTATTAAAAAATCTTCATTATAATTAGATTTTTCATGCAGTATGGAAACCATCAAAAGTTTCAGTTTAGGCCTGGGTAAAGTTTGGGGAAACAAATTGCCTCGCCAAACTTTTCGTACTGTCTTTTTAAAAGCAGGGATCCATCACAGCCAAAATGTGGAAGAGTGGGCGGCTTGATGTTGTCAAAAACAAGGCGACAACTATAGTGTGAGTCTGAAGGCACGTGAGCTGCCACTGCATTCAACCGCCAGCTTCCAAAACCACACCAACGCCTCATAAGTGTCAAATCAAACTACTAACATCTGGATTAAAGACGTCTCTGAAATTTTGATTACAAATAACCAAATAATAGTCATGTCTGCACATTTATGAGTCATGAAGTGGTATGGTTGTGTTTTTAAGTAAGGGCGTTATAACACTGGAATTAATTTATTCTTGTTTCCATGAACACAACATCTAAGAAATAAGCTTAGAACCAGGGGCGAGTAGTAATTTTATTTGCTGCTTATGTTAAAAAAATGAAAACAACCATTAGGTTTGCAGACTGCTGCTCTTCCATGTTGCACACTGTTTTATTACCAAATTGCTGCAATAAACAACAAGAACTAAAACCTTCATCAAATGCATTATATTGTAGAATACATTAAAAAAACGTATTAAACTTCATGCGTTAGAAAAATCTTCTGTGAGGTTTTGGAAAATACTGTAGCAGCTTAATAAGTAAAAGTCTAGAAAATACCAGTAATGGAGTTTTTCAAGAATAAATCATCTATTTTTTTCACAATTTATCTAATTAAGTCTAATAAAATACTTTTCAAAAGTTAATTAATTCAGTCCATTATCAAAATAACTACAAACACACAAAAAAATCTGCATTTATGCATCTGAGATGTGAAAGTTTTTCCTTTTATTATGATTTTAACATGACTTTGTTTTAGTGTTTGTCGGTTTGTTAGACATTTGTCCACCACTAGCATGTTGTGATTGTCATTTTTGTACACTCAGCTGACATTTTAACTCAAACAATCCAATAATTTAAGGAGATAATACGTTTTTTGATGGATTTAAAAATAACCGTTAGTGTTTTATAGTACATTAACAGCTTTGAACAGTGACAAATCATAGTTATAGCAAAAGAAAGACTAAACATGATCTTGAAGTGAAAATAAATCGGCTAAGCTCCATCTGTGGATAACGACAGACCTTCTGGGCTGAACGCTCAGATAAAAACCTGTCTTTGTTCTTCGGTTTAGCAGTAAATCTTTGTGAACTCTCAGTGTAACAGCTGTTTCTTAGGACTGACGGTCATATGCTGAATCTCAGGATGCTAACTGCATTATTTTGCATTAGTGATTTATTGTAGAAATCTGGTAAAATGATGATCTCCCTCAGGCCTTTTTAAGAAAACCCACAACGGATAAAAATTGTCCACCTGTGGGTGGTTTATTCATATGACTCGTAGAGTTCAACCTTTGAAAAGGCCTGAAAAGGTTGTTGTTGTGGTTTCTATCAGGTCCTCAGGTCACTGACAATATAAAGAAGATTCTGTTTGTGTAGGCATGTGATGAGCTGGTGATCTTCCAGTGAGCGTGACAGTGTGTTCTGTAAATGCTTGAATAAAACTAAACATTTTGACTCCATATTGAGAATCAGGGCATATACGTTATCTACGGGTCAGCAGGTCCCAAGGGAGACTCCTTTGGACTCAGTAAAGCATTAGATGTGTTCATGCTTTCAGAGACAACAAACCTCAGCTCAAATGTGTTTTATGTTCTTTAGTGTCTGAACATGTGCTGAAGGTCCAACTGAAAGCTTATTGATCTGTGGGAGTACATTTTTTATGTGTGATAGTGTGTATTAGAAGCAGGAGGTCGTGGCCCGTTCCTCTCCAGGTGTGTGTTTTTGGCCTGAAGGGAGATGGAGCAGATGGTCCCTGTTTACATGTCACAGTGTGTGTGCGTGTGTGTTTTAACGCCCAGTGATCTGCACCTAGAAACCAAATTTATTTAGCAGAAGGGTCCGACTGTTAAAAACAAGGAGTGGTGTGAGAAAATTCGAAGGGCTTGACTGAATAAAATGTTTGTTACTGAAGTTAGAAAATTAAAAGATGCTACTTATATTAAATACAGAACAGTGGAAAAAGTATTTACTCCCAGTACAGATTTATTATTTGTGCTTTTTGTGTTATTTAAATGTTTCAGATCAGCAAACAAATGTCAATATCAGACAAATATAACCTGATTAAATACAAGGCTAGACAAAAAAAGCTTCCCAAACTAACTTTTATATATATATATAAAAAAGTAATTCTCCCTTTGTTAAATCATAAATTAATTGTGATTAACTCAGACCAGATTATTGCCAGATCTGTAGAATTAAGAAGTCACTTCAGTAGAACCTGTCTGACAACATGAAGTAGGCTAAAAGATCTCAAAAAGCAACACATCATGTTATGTTCTAAAGAAATTGAAAAACAAAAGAACACTGAACAACATCTAAAGCTCTACAGGCCTCACAAGGTTACAGTTAAGGTCAGAGGTCATGATTCAACAATAGGAAAGAGACCGAGGATGAGGGTGTTAATATTCTGTGGACTGATTCGACAAAAGTGGAACATTTTAGTAAGCTTTTTCTGTGAATAAATTAAATTAACATTTGCTAAACTGCATTCTGTATTTACTTTTTTGACCTGAGAGTTGCTGATTCACAGATAAACACTGAATAAAATATATACTATCTTCAGAATTATCATGTAAAATAATAAATCTTTAAGCCAAATAAATCAACTTTCATCTTTGTGCACTGGTTGCACAAACAGCTGCTCAAGTTTGCTTCTATTAAAGGGAGAGTGGGGATCAAATGACCACTTTGTGTGTTCGATGTCTCATGTGACCACTGACCTGAGGGCGACGTCACCGTCTCCAAGGAAACGTAAAAGCTGAGTCATGACTCATTTTTATCATATCAACTCAAATCTCTGAGTTGTGCTCTGAAAGTGCTACGCCGTTGTTGACGTGAACAAGTTTAAACTCAATGCACTGTGTGGAGGGTGGACAGTTCAGGAGCCCTGGGAGATTAGAGCTTCCTCAAAGGAATTCAGAGTAATCAGAAGAAAATTTAAATCCCTGCATGTTAATTTACTTTAAGGGCAGCACAATATTAAATCAAGTATGACCTCATTTTATTTAAGATGTTTTTATTTCATCTGTCACACGCAGACTATTTCCATAGGCATATTTTTCAGTTGATGAACTTCTTGTTATTCTTTGAATTTGTTTTCCCTATAATTACTCATTTGCTGTGGGATAATTATAATAATTGTGTGATTTTTTAATTATTATTTTTTTACCATAAGTGGACTGATGTTCTCTAATCAGGTCTTTGTCTCTCTCTTTCATTTTAGGTGATCCCATCATTCCAGACTTTGTGTATCATCTCACTGCCTTTATCTAAAAGATGCTCTGCTGATTGCTACTTCAGAACAAAGCCTATGGATTACCGAGTGTGTTGGAGAGGCCTTGATCACAGCTCTGTCAACACTATGACAAACTCTGAGTAAAGAGGAGCAGAAGACTGATAGGAGTTTGATATTTTTTTTTCATTTTGCATTTCAGTTTCTGTGGGACATTTTTTGCTTTACAGATCTCTCCGCTCCCTCTGCCATCATGTACGGTAGTTCCCGTTCTGTCTCAAAACTGGATGTTGTTGGATCCAATGGTAACGGGTCTGGGAGTCCTGGACGCTCGCCTCGTCTCCCTCGCTCCCCACGTTTAGGACACCGAAGAAACAACAGCAGCAGCTCCACCGGTGGACTCACTGGCACCGGTAAAACTCTGTCCATGGAGAACATTCAGTCTCTGAATGCTGCCTATGCGACAGGCGGTCCCATGTATTTCACTGACACAGCCGAAGACCCGATCGGGATCGGGAGTGTGGGCAGCGGGCTGAATCCGACTTTGCCCAAAGACACCATGACCCTGGGCAGAGCTGGAGCCAGGATCCCCTACGGGGTCAGAGCCACAGTCATGGGCAGCAGTCCTAATATAAACACTGTGGGAGGAATGGGGGGTAGTGGAGCCCTCATGCCCAGTGATGCAATAGCTTTTGGTGGAGAGCTGCAAACACAGCCTCAACAGGCAGCTACTGTGCCTCACTCCATGAGACAGGTGAGGCTCAGCTGTGTTTTCCTTTTTATTTTATGTTTGTGAACTAAAGGTGGAAAAACCTGCTACACGTGTGGTCAGTGTGTTCAGAACAAAGAAAAGCTCCCACAGATTTACACATTTAGTTCCTGTCCTAACTACAAAAGAATCATCCCATCCCATCCTATGAAGTCATGAAGTCTCTTCAGTATATTACTGTAAATTTTAGTTAATTTCAAAAGAAGTTTCAACTGGCAGAAAATGTTTTAGTGAGTCAAAATCAAGAGTCAGTTGGCAAGTAAGATGTTGAGTCACGCAGATAAATTTTGCCATGTGTGGATTCAGGATGTAGGATGCTCGATCTGAATTTGGCCAACTCTTTAGTGGGTATTATTGTCTTCTGAAGCCAACCTTCAGCTAGATAAAACGAGAACAGTGTGGGCATTGTTGGAGTCTTTTTAAAGTCTCCTCTGCACCATGAATCATCACCTCAGAGCTCAAGAAACAGCTCTCCTCTTCCGTTCACATCTAATTACTTCTCAAACAAAACAAACAACCTTTCTCTTACCGTCTCCTTTTCTCTCACAGCTCCTTCTTTAGTCTCTGTCTCACACATATTTGACTTGTTGTGAGGATGCAGACTCTTGTTCTGCTATTTGCAGAACTCACTCTTGCACAGATGTGGTACTTGAGGTGAAGCCAAAGCAGAATCTGTTGGTTTATTAAAAATTAATCCAAGATATTTTTAATTCTTTAATACGCTGCTCATGTCAAGATGAATTAAATAATTGATACGGGGAACATTTTCTCATAAATACTGAATGATGTTGTGCGGTAATCCTTTGTATTCTTCATCTATAGATCATTAATTATTGCTGTGTCATGACTGGGTTTAATTTCAGGAACGATTAAAAAGGGCCGTATTTGTAACAGCAGGTCAATGATTGACTTCAAAACCAGCATCTGGAACAAAAGCAGTGAATGTCACTATCTTTTATTTCTAGGCAAACTAGTTCTCAGATAAAACACTCAGGATAAAAGATTGCTATCTGAATTTGATCCGTTGATGTTCATGAATGCAGCATCTGATGATTTCATAGTGTGATTGCAATACTTTTTAAAATTGTTTTGTGTGTGTTACCAGGTGAGAGACGGTGCAATGTCCGACCTGCAAACACAGTTGAGAGAAGTGCTAAGAGAGAACGAGCTAATGCGCCGAGAAGTAAGGACATTTTTACTCTCACATTGTCTAATAAATGAAATATTGTGCTATATAATCATATCTCATCATTCTATTTGTTTATTTACTTGTTCTTCTGGGAGTTTTGCTTTCTTTTGCTTCAAATTCAAAGATTCCAATTGCAAAGATTATAGCTATAAGGTAAAAACTAAAGGCCAGTGTATGAATAAGTAATGACAAAAGGAATAAATAAGCGTTTAGTAAAATAAAGTGCTGAGGTTTGATGTTGTTTTCTTGTAGCTGGAGGCTAAAGAGTCCAAGCTGAGCTCCTCTATGAACTCCATTAAGACATTTTGGAGTCCAGAGCTGAAGAAAGAGAGAGCTTTAAGGAAGGATGAAGCAACAAAGATTGCCGTCTGGAAGGAGCAATACAAGGTGGTGCAGGAAGAAACACAGGTAGGTCATCCCTTACAGATGAGAACATTTGACCAGAGTCTTAGAAAAACATTTAAACCAGCATAAAAACACACAAAAAAGAATTTATTTAAAAGTGTGTTTATTGTTTAAAATGATCTAATTTTAGAGATCTTTGATGGATGGAGATCTTAGCCTAACTGGAGCTCATCTAAAGAGGAAAATCACAAGTCTGAGCTAGAAAATTAACTTAAGATAAACCTCTGTTAGATTTTTGCCATCTGCATCATGCCTGATGATAATATAATTGTTCCACTCAGTTCTGAGTGTAAGATTTGTGGAACAGAGGGGTGTGTATACGGTCAATTTCATGGCGTGTGTCGGTGGATTTGTCTCACTGCTGTGAGCGAGGACACACAGATGAAGCCCGCTGCCTTGTTGGGGGACTCCCAGCTGTCTGTTGGTGCTGCAGCCATCTGGATGAGATGGAGACTCTGCTCGTCTGGCAACAGACTGAAATATTATACAAGAGATGACATGCACACGTGTAGTCACTCACACAGTCATGGTCAAACCAGTGCAGAATTACTGAGACTTGGATGTAATTGAAAAAGCTGTGTGGTTAATTTAAAGGGAATTCAGTGAAATGACTTCAGATCGTGAAATGAATGAAATCAGTTTTCTCTCCGTTTGATTTGTGCAGGAATGTGTGCCTGTAGATATAAACCAATAACTCCCCTCCGGGTGTGTGTGCTCTAGTGAATAGGTGGACATGTTGCAACATGTGAGCACATCTTCTGATCTTTGATTGTACAAAAATATCCTCTGTACCATTTTCTATCTATCCTCTTTCTTTATACTTTTCATCATCTTTGCTCTCTTCTTACATCCTCTCTATCTCTGCAGTCATCATAGGAAATGGCCAGCTCACTCCCCCGTTGAAGAATTCTCATCCCTCCTCTGTCCTTCCTCCCTCCTCTCTTCCTCACTTTCACCTCCTCCTTCATGCTTGACTCATTATCTTCATCTCTCTTCCGCCAGCCTCTGTCTTTATTGCTTCCTCTTCTATCTGCGCTCTTTTGTGTTCTCACATTTTTTTCCACAAGTCATTTCAGCATCAGATCTAAAAACAGACTAACATTTCCAACATCTTGTTAAATTTAAATAAATTCTGTGTTTATATAAAGCACCAGCTCACAACACTGGTCATCTCAAAGCACTGAACAAAGAAACAAATAAAATTCAGACTCGGACCAGCTGATTGCAGTAAATATCATTCTTAAAGTGATAATATGCAGTTTTGCTTGTTTTGGGCACCCTCTGGTGTCTGTTTTAAATTACTGCATTAAAAAGTTACCAGATCGTTTCAGCTTCTAAAACGCCAATATCTACCTGTTGAAATGTCTCCTCAGCCTTCACAGCTTTTTACAGGAGCGGTTATTTACTCCTTCAATGAAACCAGCTGTGTTCAAGCAGGGAGAGATTGCAAAAAATCAGGAATCATGAGATAAAAACACTCCAGCGTTAGCATAACAGCTAGCCACATTGGGTTAGCCTAACCCTCATGAGACACGTGACTTCCTGGGTACCGGGACGGCGACGGAGATCTTGCAATCGTGGTATTCCGGATCTAATCACCAGATGGGGCTAAGTGACTTTTCATTAACTCTGTAAACATATTAGCACATACTGGCTCAAGGAAAAGATTTAAAAATATGAAAAAGTTGCATATTATCACTTTAAATCTCTAATAGAAGATGGATTCTGATCTTTGAGATCTTTATAATTTAGGAGCAAAACTTTAAAATGTAGGTTTTTATTAATCCTATGTGGTATTTTCATTTTCAGAGACACTGAATTTTGGGTTTTCATTATTTGTTAGCCAAAATCATAAAAATTACAAGAAATAAAAGATTGAAACTACTACTCTATTTATAATGATTATATATAATATATGAGTGCTAGTTTCTTTTTCACTATATTCACATTTCTTTGAGCTGTTTCTGTAATTTGACCCAAAAGCTGTGACATGAAGAATGATGGCAGTTCTGAAGGCAAAAGAGGGTCCAACCCAATACTAGCAAGATGTACCTAATAAAGTTTCCATTTAGTGTATTTACAGGTTTATTTACTGATTAAATAAAGGTAAAAAATGTATTTAAAAACTAACTAAAACTTTAATTTATGAACAGTTTATTGCTGCTTGCTGGAAATAACAGACCTAAAATCACTTTTTGAGTTTGTTTTTTCAAATGTGATTTACTTGAGGGAGAGTAGTAGGGAGTATACAAAAGATTTTTCTCCTAGAGAATTATTTTGGACGAAGGAAGTGTTCAATCTCTCACTTACACAGGAGGTGGATTTGTGCGACATTCCTGCTGTTTTCAAACTTCTCCTTTACTGCTGAGTCCTTCCTTTTGCTTCACTTTCCACTGCCCACTCACATCCTGTAACTTCTCTTATCACAGCCTCTACTCATTGTCACAACACTCTCCATCTCTTCTTTGCTTGTTTCGCTGTCGTTTCACTCCCACTATCAGAACCACCCTCCCATCCCGACTCTCCATCTGGGCCTGCGGAGCCAAACTCTTCCTAACAGAACAGACCCTCTAATCTGTACACAGGTGCCCGGTCTCATCAGTGTCTCGTTTGTCCTTTTTAATGCCCTGCCTTGTGTTATTTTCTGTCGTTTGTCTTCAGCATGTGTGTGAATGTGTTCACCCAATTTGTTCCACCTCCTTGATCACAGTAGGTAAGAACAATGTTTCGTGCAGAAAGTAGAAGCTCAGGGAAAAAAAAGGAAAAGTTGAAAGAATGTTAGGAATGCTGAAGGAAAGACTCACTTTCTACTCATACCCCATCGTTTTCCTCTTTTTGCTAATTTGCTTCTCTCCCAAAAGACTTCCAGCTTTGCCTCTTCATTCCAAATTTTCTTGTACTTCTTTCTGTAAAGCAAATAGTTTCCATTTAATAAATATATTGTCATAATCAGAATGCAAGCAGAGGTTTGGATTTATGATTGTGATGCGACATAAAGGGTTTTCCTCGACATCACAGCTTCCATTTGACATTTATTCTCCCGATAAATCGAGTTTTGCTTTGTGTGTCTGTGCTGCCTGCTCTTCATGTAGCTCTTCCTGACACTAAATCACAGCAGCTGAACAGAAACCGCTCTGTCTGCCCGTTTCTAGAACTGCTACATGTAATCTATCAGCTGCTGTTCTGTAGGCGATCTGTGTGACGTCAGAAGCAGCATGAGTGTGAGCGTGTGTTCAGAGAGCCTGAAATAAAAGTTGTTTGCTTATTTTTATCTGCAGTCTCTTATACAAGCCAGTTTATGGATACGTCTTATTTTGTGCTTGCTGTGTTTGTATGCATGAGCTCAAAGTGCACAAAGCATAAAATTCATTGTATTTTATCTCCTTATTTTTGTTTGCATGGAACATTTTTTGTAAAAAATGGTTTGAGTCAATTCTGTGCGTGTGTTTTGGAAAAAGTGCAGTTTTTTCATTGTTTTCATTCCGCTTAATTATTTAAGTCAAGAGTCGAGGTGCTGCTGGGAAACAGAATTGCATTTTTCTTTCTGCAGAAGCAGAACACTGTTTTTACACTCATAAGTCTCTTTAGGATTTACTGGCAACATCATTTGCTCATAGATTTTATTATAATGCCAAAATGTGGAACATAAAATGGTTTAACACCAGACATTGCTTTATTATTTTGTTTTTTAGCTGCAGCATCATTCTTCCTTTCACTCAGTCACATGAAATTTCTTTCTCTGTGTTGGAAAACTTTGAGGATTTCAACACCTGGTGAAAGACAAATGAACAAAGCTGATTATAGTCTGCAGGACATAAACACGATGCACTCAGCATTAAATCTGATGCGTTTTTAGAGAGTAGACTGCACATTATTCCATTGACCATCATATGATTCTAGATTTGTTTTTATACTCGGTCATAAACTGTGTTCAGGTGTGCACGAGTGCTAAACATAATGTGTGCATAACAGTTCCTTCTGCCATTATGCTGCTTTGTGCACCACATGAATGGTGTGAGTACCACCAGTGACATCAGCTTCTGGTACTCCCTTGAGTACTTCAGTGAATAAAAATGATGTGCTTAGTTAACCGTATTGCTCTGGGCTCTTATTGTTACATTTTTTAAAATGCAGTGATTAGGGATGCTCCGATTAATCGGCCACCGATTAAAATCGGCCGAAAATACGTCATCGGTAATTCCGATATTCTCCTCTCCACGCCAATTATACCAGCCGTCATAGGCGCACAGAAAATCCGCGGCGCTACCGCGAGTTCATTGCGAAGAGACCGCTCCATTTATAGAACTATAAACTATAAATCCGAGTCTGAACCAACTTTGGTTCAGACTCAGAGCTCAGTCCTGAGGAGACGTCGGGCGGTGAGTCCTGCGCTGTGTCAGAAACATCTTAGAGGTTCACTTTACTTAAAGAAAATTCTCTTCATTGTTTGTAACATTTGGATTACTTACATCTAAGTACATTTATTTACTTGTTTATTTGGACACATCAAATTAAATATAAGCTAAAACAGCTGACAGAGACAGTAAAAGCATTTGGATCAGCTTCTTTGCTTACAGAGGAAAGACTTATTGTCGCTTTGCAGCACTTAATGTTATTACTCTTACATTTAAGCTGAGCATCTTTCTCTTCTGATTGGATGCTGGTTCTGAGGTTGTCTGCACAGATCAGTTTAAATCTAGTGTAAATTTATGTTGCCAATACCCTTCTGTGTTCAGTTTTGCTTTACTGTTCAGAAACAGGAAAAAAAAACTGTTTCTAGCAAGAGTTTCTGTGCCAGCTGGCTGCAAAAAATTGCTTTCCCTTGCAGTCTGTGTTCCGCCATAGTTCTAAAAGACAAATAGAAGGGTGGAGGGTGTGGCTACTGGTGAATAATGGATCAGGCAGATAGATGGAGATTTAAAGATGTGTAAAATGTTGAAAGGAAGGAGTAAATCAGGGAAGTGGAGGATGGATTTAACTGGAAAGCTGGTGACAATTTCCAGGAAGGAGGGAGGAAGAGAAACGGCTGAAGAAGCAGAGGAAATGTCAAGATGATTAAGATTTATGAATGTTGATCAAATCATTTAGGAAATATCTAACAATAGATGCAATTTAGTGTTCTTTGTTTACCTCAGGCAGAATATTCACAGATTTGATTAGCTGTCAGAGACAACTTTCACGTGCGGTCAGAAGTTTACAGCAGTGTGTTTTAAATTGTTTCTGCAGCTTGACGTTATTGTTATCATGTGAACCTGTAACTTTACAGGAGATGAAGTCATTGTTGAAGGGAGATTGTTTAATCAATCAGCTGACAGGTTTTAGTCATATTCATTAATTGTTTTCAGGTTTCTCGTAATTTGCTGCAGCATTTGTTTTGGTTTCAGTTTTTTTAAATCATGTACTATTGAATCATTAAAATCTTTACATTTTCCACCCCCTCTCCAAGGTTGAGTTGTGGAGGTAACAGATTCATCAAAACCAGACATCCTTCTCCCCAGCATCACTCTCCAGCGCCGCCTTTTTTTTTTTTACCTTGACTGTTTTTAGTTTTTCTGGAATCTAGAAAGAGGTTACATTAGGAGAATTATGGTTTACAACATGAATCTGTGATATTGTTTCATAAAATGACACATTTTCTGTTGCTAAATCACCCAGCTGCGTTAGAGGCAGGCTGCTTTAGAGGCAGGCACTGAAACCCTCCATTTTTAATGAGTTATGATGCTGAAGAGTCCTGATTAAACAGCAGTATGTGACACAGCTGGAGAGAGAACAGACTGCTTTGGTAATAATCCTTTATTGAACGAGGAACCTTATGACACAACCAGCAGGTCACATAAAGATGGAGCTTTAGAAACCATGATGAACCAAAGGTGCATCAGCAGCATCCACACTGACGGTGCAAAAACCTCTTTAACCAATCCACTGAGACAACACACAAGGTCATGTTCTGAAATGATTACCAGTGTCATGTGATGCAGCGAGGGACAAACACTATTCTGACCTGTTTGCATTCAAATTTCACATAAATTCACATACTTTATGTTCCCATTACTCCAAATTATTCATTATGATGTAATCGTTTCACAAGAGCTGAAAATATAAGGCCTCACCTGTGAATTTAATTTAAACAGGTTGGGGAGGAACTGATGCACAGCAGAGAAATTCTGAGTGTGATTTTGTTTGTCAGGGTGAATATCACACGGAGGCAGAAAGCCAGCTCAGCAAAGTTTCTAAAAATTGTTTTTTTAATATATAATGCAGAAACAATCATGTCTGATCTTGCTCCTTTTGTTTCTTGCTGTCTGTGCCTCTTTCCATCCTTTACTCGCACAGCTATGACTCACTATTCCTCTGCTGTGTGTGTTTCTGCATGTGAGCCTTTTTTTTTTGTAGTTTTAAAGCCACTAAATAATCTAAAAAGACACGCATAGTTCCTATTGTTATTACCCTTGTACTGTAGTGTGAGTGTGGGGAGCGTTCTCTGTTTTTTTCACCCCTGAATGCTCATCAGTAACAGATGGTCCTCAAACCTGTGTGTTTACTCAGCCAGGATAAGGTGAGGGAGAAGGATGGAGAGAAAGAGGGAATAAAATAAATACAAGGAGAGAAGACAGGAGGGAGGGAGGGCAGATGGAAAGAAGGGAGGGAGTAAGGATTAGAAACAGCACAGAGAGATCTTCACTGAAAAGAGAAGAGGAAAGGGGAGGAGGCTTCCACGCTCCGGAGTCTTATAAAAGTTTAACTGGAACGCAGAGACGTGGTGAAACAGCATCGCAGTTTTCATTTACAGTGGAAAGAAACAGAAACACGAGAGAGGAGAGAGGCAGCTTCTCTCCTTCCACACCAGGCAGTGATTTTGAACATTTTCCTTCCCACTCTGGCAACTTTCACCCTCTCTCTGTGTTTTTCTCTGTGCGTGTCTGCGGTAGCCATGTTTTTCCTTTTAAGGAGTCAGTTTGGGACAAGTTGTCAGAGAGTGAAGAAAATAACAGACACTCCCCCCTTTTTTCCCCTCCTGCCTCTCTGCTGCTAAAATCTTGAATTTATCGACCATCTTGTATTTATTTATCTTTACTTATCGGCATCATTCTTCCTTATTTAACTTATTTCTTCCCTATTCTTCCGTTTTATTTTGTTAATCTACATTTTGCGTCAGCGTGCTCTCACTCCGAGTTATTCCCTTGTGTTTTCATCTGTTTTAAAATCTATTTCCTCCTCTTCATTGTGCTCTTCATCCTCCACCTTTATCCTCTGAGAATGATAAAAGTGTGTGTTAATCTGCCTGTTGTCTAATGCCTGAGTGGGCGATGCTTTCAAACTCCTTACGGTCATTACACACACACATACACACACACACAGCATGACCACTGCCTCCAACATCATATGTGTGTATCTCTGCGTGTGGGCATTACTGTGCACGCCGCGTGTGTTTGTGTCTGTCTAAATGTGTTTTTCTGTCGCAGTGTGACTTGTTTGTGAAGGGGGAGAGCGTGACTCACCGAGCGAGTGATAAGATGGAGGAGTAATAAGGAAAGGATGCTTAATTTTGGATGACAGATGAGCAGTGGCCAGAGGGAGGGATGACAAATGAATGGAAAAATTCTCTCTATTCTCAGGCTGATTTTCTTTAAAAAAAAATGAGAATAACATTTGTAGCGATGTATTTCTTTTTATTTCCTTAGATTTTATGCATTCTTGCAGTAAATTTTTTTCATAAGAAGATTTATATACTCATCATTTTCAAGAGCAACCTATTTTAAACATACATACAGAACTACAACCTGTGAACATTAGAAGAAGGGATGTCTTATAGGTTGACCTCATCTGAAAAGAATGATGAACACTTTTTTCCTACAGGAAAATATTTGAAGTTCTGTCAGATTTTTGGTCCAACTTGATGTGAAATCTATTCGCAGAAGGGTTTGGACTTTATTGGTCGACTTTAGCAGATTTTAAAATATGCATCTTGTTTCCATCCTTATATCTTAACGGCCAGCGATAGGATGCATTCATTCAGGCGTTGCAGATTTATTTTTCTTTTTAATGAAATGTTGCTGAATTCTATTTCTGTGCTTAAAAATGTATTTCTTCACCTTCATATTTCTCCAAATATGTACTTTTTGACTGCAAAAGAAAAACCTTACCTAACCCTACACTTATTTAAACTGATCTAATAGTAAAATATTGGCACCTGCTGTATTAGTTTAAACCATGAGACAGAAGGATGATTGTAGTTTAAGTTAATTCACACAATTCACTAGCATGTTTATTCACAGGAGGGTAGAAACATCTGCTACTTCTGAGCTTCATTTGAGTACATTTGGATTCTTTTTCTTGAGGATGCAGAGAAATGTTTTCCTCTGACTCGTCTGTCATTTTTGTGTAGGTGTTTTTGAACAATAGAGCGATGCATCCCTTCTCTACTCTTGAGTCTCGTTTGTTGAAGGGAAATTTACTTTTGCGACAACATTTTGAATAGGAATAAGTCCCTCTGACAGTTTACTTAAGATTTCATCTTAACTTGTGAAAAAAAGGCTTCCTGAAAATACTTTCCTATGTGGGTGAGATTTTAGGAGTCAGTATTTTAAATTCCACACATATTTGACTGTTTTCAAGTTGCCTTTATGTGAGTTTTTAACAGTTTTTATTCATTTTATATATTTTATTTATTTTACTTGTGTTTTTATTATCAGCCATTTTTACTATAAAACTCTTTGTGTCTGTAATAAAGTGATTGATTGATTGATTGATTGACAACTCCAGTACACTAGGATCTCAGGTCTTTGTAAACCTGATTTGAAGACTCACATTTCTTGGTCTCTAAACTTTTGCATGGTACTTTATCCAACTTTCCACTTGGAGAAAAAAAATCCTAAAATATCTTTTTAAATATTGACGTTTTACCTTAAATATCATGCTATTTTTTCCAGATCAGGACTTGGTCATAAGTCACTGTACTTGAGGGTTTAACTTAACATATTATACAAAACCCTGCATTTAAATTAATTTTCTCTCACCTGTAAATAGGTTTTTGTCATAAACGTCATCCTTATGCATGTAGCTAAAATACTGCAGATTATTTCATTTAAGAACATATTTTTATTTTGTATCATCAGGATTAATTGGAATCTTACTTTTAACCTTTATTTAAGACTAAATTTATTCAGAAAATCAATCAGAAACAGAAACATTTTCCTGAACGTGTATTTTAGATGACGTGTGTTTATCAGATAGAGCTTGTTTGTGTGAGTGTGTGTGTGTTTTTAGCTTATACGTCTGTGTGTGTCAGTGTCTGGGTGACCTCGTCTGTCCCCTGTGGAACCAGGAAGCGTCTCTAACAGGGTCAGAGATGATCGAGCCAAAAACTCAGTGGAAACTGAGAAGAAAAACAAAGCTTGTGTTCTGACCTCCGTTCTGTCGTTCTCTCTGTTCCTTCTGTTTCTGGAAAACACAAATAACAAACTGTTTCCTCTCCTTCTTTTCTCACTCCATCGTTATTATCTCTCACTTTGTGTTTTTTTAATCTCCTTCTGCGTCTTATGATATTCCCCCTCTTCACGTGGTCTGGTTTTTCTCAGCTCCACATTCCAGTTGTGTGTGTGTGTGTGTGTGTGTGTGTGTGTGTGTGTGTGTGTGTGTGTGTGTGTGTGTGTGTGTGTGTGTGTGTGAGCTAATGACGCATTTAGGCATGAATTCATTACTTTAATGCTTAAGAAGGACATTAAAACCTCTTGAATATTACTGTATAGAGTTCTTATTACTGTCCCCAGCTCAGTTGTGTATTTATGTGTGTTTTTTGTATATTTTTGGTCAAATTAACTTTTTTTCTATGTATTTTTCCATTTTAAAGATTGTGTCTCATTACATCTTCAAGGTAGAGGATAATAAAACGCTGAGTAGAAAAGCAGAAGCAGGCAAATTTAACAAACCAAGGAACTTTAATAATGAAAGGCTCTGCAGGGTGGAGAAATCATAAAACAAACATTAATCCAAAATGAAAATACAGATCGCTGCATGGTGCTGGAACCAAGGTTAAACACAAACATCCAGCACAGAAAAGTGAAAATAACAACACTAATTAACACTGTAAATAATGAAATGATGCAACACCGACAAATTCTCACCCAAATGTTTTTCTTCTATGTCTCTGTGACATGTTCAAGACCTATGAAGGTCCCATGCATGACACCAAAACCATTAAACTTCAGTTGCTGGTATTTTTGATAAGAACACAGCCACATCCAGCTGTTGTTCCTCATCTTTTTGCTTTGCTCAAAATAAGGAGGTTTTAGAGATCAGCTTTAAAGTATTAGTATTTCCCAAACACAGTAACTGGTTCAGACAAAGGGAAAAGTGTTTACATTATGTAGAGAGATTCCAGAAGATTTACTTTACTAGCATACGTTTAGACTTTTTTGTATATTTATGATTATATAGTACATATGATTATTCTGAAAGCAGCAGAGTATCTTTAAATTTCTTGTCTCACATTCATGTTCTTGTCAGCTGTGTTGCTCCTTTTTTAACAAATTGACTGAACAGATGCATTTATTCCATCTGAGATCTTCACTTTCTCCAGTTGGGACAAGTTCAGCAGTACAAACTGTGATTTCATAATGAAGTTTTATTGCTTTAAATATGATTGCACAAACATTTAGAGTTGCACAACAGACAATAACCGTGTAATTATAAGAGGTTCAAGTAACCACAAAACAAGAGATGTTGGAAGAAAATGCTAATTATAAGAGATAAAGGTTGAGAATCTCTCTTTTTTAATAGAGTTCACTTTCTGTTTCTTTATGCATAAATAGGCAATAAAACTAATATTGATGTTCAGATTTTTGAGCTGTACTTTATAGAGTTTACATGTTTATATCAATCATTCAAATAGGTTGTAGTTTGTTTTAATGTGAGAGTGGGTCAGTGTTTTGATGTATAGAGGAGGATGTGTTGGCATAGAAATGGGATTAAAGCAGAAGAAGAATATCAAAGTGAAAGAAAAGAAGCTTTTTATCCATTTCTCAGCCCCTCAGTCTACCGGCGAGGCCTAGAAATGTCAGCTATCAACCCATGTGAGTGGGTGTGTGTGTGTGAGGGAAAGCTATTGTAAGAGTCAGCAAACTAACCCACACACACTCCTTCAAAGACAGAGACTGATGCGATGGAAGTTTTAGTTTAACACCCTATGGAATGAGGAAATGAACAAACTGGATATAAGAACTCAGAAGAGATCTTGTAACTTTTCCATGTTTCTGTTTAGCATATGTGTGATCTCTATCTGCTTCTTTTTCTCCTGTCATGTCTAGGAATTGTTTCCTCTGCCTTCCCACTCATCTGTCTCTTTACTTTAATCTTTTTCTCCTCCTTTTCAGTACAAATTAACTATAGCTGCAGGGGGATAATGTCATCTCTGCCTTCTTAAGCTCTTATCCTTTCTTCTTCTTCTCCTTCCTAATCTTTTGTTTACTTTTGCTCTCATTCATCTCTTTGCTACCTGTGTATCTCTGGAAACGCTCATGAGGTAAATGGCCTGGCTTCTATTCAGGCTACATATTAGGAGTCAGGGGACATCGCTGTGACCTCAGTTCTAACCAGCTCTGTTTGTCTGACTCAGGCCGAATCAGGTCACATCTTCTTTAGGTTTGATGGTTGCAATACTCACCTGTCGGCGCACGTTTGTAACACACCCACAGAGATGACACACATATGCTATCTCTGTCAGTTTCAGGAAGGTATTGTCTGAAATCTTGCAGAATATCAGTGCAGTGTGGTCACAAGGTTTACTTGTATAGATCTCCTCACTGCAGAGTTTTAATCAATAGACATTATGAATGTTACTCCATTTAACATTTTCTTTAAATCTTACATTTTTTTCCTTTTTACTAGCATTTTTTTAATATTTAAAATCAGTCTTGATTGCCACACAGGTTTTTATAATGCATTTACCACCATCTAGTGGTGAAGTTGCAGATTGCAGCTAACTTGAGGCATGTCTTTATTCCCACTTTTAGAATTTGGGGAAATAAGAATGTAAAAAAAAAAAAGTGGTTTTTGCTTTAAAAATTTATTTGATTTGTCTTTTTGTGAAAATCATTTATGAACAATTTAATTTATATATTGTGTCAACTATGCTTGAAAATGAACAAAAAACAAACTTTATACAAATATACAAAACATAATACTGTGTTTCAGGCTGTACTATTGTTAGGGAGATCTCATACAGAGAACGTTAGAAACAACTAAGTTTTATTTATATAAGCACTGCCTCTAATGATGTAGTGTGCTCAATTTGACTTTTTTAATGAACAAATCAAAGTTGTTTCTGATGGATGACTTGGTCTAGACATTTCTAGTTGTTGATTTTTTACAGAAACCACTCAGATCTCTGACTGAAACACTATGGTCCACTATCCTCAGCAGGAATCTGGTGACAGTGAGATGATCACAGCAAGCCGATTGTGCTTTTGCTCTGCAGCTTACCTCAGCTCAACCTTGTGATCCCAAAACGCTTGCAGGTCGCAAGGGAGACGATAATCTTTGCAGTGTGTTCGGTTATCAGACCAGAACATCACAAAAGTAGTGGGACATTATAATACAGTAATTGTTTAAGTTCAGAATTTCATGATGATCCAAAACCTGCTTTGGGCAAAGTTTGCATTACATTTTTAATTTTAGCTCCTGACTCCTGCAAGAACTTCTTTGTCTGGTTGCACAATAGAAGAATATAAGTCTTATATTAATCTCTTCTGTAAAATCTCTGCACCCACATGTTCATGGTTAATAACAGATGTTCTCTGCCTCTGTCCTGCCAGCATCTTCAGTGCACCATCCAGGCTTTACAAGATGAGCTCAGAATCCAGCGTGATCTCAACCAGCTCTTCCAGTCTGACTACTCTGAGTCTGGTCGTCTTGGAAACCAGCCCATTCCTCCGCAGGAGATGACAGAGGAGAACTTCCTGCGTCTCCATGGCGAGTTCGAGCGGCAGGCCAAAGAGCTCTTCCTCTTGAGAAAGACCGTTGAAGAGATGGAGCTGAGGATAGACACACAGAAACACACATTAACTGCCAGGTAAAGATAAACTGCAGCATTGTGTAACGTCTTCTGGCTGCCAACATGTCAACCGCTGCATGACCTGTGCTCTGATTTCTTTTTACAGGGATGAGTCAATAAAGAAGTTACTGGAAATGCTGCAAAGCAAAGGCCTGTCGTCACGGGCAACGGAGGAGGACCATGAAAGAACTAGGCGCCTAGCTGACGCAGAGATGACCATTCACCAACTGGAAGGCCTGCTGGAGCAAAAAGACAAGGAGATGCTGCAGCTCAGAGAGGTGAAACAATGTGCAGACATGCATTCAGGGCTGCAGTGGTGTGTTTTCTGTTCAAATCACTGTGTCATGTTTAAGCAACAACACACACACACACACACACACACACACACAAGTAAACAAGAATCCAACCTTAGTTTCACCTCTTTATTCTTGTTGACAAATTTCTCCGTTTTAACTTTACGATTACTGAGCTGTTGATTTTCATACAACACCTCCCCCTAGTGGTCAGATGATTTTAACAACTCTAATCATTAAATCTAGCTTTTTAGTAAATGGGCTGAACTGAGAAAAAATCCTGCGTATTTTTCCAGTTGCAATATTTAAACATGATCTTATCATCATCACTTATTTAAACATGAAAGCTTGTAGATTTTATTATTTTACATCTTAATTGACTTTAGGGGACTTTAGGGTTTAGGGGACTAAATCAGTTAGTTAAACACAATAAATCCTATAAATAAACTCACAATAAAGTCCTAATATGTCATTAAATATGTTTTTCAAATGTTTTATTTTAAAAATTCCGACTTTTGGAAAGTCTATAGGCTATGCTGATCAGTACTTACAGTTGAAGAATAATACTCTTTAAATTCAAGCAATTTTCTAATTTGCTTTTCTTCAGATTGCATCAGAGATCTGAAATAAAAATTGAAATAGAATCACCTTTATTGTCCCTCAGTGACACTAATAAGGTTATGCAGTGTTTAAAAGTTTGACAGGGGATTTGCCTTGCTAACTTTCTGAAGTACTGCTGACATTTCCTTTTGGGACTCGACTCATTTCACTAATTAATAAAGTACTTCCTGCAGAGTTCTGGATGTCGCATCTATAAAAGAGTTTCTGTGTGCTCATTAAAAGTAGGAGTTCTGAGTGGAGACGCATTTAAAATTGCAAGTTTGGTTTTAAGCTACTGGATTTGTAATCGTTAAGCATAAAAATTAGAAAATATGTTTAGTGAATATGGAACTGAGATTAAAAAGTTTACAACTTGCAGGATTCATCTCCTTTTCTGCTTTTCTTTCTCTGCGGAGCTCCTCCCTACAGATGACGTTCTTATAAATCTGTTGGCTTGTATCCATGACAACAGAAGATGCAGCAGTAATTGATACAGAGACATTTTCACTCAGACATGGTGAATCTTGCTATGAAATCACATTTGTTATGTTTTGTAACAGATTTTCTCTTTTATGTGTTGCTATCAGGTCACAGTTTTAACCATTTAGGCAAAAAGTTTTTGTATTCTTGAAATAGTTCAAAAACGTGCCGCAGCAGCAAAGTTGATTCAGGGAATTACGTATAGCATGAGGTTCAATTCAGGTTACACTGCTTCACACCATTGAAAATAAAGCGTAATTATCATAGGATTTTACCATAATAGGTCTAAAGATGTATACATTTTTGTCTCTACAGACACAGTCTGTGGAGTCAGTTTACATTATTAACTTATTAAAAAAACACAAACATCATTAAAAACCTTATGTTTAGTCACTAAATTGTATCCTTTCTTATTTTAGTATTATATCTGATGTTTACCATGCTACTTTAATAATCAGTGCATTATTTCAAATTTTCCCATATTGTTAATTTTCATTTCCAGACGACAAGCCTTCGCAGGGACAAATCTGATTACGTGTTCTTGTCCAGTGAAAGCTCCCTACTTCCCCCTCTTTCACATATGTCGGTTTTATGCTTCCTGGCTCGTTGCATTAGCCGTCTTTGTCTGTCTCTAAATGTCCAAAGAAAAGCAGTGATGCATACACAGCTGTGTCCTCTTATCTGCTTTCACTCTGTCCCTTCCTTACACTCCTCCTCTCCATCCTTTTCTTTTTGTGCGTTCACATCTACCATACTACTCCCTCATCCTTGTCTTCCTATTTGCTCATACTTCATTTGACTGGAGGAGCTGTGATGTGGTCGAAGCTACCAGACGACATCGTTTTGTTGTTGAATTAGAACAGCAACGTTTTTAGCACTTTTTTTGAGGAATTTCGGAAAATAAACTAGTGTAGATTTACCAGATAGAGGGCAAATCTGGCGTGCTTTAAGTAGATTTTCTGAAGTTAAAAGACACAGAATTTTTTATTTTTTAAAGTTAGATTATTTGATTCTGTTTGGACTTTAAGTTAATTAAATTAAACCTAAGAATTCTGAAGCTTGTGTGCTAATTTATAGCGTCAGCCTCATTCCAGGTTGTCACATTAGATTATTGTGAAACTGTGTCAGCCTCATTCATCTCAGTCTGAACGATGTGGGATGGCCGGATCGACCCGAGGAGGATAAAACCCAGCTCTTCTATGAGAGGGAAACACGTCCTCTCTGCCTCTCCTTCCTTTCCTGTTTCTCCTTCCATCCCTATCCCACCTCCTTTCCATGTGTCTCCCCCTTTTCTCCCTTCTCCTACTTTTTCTCCTTCACGCCATCCCTCACTCCCTTCCTCTCCCTCCTTTCCTGCTCCTTCTCCTCCACCCAGACGCCACTCCCTCCATCCCGTCCCACCCCACTCATCCTGTCCTCCACACTCACCTTCTTACGTTGTCACCTCTTCGGTCCATCCTTCCCATCATCCTTCCCTCCACCACTCACCTTCCTTCCCCGCTCCCGCTCCAAGAGCTACACCAACCATCCAACCCTCCCGCCACCCTTTTCCATCAGCTGTTCTGGTCACCTCTCCCTCTTCTCGACCTTCTCCTCCTCTGCTCCATCCCTCCCGACGTCCCTCAGTGTCTTCCTCTCTGCCGTCTGCTGACCATCGTGGTGTGTGTGTCTCTCAGGAGCTGCACAGGAGATACGAAGCAGCTCCAGAGTCAACAAAGACTAAAGCTCTGCAGACCGTCATCGAAATGAAGGTAAACATGTGGCTGATCATTTTGTTCAAATATGTGCTCTTTTATCAAAATCTGTCTTTGTTAAAAGTGTGTATACAGTAAATTTATTTAAATTTATAGTACTTTCAATCAAACACATTCCAGATATCAAAATGTAATTTTATACTTAAAAAAAACGATAAATCAAATTGCTGTATATTTTTTGCATCAGATTTATTAGAAAAATCTAAATTTTTGTTCATGATTGCGAAACCAGACCCCGTTTTGATATTTTCAGCCGTGCTGTAGAACATGTTTACATTAGAGGTCAGCTGGATGTTTGTGCTACATGATCTGTCCTCCTATAACACATGGAAATAGAAGAAGGCACTAAGCTGTTCTTATACTAAAATTGTATTTCAAAATCAAATCTAAAATACGAGATCAAAAGATTCCTGCAGATTAGGAGAAAGATGAAGAAGTCCAAGTCCAAGTTTGAACATTAAATGTTTAGGAACCATTTTTAGAAAAACTTAAAGTAGCTGCATGCTAAATATTCATGCATTTAGATTGGGTTAAATAGGAAACAGTAAAAATGTCTAAAGATAGTTTAAGTCAAGCAGAAATTACCTCAGGTAGAGTGAAGCACACCTGTTTTTGTTTTCTCCTGTCAGGATGCAAAGATCGGCTCGTTGGAGCGCGGCATGAGGGAGCTGGAGGAGGAGGTGATGATGCTCAAGTCCAACGGAGCTCTGAGCAGTGAAGAGAGGGAGGAGGAGATCAAGCAGATGGAGGTCTACAGATCCCACTCCAAGTTCATGAAGAACAAGGTGATCCAATGCTCACCACACTCACATCTCAGTTATTTGCAGCAGCAAACCATCTGCATTTTTTAAATAAACCAGAGCATCATGGGTAGATTATGTGTCCCTTCCTCATGTCTCTGCTTCCCTGATGGGAGGGGCTAAAATGTGAGAAAGAAACACAGGTGAGAGGTGATGCCAGCCTAAACATAAAACACCCATGAAGGCCTCCTCTCCTGTCAGGTTGAGCAGCTGAAAGAAGAACTAACACTCAGCCAGTCAGAGAAGGAGGAGCTAAGGCAACGAGCCAATGAGCTTCAGCAGGAGGTGTCTGCAGTAAGAGATGCACCTCTGTTTGCTTGTTCTCTTCTATTTTCCCCTCTCTCTTCTCTCTTTGACAGACTGGAGCTGCTTGAATAGTTAGTAGAACAGCAGAAAGCAACTTTAATGCTCAAACATCCACAGTCCAGACGATAATGGTAGTTAGTTAACTCTGTTAAATCCGGTCAGCTCTGTGATATTGTGTCAGTCACTCACTGCTAAACACTAAACTGCTCCTCATGCATTCATTTGAAATTTTACATCTAGATTCTCAGAAATCCTAATTTGTAGTCTGGGTGTTGGCCCACATGAACAGATCAGTGGGTGTTTCTGATGTGAGGTCTGTGGATTTTGACGACAGTAGTTGTTTTGGCTGTCTGAATGACACAGCTGTTGAATTCTAACGGAGAATCCAGATATTCTGAGCAGCTGGTGAATTTCTAACCTGCTTCTCTTTCTTCTTGCATGATCTAGAGTTGTAGATTAGTTTTCTGCTTATGGTTTTTACCAAGATCGATTAACTAATGTGCAAGTTAGTGTTTAGAATGATTCTTTTTATTTTTAAAAATGCATGAAATTTGAAGTCATTGTATTTTTTATTACCTTAAAATGAGAATTTATATTCTTATACTCATTTTAAATCAAAGAATAGACCCTGACCTTTTAGCACAAATAGTTTAGATGCACTCTGTAGATAAAGTGACTGATTTCCACAGGTGTCTAACTTTTGTTTGCTTTTCAGATGGAAAATGGAAAACAAGGATGTTTTTTTAAACTTTAAAAATATCTATACTGTTTACAATCAAACCCAGCTGACTCAGTAACTCTAAGAGAAGGCCTCCTCTTTAAACACATTAATGATGAAGAGTTAAACCGCTGCAAATCCCTTGGATTTTTGCAAACATCAGTTAATCTAGGAGTAAATATAAGCTCCTGTCAGTAATATTTCTCTTCTGAAAGAAGTTCCAGGAGACTGTGTATGGTTGCATCTGAGAAAACAAGTGTGTTCTGTCTTTAATGGGGTATTTTTGTCTTAATTTTGTCTGTGTGTTACTCAGATGGAGCAGGCGAAGCAGGACCTGAGTCGTAAAGACAGCGAGCTGCTGGCTCTCAGGACCAAGCTGGACACGCTGAACAATCAGTTTTCTGACAGTAAACAACACGTTGACGTACTCAAGGAGTCACTCACTGCCAAGGAACAGAGAGCTGCCATCCTGCAGACTGAGGTAAAACCTTTGCGCCGCATGATTCCATTTATATAGGCAATTTCTGACATTTTTTTTACTCTCACAGGTGGACGCTTTGCGTCTTCGTCTGGAGGAGAAGGAGTCTCTTCTTTCAAAGAAGAGTCAGCAGATATCTGAGCTGACGGAGGAGAAAAGCACTCAGCAAGGAGAGATCACAGACCTTAAGGACATGCTGGATGTTAAGGAACGCAAAGTTAACGTGCTGCAGAAAAAGGTGTGTACCAAACAAAATGTTAACCCTGCTGTTTAGGATGAGTTAGCAACACGAAAGATCAGTTAAAATAAACTATGAATCACACACATGCATGCAGGCATCTATTTACAATGTTAACACACTTTCTGCATAACGTTGAAGTTGGAATATTGTAATGCACCACTTCATCCACTAGATGGTGGTGTAAGAGAGGATAGAGCTTCTAAGCTGAATAAACAGGTGAACTAATGGAAAGATCTTTCAGAAACGGGCAAAACAAGTGAAAGGAAACACATTATGGTGCTTTTAAAAACCTAACTCTGAACAGATGTTTTCCCTTTTTGTGTGTTTTTCTCTGTAACAATTTACTGTCCTCGTTTCCTTCCTTATTGCTCTCTGTCCTGCCAGTTGTGTTGTCCAGAAAGAAATGTCAAAATGCAAAATGTGTGCAGATAATTGATACACACAATCAAGCAGACAGACATAAAGCAGGACAGGGAGGGGGAGGAGAGACACATAGTGTGTTTAAATCTGATGCATACTAATGGCTTCCTCTTGTTTAATAAATGATGACCTCTGCTGTCTTCAAATAGAATACAGTTCACAGTTGGAAGGGGGTGCTGCTCGTTTTTCCTGCATTCAGTCTGCCTATGATTCCTCTAATTTCTTTCCTTGATTTGTGCTTTCAGCTTTTTCACCTCCTACTTATGACTTATCTGCCATTTTTTCATGTCAGTAAATTCTATGAGCGTGCAGCTGATTAGCTCTGGTTTTTATCTGATCTTCTCTTTTTTGACTTAAATAGACTGAAGGAAAGACTGTAGGGTCTGTATGTTTATAGGTGTGTGCTCAATGTGTGTGTGTGTGTGTGTGTGTGTGTGTACGACGTGTCAGTTATCCAGCAGTTGTCAGTTTCAGGAAATGTGCAGAGGATCAAAGAGTCTCACTACTTCTCAAAGTTATGTGTGTGCATGTGCGTGTGTATGTGCACGAGGAGGATGTGTCAGTCAAGCTGTCAGGTTAACGGTTGATTAATGAGGTGCTGGAAATGTTTTACTGTGCGAGCACACACACCTGCAACCTCAGTGGTACTGTAAATGTGTGTGTTTCACCTGCAGTAGAGTCAAAGGTTACATTCCAACGTGACTTTCTCTCTCTCTGTGTGTGTGTGTGTGTGTGCGTGCGTGCGTGTGTGCGTGTGTGTGTGTGTGTGTGAGGCAGTCAATCACTCCCATTTATTTTCTCAATGACAGAAGGAATAACAAAAACAGAAAAAAAGATTGAAATTTTCCATTTTTACCAGTTTGGGTTTCACATACAAAAATGTTATTATGACCTCTGTCTTTCTCTTTTTTCCCTCCTCTTATTGTGTATTTATGTTAACCCTCACTGCACTGTCAAGCCTCTCACCTCAACACTAACCTTACTGTAACCTTACAGCTCAAACTGAAGCCTCAAAAAGCCTTTAAAGATCTGCCGTTTAGAAAATTCATCCACATACACACAGCTGTCTGCTGATCTAGTGTTTTAACAGAAAATAAATCAGTTACTAAATCACTGTGAGAAGTCAGATGGTGCGAGAAGGAGGTGTAGATGGAGAGTGTATATTTGGATTATGGGTTAAAGACTGCAAAGCTGAGAAATTTTACCTTTCGGTCTTTATGTGTTGAAACTCATACAGAATCATATTTTGTGTTGAAGATATTATAATCTGAGATTGTTGTGTTTGTTTTTCTAACAGAAAATTAGTTTGATTTGAAATGAAAACCAGAGGAAGGTGAATAGAATCAAAATAAAGTGAGGAAGAAGTGAAAATTACAAAAATAATAAACATTTTAGGTTAGTTACAGTACATTTGGGTGTTTGAGTGTCTTATAGACTCACTCAGGTATGTATGTAAGGGGAAAAAGGGGGAAAGGACAGTTGTGTAATGAAGAACAAAGAAAAACACTTTTCCTTAATGTTTTTTCATCTGTTGTCAGGCTCATTATAGTTTTTCATCCAGATTTATTATCATTTGTGTTTGTGTGTGTATCCATGAGTGTGTGTGTGTAATTTCAGTTATTAGTAGCAGATGGCTAATTAGCATAAATATATAAGTTTATAAGCTAACCTTAGCTTGTAAACAATTGGCTTAGTCTTAAATTGACTTTCAAGCTAAGCTAGCTGAGCTAATGTTTTACTATTTTAGTAAAATTTTTGATCTAGAGTTAAATTATTGATTTACTCGTGGCTAAGCCTCAGTAAGCTGCTAATCTAACTAGCCTAGCTTCTAAACAAATAGCTTAGCTTACAAGCAAGTAGTTGAGCTAATTTTTGCTGTTGTAGCTAAATTTAAAGAGCAGTAGGCTATAGGGTAACGTCATCATGGCATTTAGGTAGTATTTTTTAAAGAACTGCATTTTATTGTGTACTAATTCTAGACCTCAATTACAGAATAATTTTTTACTATTTATTTTAAAAAGTATTTTAGTTTTTCAAGGAATTGTATAAATATTAAGCTAATCCTCTGTGCTTATTGTGGAGCTTCTGGGAGCTCACAGACCAGCCTTTGTTGGCCCGTTCTCAGTGGTCAACAGGTGAAACAGCACAACTGATGAGTGTTTCTCTCTGCAGATAGAGAACCTCCAGGACCAGCTGAGGGATAAGGAGAAGCAGCTGAGCGGTCTCAAAGACAGAGTCAAGTCTTTGCAGACGGACACGTCGAACACAGACACAGCTCTGGGAACGCTGGAGGAAGCTCTGGCTGAGAAGGTACACACAGTGATTCACGTACAAAAACAACCGCTGCTGGTCAACCTTAGGTCAAGGTTACGTTAATAAAACCTTTATGAGCAAAACCACCGACCACCCACGTGTTGACTCTGGATAAATGGAAATGGACCAATAATCACACTGCTTCTTTTAATATTTAATTATTCACAGACAGTTTTTATATGACTAACTGACCAACATGGCTCAAAGCATAAATTAATGTTTAGCTCTGAACGTAGAGGTTTAAACCTGAACCACAGGCTTTGTGACTCCTCAGACTGTGTTTTGAGGATTTAAGTCCAATCACATGATGTTAATATGTATTTTCCTTCCTTTCAGATGATTTTGTTACATATTCAAATTCTTTTGGACCTGCAAACATACAGGAAGTGGGTTATTAATAGACCAGTGCCTATTATTCAGAGTTGGCAATATTTATGATTGTTGGCAGATGTAGCTGAAAATGTTGCAGCCTTGTTTTCTCCTCCTGAAACACATGACTCTATTATATTATGTTTATTTCTGACAGTATATTTCAATCTTATGTGTGGTTGTGTTAAATTCATTCATCAGTTTTAATTTGTGGTTTGGGTCATTTAAAAAATTTTGAAGGTTACTTTAAAGTATGTTTTCTGACTAGTTTAAACAATGAAAAAGATTTATTTTCTTATTTAAATTTACTTTTAACTGCAGCTGAAAATGGAAAAATGTTTTTATTGTTATTTACTTAACATCAGGTGAAATATCCTTTGAGATTCCTAAATTAAAAGTCTAGTCTAGTTTGGATCTCACAAATACAGCATTTTACCTACATAACTGGTACTGCCAGTGCACACTCTCAGGGTTTGTGCACCTCTTGTGCATGAGTGACTTTTTGTACTTTTATTTTAATAGTGTTGTTCTATAGCTGTAGAAATCGTCTTTTGTGTTTTAGTGGTTGCGAATTCTACTTCTGGTGCCAAAACACATTCTGTGTGTAAAATCGCCGCTGGCTGTTAGATCCTGTTGAAGCTGCCATGTACGTAAAGTTTAATGTGACAGTTATTAGTGTAGAAACTTGATATTAAGTGACCGTGAATGGCTGTTGGAAAGATGAAGTATTTTATCCTCCGCTTCTCTTTTTCCATCACACCCTACTCTTACATTCCCCTTTTTAAAGGTTTTTGACATTTTGTAACGTTTACCTCTTTGTACTTTCCCTCCTTTTTTATGTTCAGGAGCGAATTATTGAGCGTCTGAAGGAGCAGCGAGAAAAGGAGGATCGAGAAAAAACAGATGAGGTGGAGACCAATAGGAAGGAGCTGAAAGAGCTGAGGGAGAAAGTGTCTCAGCTTCAGGCTGAGCTGGCTGACCGCGAGGTAAATAACACGTAGGAATTACTGAACACGCTTCAGTTTTTGTTAGAAAACCATAAAAAAGAAAAACTGTTGAGAAAACATTGGATCTGCCATTAGAAAGAGGTGAACTAATCTAGAAACCCACAATGTGTTTTCACAAGACAAATAGGAACAAAGGGACAGAGCCTTTTAACTAAATGTGCTAATGTACTAACAAGAAAGACAATAACTTTGTGTTTTATTTAAGGTGTACATTCCTAAGGATATTAATGAACACTCACCAGTTTTGTTCAATCAAAACAGTAGTAAACACACACACAATATGTTTTTCTCTAACTCTCAAAAATGAACAGTGATTACCTTTTTTACCATTCAGACTGCACTCTTCTGCTAATTTTAGTGACTCTGGCATCATAAAGCCTGTCACCATGTTTTGAAAAATAAACGGAAAAACTCTAAGAAAACAAGCATTTTTCTCTTCACCGCTAGATGCAGATGTGAGGTTTGCTGGACAACGCCAATGTATATGCAAACCTAAATATATTCTGAGTAGGCAACAAGGTTTCTCTGACCAAAGCCTAGTCAAACACGAGGATCTGCAGTCTGAAGTTGGTAAGGTCAGTCAAGGGTAAAATTACACGTCTGAGCATCTCTCCTTCTGGTCCTGTTGGTTTCCATTTCACTGCCTCTACCAAAAACAAGAAAAGAAAGGGAGAGAGAGATTTCACGGATGAAGGGATTGAGCCTAAGAGTGAGAAAAGAGACAGGTCATGGGAAATCTTACGACCAACAAGGGAAAAAGTCAATCGTAAAACCGTGGAAGAAGGATAATTCCATGTTATCCCATCTGATTTTGGGCGTCAAGAGGCCAGATAGATCAAGAGCACGTCACAGTGACAGGCAGCCATGCACGCTCACACAAACAGCCAATTTAGAATGACTAATCAACCTTGCATGCATAACCGAGGACTGTGAGAGGAAACCTGAGCAGCCGGAGAAAAATCCATGCAGGAGCATACAAAACGTGCAAATTACACACAGAATGTTCCAACCTGGAAACTCTTCTTGTTATGAGGTGCTGGTGCTCTTCATGCGTGAAATAAAACTACACGCTGTCTAACTCAACATTGCAAGCTTGAAACTTCCTGGCATGAACCATTTTACCTGGTTTGTTGCTAAACAGTAGGGGAACATAAACGCATGGAAGAAGATTTTTGTGATTAGGCCACCATGTAAGTATTGGTCATGGAGATAAGTCAAGGTGAACTCTGTAGATTGGTTTGTGTTTATGGTCACATACCAACCTGAGAGTAATCTTACAAACATGCATCACTGATTCTATCCTTTTTTTTTTAGACAATCCTAAAACCTAAAATAATTGGACAAATAAAGCTTAGGATATAAAAAGATATCAAGTCATAATTTTATTTTATTTTTTCCACCCTTTTTTAGACGTCAGTGTTAGATCTGAAAGAGAAAGCTTCCTCTCTGGCATCCTCAACTCTGAAGAAGGAAAACAGGCTCAAAAGTTTAGAGATCAACCTGGAGCAGAAGAAGGAGGAGTGTGTCAAACTGGAAAACCAACTGAAGAAGGTGAGAAATGTTATGCTTTTATAAAGAATATGTGACATAAATGGTAAATGGCCTGTACTTGTATAGCACTTTTATAAAGTCCAAGGACTCCCAAAGCGCTTCACACTAAAGTCATTCACCTACTCACACACAATCACACACTGATGGCAGTAAGCCACAGCTGTCCTGGGGGCAGACTGAGAGAAGCTGGAGCTGCCGTACAGCCGTAAAATGAAAGAGAAACTGTACTGTAGCCACATCAGCTTAATCAGCCTCCTGCAGCATCTGTGTGTAACAGAGTGGACAGGTGGGGGAAGACAGGCAGAGACAGGAAGACAGTTAGATGAGAAGAAGAGGTAGATAACTAGCTGTTACACATTTAACACTACGCTTATAGCAGAACAATATTAAAGTAACATCTGAGAACAACTTTTCATTTTTTTAAAGTTTGGTGCATGACTGATTGTGCTGCAGGAAAGTGTGTGACAACACAGAGGAAACAAGCTAGCATTAGCCTCACTTTAGCTAATGCTTTCTCATGAAAACACAGCAGAATTGACTAAAAATGCACAAAATCATTATATATTGTTATATATTATTAAAGTAAATGACCTTTATGATCATATTGTATTGTATATCATATGCTCCTCTAACTTGTTTTACAGGTGATAGAGATTGATTGTTCATACAAGTGTGTTTGTGTGTTTGTGTGTATTTGTGTGCTCTTGCATATTACATCTTCTCCCCCAAACAACAGTCTATAAAATGTGTGTGTGTTGACGTGTGTGTGACAGCCTGCTGACAGCCTTACAGTCATTTTCACAGACTGGAGAAGACAACAGCACCATCACACCCCGAGTGTGTATGTTCACGTGTGTGTGCGTGTTCACATGTATGTGTGTGAGAATATGTGACAAACACAGAGAAAAGGGAATATGTATGAAGGTGTCATTGCATCTGGGGTGTTTCTCTCATCAGACTTTTATTTCTTAGTCTCTTTCTGTTACCCCACAGTGGATGGGAAAAAAGGATGCGTGGCTTTGTGTTTTATTTGTCTTTCTCCTCCGCCCAAATCGTCTCATATCGTCAGACACCCAAACATTTCCTCTCCACATAAAGACCTGTTAAATTTGCTGTCCACTTCCAAAACTAATAGGGTTTATGTGTTGTGGGACCAAGGCGTGCACACACACACATACACTCATAATGTCAATCTGTCCCAAGAGCAACATTAGTTTCTGGGAAACATACACAGCTGTTCTAACCTCTAAGCTGGTTATAACCTGCTTTATTTTTATTTGTTTTATTCCATTTCTTTTTTTTAACAAATTTTTATGCCTTCGGTGCCGCTTGGCAAAACAGAACACGGATAGAAAATACTGACACTTACTTTGGTTTTCCTTTAAAATGCACAAGTAGTTTTATGTTTGTGACAAATTTACACCAAAAAAAGTTAAAGTTTCTGTTTTTCTATATGTACCCAGTTCAACTGGAAGACACTTGAAATGAGTCGGACTAAAACGCTTGAAGTATTTACAGCATGAGCAACAAGTGACATTTAAATAAAAACGTTTCAATTTATACGAGCATTGAAGCTACTCTCTCAGTACCACTCCTAAACAGTAGGTGTCACTGCTAAAACAAAAACGACAATTTCCAGACAAATGATGAACTTGTAGTTGAAGTATATTCGATTGTGCAACAAAATTTTGGAGCAAAAATCAATAAACAATTAATGCACATTAAAAAAAAACTTTTTTTCTCTCACATTAACATTTATGACCAAATGACCCAAGAAAATGTCAGTTATGGTTAAGACTTTATTTAATTGGATAAAAATCATATTGTGTGAGATCTCATACTGATATGTTAAATACCTGTATATATATATATTTTAAGTGCTGATTTATTACTCTTCTATATCTGCAAAGCTCATTAGTATAAAGCAGTGTGTAAGCCCAGTGGCTGCTGGCTTTGCTGCAGTGTCAATAATCGAGTACAGGAAAGCATTTCACAGGTATATTTCCTAATATGTGAATATGTTTTTCACATTAATCAGTGTAAAACAGATGAACAGTTTAATATTGCAGCAAACTTAACTAATGGGATGATAAATTGATAATGCACTTTAGTTACAAAGACATACATTGGTCTGATTATTCAGTCAGTTGACTATACACTCATATTATGTATCAGTGTTTATAGGAACTTTGAATGCAGCTCATCTTGTCTACCTAAATTATAGCTCAGGACTTGATTATGCTAATATGTTTATTTTTCACCACATTTTTGCAAAAACACCATGAGGCTCTGTGTTTAAGTGCTAATTAACAAATGCTAATATGCTAACTGGCTAAACCAAGACTGTGAAATATTCCAAAGTATCAACATGTTGTCATGCTCACAAACTTCATACTTGTATCCAAAACTTTCTACAACACTCATGCGACTGTAGATTTATTATAAGCAGAAGTTTTACTAGAAAAAATGTTTCCCTCATTTATTTAACTTTTTAAAGGCACACTATGTAACTTTTTCATATTTTAAATATTTTCCATGAGCCAGTCTGTGCTAATATGACCCTTTACAGGGTTAATGAAAAGTCACTCGGCCCCATCTGCTGCTTGTGTCCAGAATACCACGTTTGCAACTTTTGAGTCTCCGGTCCGGTGCCCCTAAAGTCTCACAAAGTCACGTATTTTGCGAGGGTTAGGCTAACCCAATGTGGCGAGCTGTTATGCTAGCGCCGGGGTGTTTTTAGCTCATGATTCCTGATTTTTTTCAATCAGGGCTGTACAGTGCGACATATATGTCGCACGTGCGATAGAAAAAACAGTCTGTGCGATGAACTATTTTTAGACGTAGCACTTGTGCGATCAGGGTTTCCTCTACATGTAATTGATTGTGACGCACCCCCACACCTTCAGAATTAACTTAAAGTACTTTAAAACAATGTCAGGTGGCCTCAGCGGGTCTCCAACCTAGCGCTAGAACGCGCGCGCCAGCCCAGAGCATCTTGCCTGGCTCGCCCACGTCCTCCGTCTTCATTTTGGTCACCCGACCAGAGACATTCTGCATTTTGACCCGAGGGCCGCAGCCTGGAGACGACCACGATGTAAACCCCGCACCCGATGGTTCGATGTTGTTGTGGGCGACCTCCAACAATCCGGAGTTGCCGTGGCGCAGCTGGCACAAGATCACCAGCACTGGAAGCAACTGGTTCGCTTAATAGGCTCAACGCACTGGTGCGGGACGATACCTGACCTATCGCAGCAGCCGTGATGATGATGAAACAATGTAAAGCATATTAAATATATATAGCCTATATTTGCGCACTTGTATGGATTAAAGTTCTGCGTCATGTCGACTGGCGAGTCTAGCGACGGAGTTCCATCAGTTCTAGCTGTTCGGAAAAAAACTCTTTGTGACTCTGAAAGTCTCCCTGTGCTTCAGACACACATTAAACAAGAGGAACTAATAAATCTGAATGGGTCACACTGATGTCTGTTAACGAGTCCACGGTCCGAGTCAGGGGGAGACGAGGCTTCACACCGGAGTCTGACACCGCTAAACGCAGCTCTGCTCCAGGGGCGTAACTAGAACTTTTTCTTGGGGGGGTCCAGGCAGGGGCAAAGACTGAAGAAGGGCGGCTCACTAACAGGTCATTATATTTAAATGCTCTGCAGTCTTGGACTGCAATGGACAGCAGACCTAAGTTTTAATAACTTTTTTATTTACTGAAGTAAAACACATGGATCTGTTTAGTAGAACTATGCAGCAGATTCAGAATCAGTAGGAGACAAATGAACATTTTAAACACCAAGGTCTCACTGTACACCATCAAAAACTGTCTGCCTGTTTATGTGCAAAATTACTATAAAGTAAAATTATAACAATTTCTGCATATTAATAAATCAAAGATTATAACAGCTGAAAACATCTGTTTTTGTGGTTTTTAGCAGTGTTCCACAAAACTGTATGAACAAACTGATTGACAGCTCTGGTGGGCGTGGCCAGGCAGGGTGGCCAATCCAATTTCAAGGGTGGCCAGTGACACACCCCTGTGGCCCCGCCCCTGCCAGAACTGTATTGATGCACCGAAAAAGATTAAATCAGATAACTCAACAACCACACATCACTATACCGGTATATGCATACAAACTATAATATTGTACATGGCTGTTTCTAAAACTCATACAGTACACACTACAGTAAACACTAATTGCACACATTTCTCAGCACACTCACCCTTTGAACACATCTACACTAATTTGAATGAACAAATGTTCTTTTTTAAATTACTCTGACATAAACATGTTTGAAGATGTTTCTTGTTATTGTGTTTTCACTATAAGCACTTTGTCAGTGTGTTAAAAATGATAAGTACAAATTTTGGCTATTAGCTGAATTTTTATGCAGGTGCTACAACTTTTTGTTCTGTGCTACAAAATCTGCAACCTTTGTAGCACCGGTGCTATGAGCTAAAAAAGTTAACGTACAGCCCTGTCAATCTCTCCCTGCTTGAACACAGCTGATTCTTTGAATGAGGGATGAACCGCTCCAAAGCAATGAAGGCTGAGGAGACATTTCAACAGTTAGATTTAGGTGTTTCTGAGCAGAGACGAAGCTGATGTTTTAACGACTGTGATTTAAAATGGACTCTAGGAGGTCCTAAAAACAAGCCAAAACTGCACAGTGTGCCTTTAAATAAAAAATGAAAATGACACAGAACAGTCTTTAATTTTTATCTTAAACGTTAAATTAAAATAATTTGATCTACTAAATCATAGAAATCCTGTATGTGACCTCAGTAAACCTGTAGGCTATGTACTATTTATATCTATCCAACTCTTTCTCAGCCCACATATTGGAACAGACCCATCCATTCTGGTCTGAACTTGTGTTGATCAAATGGTGGTCACCTCATTCTGAAAGCTAATGCTTGGTTTATTTTGAATTCTAATTTCTGTTCCAGGCTCAGAGTGCAGCAGCAGAGTCCCAGGAAAGTGCTGAACTCTCTGAACGCATCTCGTGCCTGGAGCAGGAAGTGACCCGGCACAGAGAAGATGCCGGGAAGGCCCAGTCCGAGGTGGAGCGCCTTCTGGAGATCCTCAGGGAGATGGAGAATGAGAAGAACGACAAGGAGAAAAAGATTCACGAGTTGGAGAGGTGAGAGAGGAGAAGTTTTCTTAACATTTTTAATATATCTGAACCAGTCCTGCCCCTGTTTTTCTTCCTATTTTTATGTAAAAATATGAAAACAGAATTTTATTTTACAATTTCTGTTGTTTGTTTGGTTTCAACTGTTTGTGTTCGTGTGAATCTTTCTGTTCAAATGAGCTTACTTGTCGCTCATAACTTCTTTTTTGTCATTAAAGTCTTCTAATGTCTGATATTTTCCTGTGACTGCAAATTTGTCTGAGTGCATTTTATGCTCACTTGTGTCCGTGTGTTTGTGTGCGCGCCCATCACACCTCAGAAATCCTTCAGCCTCCCATTTGTGGCGTTCGCAGCAATCGCAAAATCAGGCCCCTCCCCCTGCTGCCTCTCAGCAGCCAATGGGGGGGCTGGTGTGGGACTACCTGGGCACGTGAGTGGCCCCTACATTAGCTACCAGACCACTGCACGACAAAACTCACTCTGCTTGTTGAAGAAAAGGATGTCAGAGCACTATTATGACAGTCCCCATGTGGAAAAGTAGTGAGCTCTCAGTATAATCACTGGCTGACATCATGTTTTGTCACAATTAACCAATATTTAGGCTGATTGCAATTGATCATGAATTGTGACAACTCCCGAAAAAAGTGTTAAAGGACAAAAGGATGACTTGTCACGTTTTCCACTTGTTTTCCAGCCTTTTCCACATGGAGCAGAGCTCATTTTGCTCACTAATAATCACCATCAAAGAGTTGCAGCATTGGCTCACTGCACACCAAGCTCAGACACTTCCCTCTCTCAAGTCCAGAAAATTGGATTCAGTTGAACTTCAACACGCTTCGAGTATGAGCACAAGTTTCATTCGTCTGTTCCTGCAGTGTGACAAGCCAAACAGCTCCTAAAAGTTTGTAAAATGAGGCGCAGTTTGGCACCACGGCTGCTGTTCAGCCTGAAAGACTTTTGACTTTCTGTTCCTGTCAATGATGCAACTCTTTCATTTAGTGGTTCTGTTTTCTCGCTTTACTTTTCTTTACTTTCAGCTGAAGAAGCTTGACATGCAGAGTTTAACACTCTTTTTTTTCCCCTCTTACATCAGGAATCTGGATTGTTCATAATTTATTTTTATTAAATAACAAATTGTTGTTTTAAACTACCTTTCTACCTGTCTGTGTCATTTTGGATCAATCTTTCTCATACTTTGTCTTCCAGAGTACTGGGTATCTGCCTAATTATTAAGTTTTATCTGTTCTGTCTTTATCTGCTGCTAGTCTTTGTCTGCCTGCATGCCTACACAACTCTTGTCTGTTAAAAGCTGTTTGTGGTCATCTTTCATTTTTTTGCATGCCTCTTCAGACCTTTAATATCTAAAATATCACATTTGCACCTTCTTTTGTTCTTGCATCTTAATTTTTTGCTGTAGTTTTCACCTTTTGCCTCATATTCATCCATGAAACCCATTTCTTTCTGTGTCTGTTGATGTGTTCAGCAGCCTGACTAATACTTAGGGCTGTCAGTGATTTAAAGAAATGATTTCCTCACCGTGTCTCCGTCTGGTCAAGAGAAAAAATAAAAATGCTATAATTCATCACCAGATGACTTTAAATTAGTCTGCCAGAAGCTGCAGATGCTGGTGTGTAGCAAGGCAAAGTTTCTGTGAGTATTTAAAATCACTAACTGACAATTATATTGTCCTTCTTACACTGAAAACATACTTAGAGCTGTACAATTTCCTATTCATGCAGCAAGTGTGACTTCAGTTAGTAAATGTTTGTGAGGAAGTTAAACTGTCATGTAAAAGCAGAGATATTTGGACACAAAGACAGCAAACTTCTAGAGAATTAAAAAGTCTGCAGCACACAGGTTTAAATAAACAACTTTTAATAGTATCGACTTCATCAGAAACAGATTAGAACTGATGAAAAGTTAATCAAAAGCTAATTAAAGACTGAATTAAATCAAGCAGCTTCGGCCCTCATTTTCTTCTCTGGACAGTTCAGTTTTCTTTTTCATGGTCATTATTGTGAGGATGTTGGTTTTAGAGGTCATTCAGAACTCATGTAAAGTTTAGTGGGATATATTTAGGTTGATAATTATTTTCTCATCCTGTTCTTGAAAATCACCTTAAAGGTTGAGCTAAAAGTAGCTTAAGGAATCCAAATCATTTTCATTATAAAGGATTTTTATTAAATTGTCTACATTTTGTGAATATTGTTAGCATGAACCACTGATATTTTTGAGATTAGCTGTTAGCTTAGTCAGAACTCTTCTCTGTTTCTCTAAACTTAAGAACATTTGAAGTATCCTGTTGAGGTTAAAATAATATATTTAGTAAACAGACTTCTTTGCTGTAACATCACATGAACATATTTTATTCCTGTGAGCTATGAGACTCAGCCTGACAGGTTACTAACAAGTATATCAGAGAAAAATACATATGCCAGTTTTAACTTGGCCGAGCTGAGGCTACCTCAGTGCCGTGAGTGAGAAGTGGGAATATTACTAATAAAAAAGTTCAGATTTCAGTTAAAAAAAAGGGGGCAAAAATCAAGCTTCTCTTCCCCCCTCTCATGTAAATCCAGCTGTATTGGTACCAGATTATTTATTTCAGGAACTAGGGTGGTAATTGGAGCAGACTAAGTGACTTCACACTGAGGGGAAATGGAGCTGAAAATCTGCCCTGATGGCCAAAATAAAGGATTTGGATGGAGGAGTGGAAAATACAAAGAGAGGGAGAGCAGGAGGGAAGTGAAAGGAAAGGTGGCGGAGGAAGAAAAATATCAAGAAAAACATTAAATAAAGGGTGGAGATGTAGAGGGAGGACGGCGAGAAAAAAACCCCTGACAAATCATTTGAAAGGGGTAAAAAAGGAAAGTGGGTTTGGAGAGCTCTAGACTATAAACTTGAGTAATGAGGAATTCGTAAAGTTTGTTGTTATATTGTTCAGTAATGGTCAATTTGTCTCTGGCAGCTGGTTATTAGTGTGCTTTCTGAAGTTCAGGCTGGATTTTGGGCTTTGCCAGTTTAAACATGTGAGATTGTGTGGGAAACTTTTAGTCTAGGAAGTCATTCTTTTGGTTTTATTGTTTTTATATTTTAATTATTATGCACCTTTAACAAGTAAACTGCAAAATCCAACAAATTACAGACAAATCTTAATGAACTTTCACCCATCTCATGCTTTGATTGATTGTTTTATTTGTGTGTCTGGGCCTTTAAATGTTCTAGGGGTGATTTGAGGTGTCTCATTAGCCTTTAGTGAATGCAAGCAATGCCTGCCTTTAACTCGTCTGTGTGCCTGTCTGTCTGCCTGATCGTACCTGTCTGCCTGTTTAAATGTCTGTCAGCTGTCTTTCTACAGTTAATGATGCTTCCCCGTCAGCTCTTCTCTCATATCTTTCCTGTTCTTTGAAGATTGATCAAGCTGGCTAACCTGATGCTCACCTTTCCCTCTCCTTCTCTCCGTCTTTCTTTTATCTTTACGATGCAACGTTGTCTGCTGCCTTACCCAGTCTTGCCTCAAGGTTAGTACCGCGCATCTATCTTTCTTCTTCAGCCATTTTCTCATCGCTCTCCTTCATTGTCATAGTGCACGTCCTTGCATCAAGATGCTCTCATCTCCTTCACTCTGTCATAAACTCTGAGTCTAATTCTCATCATGTCTGTCGGTCTTTGAAGGAGACACCTTGACTTTCACTTCACTTTGTCACATCGCTGCCTTTTTGAAGAGGAAACATGGCTTCTTTCTGTGTTATATAACATCCCGCTGGTCTCTTCACCATATCAGCGTTTGAACTTTGGTTACAGCAGTTGTTCGATAAATTTAAAGCTGCTATAGAAAACTTCTCTTGTCAGTTAGAATGACCAAAACTATGTCTATATGCTAAATGTCACAATAATGAGAGAAAGAAAATGTCAGAGATTTATTTATTAAAGTCTTCAAAATCAGAAGTTTACATACAAAATCTCTATAGGACTGAAGTCAGGGTTTTGTGATGGACACCCCAAAACATTGACCTTGTTGTCCTGAAGCCACTTTGTAACCACTTTGACTGGATGCTTAGGGCCATTGCTCTTTAGAAAACCCCATTTGCGCCCAGGTTTTAACTTCCTGACTGATGTCTTTTGACTTTCTCATCGTGTCAAACCAGAAAACAGAGTGTTGGAGGTGTGGCCTTAAAATACCTCCACAGGTGAGCCTCTAATTAACTCCAGTGTGCCAGTTAACCTATCAGAAGTTTCCAAACCATGACATCATCATCTGAGCTCTCCCTCTTCTTTAATAAATACATCTTTGACATATTCTGTATCTCATTATTGTGACATTTAGCAAATAGAAATAATTTTGGTAAATCTGACTGACCTAAAACAATAGAAGTTTGGTCAGATTTAACTTCAGACGATGAGAATAAGATGTCTGTCTTTTTATGTAGTGTATGTACACTTCTGTTTTCAGCTGTACATGTTCTATCCTCACCTATGTTCATGAGCTTTGGGGAATGACTGAAAGAACGAGATCGCAGATACAGGTGGCCGTAAAAAGTTTCCTCCTCACCTCAGGGTGGTCAGCCTCAGACTTAGAGACAGTGTGAGGAGCTCAGACATCTGAGAGGGACTCGGAATAGAAACGCTGCTCCTCCACATCGAGAGGAGCGTCTGGTCAGGATGCCTCCTGGGCGCCTCCATGGGGAGGTGTTTCAGGCATGTCCTCCTGGCAGGTGGTCCCCAGGCTATAATGATATAGTGATATAATCACTACATAATTCACTTGGTCTTAGTTACTGGTGCAAAAGACATTTTAAATGTGTTGGATGTCAGAAAAATACAAGATTCTTTAAAAAGAAAGATATTTCTTCTGTGCCTTTTTACATTCGCAAGTCAGACAGAACTTTAATTAAAATAAATGTAAAACATAATATATCACTAGGGCATTTAAGAAGGAATTGTTTCACCTTTTCATTATTAATTTTAAATCTGTTTTGATGAATCCATGTTAAGCTGTGAAACTGAATCATCATTCTAGGTGGCTCAGAAAAGTTCACACTTTTTAAAGATGTATTTATTGGCTTTTTAATAAGAATCACAAAATGAGATTAATTGACAGAATGATCAGATTTTCTGTTCTGTAGTTTTGAGGTAAAAAAAATTACACTTGGCTTTGAATTAAGAAGCAGCTATCTGTGATATGTTGATGAGAATTACAGTCTTGTCATGTAACAGACAAAATCTGCAAAAATGATTCATCATTGTTAGATGATTAAACTAGTTTACTCTGGAGGTCAAAAGGAGATCTCTAGAAACTCTAGAAATATTTTTCAAATGCCATTACCTAAGCTGTATTTTCCTCCTCTTTTTTTTTTTTTTTTGCATAAATCTGGTGGTCTGAGTGTTTTGTGCACTTGGTTCTGTTCTTAAATCTCTTCAGCACCACTTCCTTCTTTGTTGTTTCTTTCTGTTTCTACTTCTGAAGCCACAGTTCCCCTGGAGTCTTGTCTGCTTTTTTATTTCTGTGGTTCTGGCGTTTTGTGATTCAACTATAGAGAAGGGGAAAAATAAAGAAAAAGTTCCATTTCACTGTCTGGTAGACGACAGAGGACTTCTTTTTCTTTCCTTGCTTTATTTTTTTATATTTTGTTTTGATCTTGAGCTAAGGAACTCCTCATCCAAGCTGCAAATGTCTGACATCAAGGCTTTTGTAGCTTAAAAGCAGGATTGCATTGTTTCTTTTTGTTTGTGTATTCGTGTGTGTATGTGTGTGTGTTTTGATCCAGTTGAGGTCCTTAGCGTTGGGGTGGTGCTGGAATTTGTCAGCTAATGGGTGACAACAAGTAAACACACACATGTGCTATCAAACCAAACACATTGTTCAAATATCTTGTGTTGTTTTCTCTTGAACACATCCACACACACTCAGGCCGAAAAATAAATACCTACTGATGTTTCTCATTAAAATGTTCACACGCTAAAAAACGCCTAAGACCAAAAAATAGGAGATTTTTCTGGTTTAAAATACTTCAAAAAACCAGGATAAACTAGATGTTTTTGGATTTATGCACACAGTTATCTATTAGATGGGTTCATGAAAATGTAAATATGAAGCAAAAAGAATGTCGGCATTAAATAAAAGGATTAGATTTTTCTCTGTATTATGTAAATATGCTGCCAAGTTAAAAATCTGCATCATTATCACTTGTTTACAATAATTAATCCATCTAAACACTTTTTGTTTAGCTGTTCTACAAATCTAATTTATCTATATTTGGAAAAAGTAAATGTTCTCTGTTCATACCAGTTTCTTACAGTTTGTTTCCAGTTACAAACCCAGATAAAGTTCGTGCGATTTCTTAAACACACTCATTTATTTATCTTAACATCCACTGAATTGTCAAAAATCAATAATCACGTGATAAAATAAACATTTCTTTCTTAATCTTTTGCAATCATCCTCATTTTATAATTTCGATCTGTCAAACTGTCAAGAACAGTTCATGATGTTTTAGTTTATTTAATTTTTTCTACATTTGATAGTTTTTATTTGCTCAGAAACCAATATTTCCTGTATTTTCAAAGGAAACACTGAATATCTTATGGTTTAGAGGAAATGCTTGATGTTAATTTTTGGCAAACTACGAGCAGTAAACACGCATGAGGCCCACTAGCATTTATGATCAAATATTTATACAGGACTCCAATGTAATATTAATATCACCTTAATGTGGCTCCCAAAATATCAGCAGCATGCTAATGAGGGAGTTGGAGAGCTGAGAGTTTACTCAGATTGTGTGTTTTTTTATGGTATTTTTCTTATAAACACTAGTTATAGAAAACAGTAAAAAATGTCACATAGAGGTCTAGCTGTGTGTGTTTTTGTCAGCACATAATATCTGTTTGCTCATCGTGTTCGTAGAGAGTGTGAAAGAAGGATGCTGGGTGTCATGCTTTAAGGTTTTCGTGTGGTCTGATGCTTGTGTGTTTTTAGATGTGTGTGTGTGTGGTTTCACTACACATTTAGGTTGTGTTTGCACCATTGCGGGCTGCAAGCGCTCCTGTAATTCCAGCACCTCCGGCGTTTTGCATCATTTGTTTAACATGATTTAACAGGAAGTATTTGATCTTAAAGCTACTTGAATCCACGCTGAGCATCAGCTGGTCGAAGCCATCAAGTTCACAGAGAGACCTTAAGAATTTTTTTTTCTCCCCATTTTGGAAAAATAGGGGTTTTTTGCACTATTTTTTTCTCTTTTCTGCATTTTTGTAGAAATCAGTGCCATAATTGAGATCATAAATTGGATATATGTTTGTATGATTAACTGTTATGGGAAAAATAAATGTTAGCTTTGATTCATGTTTTGTTTATGTCGGAGTCTGAGCGAAAAGAAAAGAGACAGACGTGACAAAAGATTTACAGCGATTCAGGAGACAAGTGACCGTCAATGGTCTGTTGAAGACACTCTTAGCCAAAACGATGAGTAATGTTTCATTTGAGAGTCAGGAGGAGACTCGCTGGAAATAACGGATTACTTTTCATGCAAATAATTGTGAAGCAACATGTAAAAGTGGGAATAAAGAAGGATGAATTTTTGGAGAAAAAGGTGAAAGTTTCTTCTTTTGCAAAGAATCTTGAAAGAGAAGAATGAAAGAAAGTGTTGAGTCAATCGGAAACGTTAGAATCTAAAGGTGTAATCCACATCTATACATGCTCACATACAGGCAGCAAATGTAGCATGAAGTCAGGAAACCTCAGAGATGGAACCAGATGGTTGGAACTTCCTGGAAATCCTCCAATAGGAACATTCCTGCCTGTTTATGACCTGTTACACACACTGAGGGCGTTTAGCACACAAAACCCAACACCAAATATTGAAATAACTGTGTCCCACCATCACTAAGAGAACAAAACGCCGAACGCTTACTTCATCTGCCATCTCGGGTAACATTTGAACCCAATTTGGATTTAATAAACACACAAAACCTTCAAGTAAAGAAATATCCATAAACACACAGCTGATGATTATTTTGTGGACTTTGAATATGCAGGTGCTGCTGAGCTGTTTTGGCTGTGTCCAAATCAATTTCTCCTCCTAGATATCTCAGGACAGTTTGGAAATGAGCCCCTTGGACCTTTTAGCAAACAGACTTTATGTTACCATCTTCTGCCAATATCATTTCTCATTTTTTCTGGCAGTGGTTCTGTTTTAAAAGCCACTTGATGGATGACTTTTGTTGCTTTATGTAATTTTAGAAGGTAGTTTATGGCTTAGCTGGACGTTAAAGATGAAAGCCAAAGTTTGCATCTCATCAGACTTTGCACTAAAAGAATAAACTTAGCATTTTGTATAATCATCTGAGTGCACATCTTCTAAATACAACTGAGAAATGTTGGTTTGTGAGGCTGCGTTTTCTTTGCTGCTAGCTCACTAATCACTGAAGCCCTGTTCTCTTACAGACATCCTGAAGAAAAACTTACACTTACTCAAATATAAACATTTGCACAGCACAGACAGACTTACTGTACTCAAGAATACACACAGAGTGTAAAAAGTAACTACTTTAACCAAGTTAGTCAGCAGTTTAGTGTAACCATCGCTTACGTTTGACCTATATCCTTCCTCTGCGTCATGATTCAGTTATGTTGGAGGACTTACTGGCATTCGTTTGTGTTATCCCACAGCTGTGCCTGTGCCGGTACGTTAGCTGATAGCTCTGTGACAGAGCCACAATGGCTCCCAGACTGCTCAAACACGGATTAAACTCTCCATCTTGCAAAGCCTGCTTCTCCCTCAAGGAATAACCTTCTACTCTTCCCCCTCTCTCTTTTCCCGCTGCTCTCGGTCTCAGACGCTCTCCAGATGATGATTTAAACTCTGCTTCCCGACACCCAGTAATCCCTCTGTGAGCAGACCCTCGTGCTTCCCACTGTGCAGAAATAAAAAAATGTCATCTCATCATTGATTCATGGCTTTTCACTGAATTCCTTTACTGATTTTGACATTATATCAACCCGAGGGTGTTCAGTGCAGCGTTGGATTGCACAGAATCACATCTGCTGTATCATCAAAATGCCTTGGCCTTGTTTTGAGAGCAGAGGATTTAATTCTGCACATTATAAAGAACTCTCTTGCAGTTTTACAGACTCTAGAGTCCCCACAAAGCCACATTAGTCAGATTCCTCATTTAGCAACTTCTCCAGGACCAAAAAGACTTATCTGCTACTGAAAAGTCTGCTATTAAAAATGCATGATTCATTTTTCATTTTTTTATTCTGTGCTATTTGTAGACATAATACTGATTCACTCCTTGTGTTCAGGGGCCTTTTTTATGCTGACTCATAGGTCAGAATTAGGTGGCTGATGAAAGTAAAAGAACTAGTCAGGAATAAAACCAACTTTAAAGACAAAAAAATATAGAAGCAGCAAAAGTGGCTCATGACTTTTGCACAGACTTTTCCTAATAATTGTTCAGGCTGTGTGCTGTTATCTCACCAGCATTAATACCATCAGGTCAGAGGTTAAATCGTTTATATAAGTCAGGATTTTAGCAATAAAACTTTATGATTTATGAAAGAAATGATTGTTTTGATTGTTTTTGTTTTTGCAGACAGATGAAGGACCAAACTAAGAAGGTGGCCAACCTGAAGCACAAAGAGCAGCTGGAAAAGAGCAGAAACGCTCAGCTGATGGAGGAGGCCAAGAAGAGAGAGGACAATATGAACGAAACGTCCCAGCAGATAAAGGTACGGAGGAAAGGAGGAAGAGAAGGCAGGAAGCTTAGAGAAGTTGGAGGAGCGAAATGAGAAAAAGTTTCTCCATCTCTCTGAGTCCTTTGAGTAACGAATACTATAACATCACGATGTTGTCATAAGGTGATACGCAGCAGCCTCAGGCAATGTCAAACACACTCACTGAGAGTGTGTGAGAGGGGGTAGCCGAGGTGGATAATTGGCAGGGAGAGCAGAGAGAAGATGGAGGGAAGCGATGAGCAGAAGAACGAGAGAGGTGATTACAGGAGAAGGAATAAAAACTATGAAATGAATGCAGTTGGGTTTGAAAATGTTTCTTTGCGGTCCGAGACCGTTTCCTAATTATCTACTGGGTGCGTCAAGTGACCACCAGATAGGAGCCATGTGTGGTGTGATGATTGTGTGTGTGGTTTTCTCCATTTAGATCCAGATAGTAGGTTCTCTTCTACTTCTGTTCCCTTTAACTTCACACTTTCACCTTAAATTTCTTCTCAGACATCCTTCTTCCTTTTTTTCCTGTCCACCCTCCTCGTCTTCCAGTAATTGCTAACCTCATTGACTCTCTGATTATAGACACATGCACCATGTGTGTGTGTGTGTGTTTTATGTGAATGCACAGTTTAGCTATGACTTATTTAAGTAGTTAGGAAGCTGCTTTTTACGGTCTGTGTATGTGGTTTGATGACGAGCCCGTGTGAATCACTGAGACAAATGAGACCACATTGGTCACAACCATAACTGGTGAGTGTGTGTCACTTCTGAGCCGTTATGCAGAATCTAAACAACAACGCAGTCTGTAATCGAATGAAAATAATTTAATTTAAAGTGATAAGACGCAGCTGCATTGTTAGACAGCGAGTAACGTTGACTCACTGAAGATTTAGATTCTCAGCACACGTCGAAGGTTTCCTCACAGCCGCCGTTATGTCCCATCATACCTCGCTCTTCCTGTCCCATCAGTCATTCATCCACATCCAATTTAACCAACAAAGTCAGCTGCATGACAAGAAGATAGATAGATCTAGTCTTCTGGTGGAAAAAAAATGTCACAAACTAATGTAAAAATACTAGCTCATTAAAAAAAATGCATATCATTATGTCTCTATAAACAGCTTTTCTGCACTTTTTTTTGGTGCATGAAAGTGAAGATTTTTGGGGATGATAAAAACCATCCAAACAGAAGCATGTCGTTTTATTTTGGACCCCCGTATGGTTGAAAATGTGTTGTTAGATGAACAGTTCAGGCACCTACTCAGCTGTAGGTTGCTAAAGACTCATTTCAAGAGTTAATGAGTGTAATTTGTGTGTATGCAACCAAAACAAATCACAGACATTTAACTAAGACCTCAAACATCTAAAACCTGTAGAAAGTTTTAAGAACTGTTAATTAGGACCCGTTTTAAAAGTCTTGATTCCTTGAAAGGAAAGTATAACGAAATTAGCATTGGTGCTGTACGTGTTTTTCTTCTGGACTTTGAGTTTTTTAGCTTTGCAGACCTTTCATCTGTATTATGCACTAAAGGGAAGGGGGAAAACCCACAGACCATAATATGTTCGTTTTACAACTAATTCCCTTCCACCTAAGCTCCACTTTGTTCTCGTTCACATCTGGCGTTAGCATGTGTCCTGGGTGAGCCGATCAAAAGTGAAAATCTCTAATTACCTATGTAAATGCACCCAGGACACATTTAGAATCCTTCCACTTCCAGTCGTTTGGACCGTATTCTGAGGTGGTCCTTATTGCATATGGCTGCTTTCTTTGAGCAGTGTAAACACGTGTCTTGTGGACCACCAACCCAACTGACTTGCTTCCCACTGGCATTAAAAGCAACTCATTTTGTAGATTCTTTCACCCGGGTGGAGCACCCTCTGCTGCCATTGACCATTCATTTTGCATAAGGCTTTAGGCCAGCTGGGTAACTCTAAATAAAGTCCATAGTGTGTTTGTTTACTCTCAGGTAGGATCAAGATTGAGGCGGTTCCAGATAATTGCTACCTCTGTGAATGAGTTGTGCAAGTTTAGGTGCACAATTGTACCTATGCAGCATTTTGTGTTTAGTCTATGTCCACTCTGGATACAAGCTGTATAAACAGGTAAATCATCAAGATAAGTTAAGATCCTATAATTATTAATAAAAGCAGGATAAACTTAGCTCTATCTTTGTATTTGTCCCCTCTGCAGGACTCCCTCCGTCAGAAGGAGGAGCGCATTGAGGAGCTGGAGGAGGCGCTGAGGGAAAGCGTTCAGATCACAGCGGAGAGGGAGGTGGTGTTGGCCCAGGAGGAGCAGGCACGGACACAGTCTGAAAAACAGGTAACGTTAAATACAGGTTAATGATTGTTTAATGCATGTGAAGGAGAATCCTTCCCCCTGAGTGATCCTCAACTTTTCCTCAAACTCAGTCCCTGTTCTGTTTTCTTTGAAAGTCAAAAGAAAACACATAAAAGCAAACATATTTAGGGTAAACACTTCCTTAAAAAAATCTGTGACCACCTGAAAATCACCAAGCCAACAGTGGCTTATGGCTGCAGCAGCACACACCCTCCCATCTGAGCTCATTCAGGTGCAAGTGTGTGTGTGTGTGTGTGTGTGTGTGTGTGTGTGTGTGTGTGTGTGTGTGTGTGTGTGTGTGTGTGTGTGTGTGTGTGTGTGTGTGTGTGTGTGTGTGTGTGTGTGTGTGTGTGTGTGTGTGTGTGTGTGTGTGTTTGCTCAGTCACTCTTCATTTAGAGAGGAGGTAAATACACACCTATTTAAAGAACAGCTCACATTTTGTCTACCAGCAACACACAAACGACTGTTTTTTGTTTAAACGGAGCGTGCACCGACCGCTCCAACTCCGTAATGCATTTCATCTAAATCGAGACCGTAGGGGAGCTCATAGCGGCGGTGAGGGAGGCTCAGAAGGGACGGGTTTGGTGGATGCAACCTCAGACCACTGGGAGTGTGTTTGTGTGTTTCGCTCCCCGGAGTGGCAGCGACTTAACGAGGCCACAGAGATGGGAAATGTTCCTTGCTGCCTGGACGGGTTTTGACAAGTGGGGGAAAGAAAAAAAAAAACAAGCAGCGTGGGCTTAAAACTGCAGAGAAAACACGTCCTGCTGTAGCTGTTGGCTGAACGGCTGGACTTCATTGTTATTACTGTCTGCTCTGGCCTTTACTTACCGGATGGCTTCTGAACAGACACATAAAGACAAGCATGCAAACAGATGTTTTACTTCTGAGGCATTTTACTGACACCCTCCTACATAGAGGGTGTTAATAAGCAGGTTTAGGCAGACGCATGTAAAATGAAATTATAAATAAAGACGGGAAACCTTGTTGGACAGAGAAACGCATTCAGATGGTTAAAATCAGATCAAACTCTCAGTTTTTTAGTTTCAAGACATCAGTTACAGGAGGAAAACATGTTTGAAGTGATGGATGTGACACTTTTTAGTGTAATGATGCAACCAGACAGAAACATACGTTTTAATATGGTTAATAACATGGACCTTTCTCTTCCTTTTTGAGCGGAACACCTCAACATCATTAGCGCTTAGATACACATCAAGTAGATGTTTTTCTAGAACACGAATAAGTCGTTATTTCACATTTTCCCCTCATGTTCACAGTACGTTCTCCATTATGTACGGCCTCTAATTTTGTTTAGAGTAAGCATGTCACATTTCTTTGGACGGGGAAAATTTGAAAAGCTTCAAAGTGCAGTAAGTTTCAGCTTTAATTAGAGAGACCAGAGTCCATTTGGGCCAGGACGGGGTTCTGGAGAGCGTCCCTGTCTCAGAAAGCTCCAGTGAAAAAGGAAGGAGCAGAAATGTCAGTCTGTGGTGAGTGAGTCAAGGTGGCAGCCAAACACTCCTCTCCCAACATCAACAACACGTTCTGCTCTGCCTTTTAGCACGCACGCACACACACACACGTACAGCAGACAGGACAGCAGACCACATATGTACGGTTTTTTTTTTTAAACACATAAATATGGCTGAAAAAACATCCCTCTTCTGTTTAGACTCTGTCCCGACATTCGGCAGAACTCCGCTTTGATTTTTGACCTGGAAATTATTTTTGTGACGACAAGTAAATTATAAATAATATTTTTGTCCTTTTTTCTTTCTTTTTTTTTTTTACAGCTGCATCACTGCAATTTACCCTTCACATAATAATTTATAAAACGATGACAGAGGGAGACAATTTCCTGCCTTAATGAGACCAACTTGTTCAAAGGCACACACACGCAAATGCTGCCAACGTGGGAATACTCTCACACACACAGAGTTTTTATATTCAGCCGTGTGTGTTTGGAGTGTGTGAGGGACCGTCCCATGAACAAAGTTTGTCCGTCAAAAACATTTGACCAAAACCACATGAAAATAAACTAAACCTTTTCTGCTAGACATGAGTCACTACTGTATGTGTGATCACTGAGGGAAGGTGTGTGTTTGTGTGTGTGTGAGGCAGAAATGAGCCAACCGTATGACACACTCCATCTGTCTCAAACTGGAGACAGACGCTCTCCTCTCCAGATTTCTGTCTTTTATTAACCAGAGATTTTTATTTCCTGAACTCGCTGCACTTTCTTCTATATTTCATCTTTTCTTAAAATCAATTTGAAATCTTTCCTAAACACAAACACTCAAAAGTCCAAATCGTTCAGTTCCCTGCTTGAACTTATTCCTTCTCTCTCTCCATCCCCGTTTTTCCTTTTTGTCTCACCTGTCTCATCTTTTCCCTCTCCTCCTTCCTTCTCTTCTCTTTCTCATTTGTCACTGCTTAGTAGAGGTAGACCGATTGCTCACCTAGATGATTAATTAGATTTTAGTCATTTTCTAATAAATCAGACACACCTGAACAATTTAATTTAAAGTCGGGCACATCAGTGGGCAGCACAGTGTTGTTACACCCTTTTTGTCAACATGCTTCCCATAATGGAGGTGCTTTTTGTTTTAAAATGGAGTTTTATTTTTAAGAACAACACCAATAGAGCCATATATAAAGTTAATTATTATGTATATCTGAAAAATGATCAATCTTATTTAATTAGCTTCATAGGATATGAAATAAATCCCAGTAAATCACTTGTTTTTTAAATCTAGACTGTATGAATGAACATTATTATGTATATATAGGCCAAAAATTAATAATCGGCCCATTTCTACACCTTAAGTTGTGATTTCATACACTTTCCTTTGTTTCCATTACTTTATTTACTGACTTTTTGACTTGTTTTTTATCCTCTCATGCTCCCGTACCCTTTTTCCCCCCCTGTAGCCCAAAACCTTTCCTCTTCCTCTTTTTTTTGGTTGCTCTTTGCATCCTTTAATCCATCTCTTCCCTCACACTTTAATCACTCCTTTCTTCTCACATTTCTCTTTTTCTCTGTGTCATTTTGTATGCAGCTTTCTCACATTCCAATTCATGAGTTCACCACAAGTGGATTTAGGTGGTCGAAGGTAACGAAGAATCATCCACGTATCTCACCTTTTTAATATTTGGGTTACCAGGCTGCTTTTTTGTTCTCATTTATCTTTTTATACTTTATTCGCTCATATTTTCTTTTAATGAACAGCTGATTTAAAAGTCGAACCAAATTTTTAAAATGATTTTTATGATTATTGTTACGTATTTTGCCTCTGGTAGTCATGGCAGCGCTAAAAGTTGAGTTATGGATCACTTTCTCTGACTTCTTGGCTCAGACTCATGTTTTTTCTTCATGTCTGACAGAATTTATGAAACATCTTCACTCTAAAAGTAGAAGCTCTATTTACTAATATGAAAGTTTATGATGGTAGATGAAGCAAGAAAGTATTGAAATAAGAATTCCAGATCATAGTGGTGGAAATAAAGCACAGATTCTTCCACACTGGCCTCAGTGTTTAAGTTAAATTCATTTTTAGTTAACTAAATATGTTAGAAAGATCAATAAATCTAAAACTAAAATGGATACATTCTTGTAACAGAACTCTTAACATCTGTCCAAAAAAAAGTGCAGAATGTAGCTGTCACATTTATAATTTTATCCTCTAAATTATTATTTTCTTTTGTTGTTGTTGTCATTTTCTGACCAGTAGATGGACTTTTTTGTTTCTTCTATCATAAAATAATGACAAATAAAATCAAAGCTATTTCTATAAAAATATTTTTGTGTGAAGAAAACATTCAAAGTATAGAGTCACAGTTTGCAATGTTTCTTTATTTTTTGCATACTGATATTCTAGTCAGATTGACGTAATATGAAGGTACTTTTCTGTTTTCATTTTTACTGTTAAAACAGAACTTATCTTTAAACAAAGTTGTTAATGGATTTTCAGTTTAACGTCTTTCATCTTATCCCTCACCCACGAGAGTCACTCCTCACCTTTGAAGTCAGAAACAAGAATGTCTGAGTCACATTTTTAAAAGTTTCTTTCAGTTTATTTTATTTGGAATAAAGCTTTTAAGTTTTTTAGTTCAGCTTCTCAAGTTTCACTCAGATCTTTTCCCTTTCTTTCTTTTTTCGAGCGATTGCCAAATTGTTGTCTCGCCATGAGAAATTCACACTGACCTCACACACATTAAACTGACATAGTGATGTACAGCCAGAGTGAGGAAGGGACGGAGATAAAATATGTATCAGGAAAAAAAACATCAACACAGAGAGGAGAGAGAAAACAAGGAGAAGGAAAATGACTCTTGATGTTCTGCAATGGAGCGTGTCCTATACAAACAGATTATTTAAACCTTTTGAGGCACAGTAGCTCTCTCTCACTCACATATAAAGATAACACCCTTAAGCATGAAAGCCTGCAGAAATCAAAGAATAATAATTTTTGTAAAATATGTTTTATTTGCATGGGTCAGGTGGAGGACCTGCTGGTCGCCATGGAGAAGGTGAAACAGGAACTGGAGGTGATGAAAGCAAAACTGTCATCAACTCAACTCTCATTGGCTGAGAAGGAAGGTCACCTGACCGCCCTGCGAGCAGAGAGGCGGAAGCACCTGGAGGAGGTCCTTGAGATGAAGTAAGCATTGTAATAGTTTTCTTTATGATGATGCGTTTTTCAGCTGCACCACAACAATAAATATTTTATATGCTGTACTAAAAAGACTTTCCATCCACCCAACTGGAAACTCACCTTCTTATTTCTCTGTATTTTCAAGCATACATATACAAAGTGTCACCTCAAGGGTACATGATTAGACAAACACAATTTTTATTTCATTGTTAAAACATAATTAATATTTAAAATTCATATTTTTGGGAAGCATTATTCAGAAACTTACAGACAAATAATTTTTTTAAAATTCTTCTGATGACTTTCCTGTTTTCTTTACTTATTTTCTGCTCCAGGAAGTTGGGTTGCCATGTAAATATTAGGAATCCACTGCAGACTCATATATTATTATATTTTAATGTGCTCTTTCTAGCTTTATAGGCTGAGCATTTTGTAATGCATAGATGTAAACTTTAATAGATATCAACCACATAACTGCTGCAGTGCACTGGTTTTTCACAATAAAAATAATAAAAGCCCAAAATATTCCACCATTTCTCTAAAAAATAATCCTGTGGTTGGAAAAGATCTTCAGGATTTTGCAGCTCGATTCAGATGTTTTTTAGATAAAGTTACCCAATTCCTCACAAGAAAGCTTAAACGTCAAATAAAAGATAAATAAATAAATTGGAAAATTTAACTGAGTTTTATCAATATAGCTTTATTTATATTCTATGATACTGCAGTTTTTCTTGTTGTGACTGAGTTATTTATTCATTAGTTTCACTTATTGGAATGTTTTCTTAATTCTCTAATCAGCACAAACATGTTTGAAATAACTTAAATTGTTGAGATATTTTTATCCCTGAGGGAATTTAGTTTTTAAGTTTTATCTTAATTTGAAATATATGTTTTCTATTAAAACATTTCTCAATCTCTAAACATTGTCAACAGTTTTCACATCATGAATTATCATCCCGGTCTCTGGTGTAGATTATGATTTCCATGCAGAATTATTATGTCTTACATTTTTTTATATCTGCAGTAGTTTGCAGCTTCAGCGCTGCAGTATGATGACGATGATGATGACTGGTCGCTCTGATGCGATCTTCATCCACCACCTCATTAACTCTCCTCTCATTTCTCCTCTCTCCTCTCTTCTTTCATCTTCTCTCTGCATCTCTCTGCACTTTAAGGCCATAGAGATGATGGTAATGCAGTAACCATGTACCACTGTCCAACTCTTCACGTGATTGATTACATATGCAGACACTGGAGCACAACACACACACACACACACACACATGCATACGGACCATAACTCAGCGTGCGTTTTAATGTTGTTTTAATAGATGGGGTTGTACTTTAAGTGCTGCTAAGATGAGCCCAACAGTCATGTATTTTCTGCAAATTTACATCCTCTCTGAGCCCTTCCAGTGACATGTGATTTAGTGGAACAACACTTTGGGCAGAAATGGAGGCCAAGGAGAATGTCCATGTTAGCATGTCCTGTCTGTTAAAACAGGCTAGCAGACAATGTTTTATTGTGGCATCATGGGAAATGAGGGCATGCACAGTGATTTAGTTTTCCTTCGCTCCGTCCTTGACGTTTTCCACTAATTCCTTTCCTTTTGAGAGAAAGACGGTTTGTGTTTCCAAGTTAGGAGAGTTATTGGGCATTTTATCACTGAGGTAACGACCCATGTGGTTGTTACAGGACTCAGGACTTTAAAAGCAGATTGTTTTGTTTTGACAAGTGAATTTGTGTGTTGGTTGTTTATTTATTTTTTATTAACATCAATGCATGTCCATATTTCTTTTAATAAATTCACTGACCCCTCTAACACAACTTTGATAGAAAAAAACCGTTAAAAACAAGTTCATCATGCAAACACTTTTTGTATTGATACTGCTGCAGTTCTCTTAAACAATGAAAGTAACCCAAGAAGAAATAATCCTTCTAAACCTTCAGGAATGGCATCAGAAGAAGAATGGTGCACTGAAAGTAGTGTCATGCAGGAAATTCATTCCTCAAACACAAACATAAAATATTCAAGTCTTCTGCAGTTTTAAAGTAACAAATGATGATTTGTCATCTATTAATTAAATGGATCAGATTTTATTGGTACAAAGGCATAATAAACAGATGCATCTATATTTAATCCTAAACTTTATAAGTACACAGCTATTCTTCTGATCTGATTGAATCATGAAAGTTTGCATGTGTGAATCGATATGAACCGTTTCATATAATAGACACCCATATCCACCATGTCATTACTCCACTGTCTTTTAAACATTTCAAGATTAACATTCAGGCCTCCTTCTCCTCTTTTTCTTCCTGTGGATCTTCAGTCTTCAGCCTGTCTGCTTTCACTTGGTACAAATTTTTATTTAACACCAATAACGTAGCTGGTGCTCTTCTGGGAAATGTTGAAAACTTGTCCTGAAAGTGCTTGAATTTATAATCTGTAATCTTCATCACAGTCACTAACATCACGTAGCTGGGGGCAGCTAACCATCTGTAGTGTTGCTTCCTAATTCAGAAAGACTTATTGCATATTTTACTAAATCATAATGAGGGATGACTTAAAACAGAACAGTGTGGTAAAAACTGCTTTAAATCATAAAACTCAAGACAACACCCCTCTTTAGAGCCAAAATTGCTGTTCTAACCCCAAAATATTCTAATTCTAACTGGCACTGCGCTCTGCACTAGTCAGCAGTTTGTTGGTATTTTACCTCAGTTTTACCCATGCTGCTACTTTTGACTGTTCTGGTTTTTAACAAAGTAAATGCAGCATTTTAAAAATCACTTTTAAAGAAATAAAATCCCTAGAATCACTTGTTGGAGCTCATTGAAGAATATTTGACAGCTCATAGAGGGAGAAAGAGAAGACATACACACCATTGCCTCGCTGTGAGATGTGTTCATGACGTTGTTGCTCATATATTTCAACCAAACCCTTACACGGATAATATATATGTTAGGGTTTGGTCAGAAAATACGTCATTTGTTACTGGCTTTCTCCCACAGTTTCAAACACAAGAGCTTTTAATGTTGCTGCGTCCCAAGTGCTCGTAGGTCTCAGTGTAACTCACATGAAGCTGTCTCTGCACACACAGGCTGCTGTAATTCCTGAGGCTTCCACGTCTGATTTCCTGCCTAGCATTAAATCGGTGTTGGGTTTAATGTTGCTCTGAGGCCTGATATATGATGCCGAGTGTTTCATGGACACAGAATATCTTAACGCTCATGCACACACACGCTCACTCCCATGAAGAAATATTTACCACATACAGCTGGAGGAACACACATGCTGTCCTCCTCTTGATTCTTTATCACACACACACTACTGGCATTGCACACCACCTCTACCCCGTGACAATACAAAATGTAAATCTGTCATAATGTTGTTCTGACCTTCAATATTCTTTGTTTCGTGCTCAAACACTCGTGCACGTCATCTTTAGGAAAGTGTGGATTGTTTGTTTACTATTGGCCCAATTTTTTTTTTATTAACCATAAATGGTACGGTGGCCCAAAAGGTTCAACCACATAAAACCACAATACAACAACAAAAGTCTCAACAACAAAAGCCACAACACAACAACAAATGCCACAACACAACAACAAAAGCCACAACACAACAACAAATGCCACAACACAACAACAAAAGCTGCAACACAACAACAAATGCCACAACACGACAAAAGCCGCAACACACTGTGTAATAAATTTGTAGTTTCTTTTTTAAGCACCTGCATTACCTTTCATCATTTCAATTAAATTCCTCCTTATTTTTGTAAATATGGCAACAAAAAGTGACCAAATATCTGAACCATTGTGCTCATTTAAATGTCATTATAAATTAAATGAGTTGGAGTTTTGTTGCACAAACAATGAAGCAACAGATTTTAATTTGTGTCCTTCGTGCATTTTTATTTAATAGTAGCAACAAAACCTAATTAGTTGCGCTGATATCAGAACAGGCTGTGAGGCGACAGAAACTGTGGTGGTAAAAGCAGAAGAAACATTTCTCGAAACAAGTTGATCAAAAGTCTAGCGTGGACCAGATAAGAAAGCAAAAAGGTCAGGGCAGGAGTTATGAATCAACATTTTTGGAGGGAGGATAATACAAAAAGGAAAAGAGACTTAAATTCTCTTTTTGGCTGGAAAATAGACCTCTTTTTTCCCTCCTTCCATTCATCATCAGTCTTTCAGATTGCAGAATGCAAAAAATGTTTAGCTACTTGCATGACATCTTCCTCCCTAACATGTGTGCAATCAGATAGAAATATACTTTTAACATTTTAAAAGGTTTAAAGTCATATTAGCTAATATTCTGACAGATGATTCATCATGAGTGAAACTTCTCATTTAAATCCAATATGTTTTACCTCGTGTTCATCACCTACATCTGTCGGTTTTTAGTTTTTAGTCGATAGCATATGTGAGTAAAAAAATACCCAATATATTTTCAGTTTAGGAAATAGTGCAGTTTATTTGTTAATCTTTTCTTCAACATTTTCTTGAGCTGAATTCAGTGATAAACTGTTGGTTTACACATGTGGAGTCTTGTGTAGAACTGGACTATAAATAAAGTCCACAGACACACTGAGATCCTCTGCTGTCTTCGGCTTCCTGCGGTGAAAAGCTTGGCTGATGCCTCAAGGTGAACGCAATAAATTCAGTTTATTTCTCCTAAGCTTCTCTGTTTTATCTCCCTCCCAGCCTCCTTCTAACTCCCACACCTCACCCCCTCTACCTTCCCTCCCTTTATTCCTGCTGTCCCTCGTTCTCTTGTTTTTTATTTTAGAATTCCTTCACCCTATCATCCCATCTCCTATCCTTATTTCTCAGATTCTATCCATTCTTTTTAAGCCTGTGTGGAAATGTCATCATGACCTGATCTTTGTTCTCCAGGCTGTATTTCTGCCTATCGCTCTGCCGTTCGACTTGTCACTGAAACTAATTGATGAAGAGTGTGTGTGTGTGTGTCATCAAAGATCGCATTTCAGCGGTTCTGTCACTGGAACGACATCTCGGCTTTTTTTGCAGCCATCAACACTACTAGTGTAACTGGATGTGTGTGAGGTGCTCACCATCTCTCTCTTTCTCACTCTCTCACACACACACACACACACGAATACCACGTCAGCTATTCAACTACCTAACAAAAGAAGCACATGTTGCTTTCAGAAACGAGCCACTCAAACACACTTTTTAAAACCAGACGAGACAGCGTGATTGCTCAGAAATTTTCACTCTGGCAGAGATGCTTGGAGATGTCACACACTCACACTGACACACACACATATGCATAAAAATACATCCTCCCACGCAAATGCATGTACAAATGCTTGTGGCAACACCAAAGAGACGCACACTTTGATCCCTTCACACGGCAATGAGCTTAATCCACATATTCAGTGTGCCAAAGCCAAACCGTGTGTGTGTGTGTGTGTGTGTGTGTCAGATATTTTCAAAGCTAATATGACAAAAAGGGGCATGCGGTTATGACACTTAGCTTTACAAACTCAAATCAGAGCACTTTCCTTCCTATTTCCATTTTTTCCCTCTTCTCTTTAAACTCATTTCTTCCTATTTGGCTTCTATTCTGTTTCCCTGAACTTTTACTTTTTTTTACTCTCCTTATGAGACACTGAAGGAGACAAGAATCAGTATAAAGGAGGCAGAAAACACATTACTGTAATCTAAGGGTATATATTTTTAAAATAATACAAAGTACAGCTTTGAAACGAGGCGCAGATTTCTTGCGCCTCTTAATTGAGGCAATCTAGAAAAAAATAGAGTAGCGATAAAAAAGATAAAGGAAAAAATATATGCAGCAAAACCTAAACTTGCCTTTTTTCCACAGTTAACTACAGGTTGTGAAGGCCAGCTCCTCAAACTGATCGTTAAACAGCAATAAAAGACGGCAAGGGAGCAATAAAAATACGCATCAAAAAGCAGATAACAAAACAAGCCTATGATGGCATGTTGGGATGAACAGACAGACAGATGAGTAGATATCTGCAGAAAGCAACTAGGGAACTTAACACATCTACAATATATAACATGTGATTTTTCAGCTATTTTATTATTTAAAACACGAAAGCAATGATTTTTTTTAGTTGATCACCTCGGTGTCACAGGTGTCTGTTAGCTTAGAGCTAACAGATGGTTAGCACATGTTTTTGGCCTGAATGGCAAAGCGTAGCAATTGATTTTAGGTATAAAACCAGAGTAAAGAAGAAGCTTCATCTTTAGTCACACTTCTCAGTTTGTGTGTTTGTGTGTGGTCTCGTGGACTCAGCAAACTGCAGGGATAAAGCATTTTTACACTTCTTATTAGTCACAGTGTGCGTTTTTAAATATACATGTGTCTGAGTGATGGGTTAAAAAATCTGGTGAAGGAAGGCTGGTTTTTTTCTTCTTTTTTGGGGAGGGGGAAAAAGGGAGTGAGAAAACAGGGAATGTGTCAAAAACTGATCCTCATTCTGTCATGTGGTAGTCCCACCTGCCCTCTTCTTCTCACTTTCTCTTCCCTCCTCACTGTCTTTGTCTCTCTGCCTTTCTCTCCTGCATCTCCTTACCCTCCCTCTCCCCCCTTCATGTCTCTTTGATTTGTTTTCCCTCCAAATCCTCCAGTTATTTTATTCCCTTCCCTGTCAATGCTGTTTCGTTGTGTGTGTGTGTGTGTGTGTGTGTGTGTGTGTGTGTGTGAGGCTCCGCGTCGTCTTTTTTTTTTTAAGCCTCTCTGATGTACAACAGCTCTTGAGGGGAGCTTTTCTCTCCGTCTCAAACACGCAAAACCACACACACTCGTACCCACACACTAGCTTTAACCTATTTCCCTAACACTTCCCTCTGATGGTCCCGTCCTCTGCCTCCATACTGAATCATTCATGTCCAGTGTCTCTGACCCGATTTATTTTAGTTTAAGACACAAACGGGTTCGACACAGTTCTCAAAAACATCTCTCCAGAAGTCCTGCTGTTCTCTGTGTGCTATTATACATAATTGGGCTGCTTTAATCTCCCAAATCAAGACCTGGCTGGTGTGCTGACAGTATGCAGATTTTACAGCTTTTTTATAGACTTCATAAACAAGTAAAGTTTCCAGATCAGTAAACACATTTCTGATTTTGGCGTTGAATAAAAGCCTTGAACTGATTATAACTTTAATTCCAGATAATTACTGCATCATTATTCTGTTTCGTTATCCCTTTTGTGTGTTTAATGAGGACCAGTTTCAAAGTCCTGAATGCACATAACCATTGTGCAAAGTGTCGATCGTTTTCTCTAATAAGCTTTTGTTATAGTTCGATGCAGTGAAACTTAATGTTAGCAGGAGGAAGCCACAATAAACCAAAGCTTTATTGGCTCTCCTCACTTTGATGGCGCCAGCAATAAGAAATGTTCTATAAAACCCGCTCTGATGTGTGCATTCATTGGGCTGTTTTCTCTCATTGGGTGATAAAACCTTTAAGTGTTTTTGGGAGTTTGTGCAGGATAGCGCAAGAGGGAGTGAAACTGGAGGAAAAGAAGTGCAAAGCCTCACGTTAAAGGGACTATTGACTTCGTGTCAGATGTATATTTTGCTGTATAAATTAAATGCATGGTGTGAGAGTCTGTGTGAGACAGAAAGAAAAGAAATCGTCTCTAAGCAGATAAGAAGGAGGAGGAGGAGGAGAAGGAGGGGGCTCACTGCTCGCTGGTTGTCTGCCGCAGGTCAAAAGCTGTCAGCTGGGCGAGAAATACTTCTCTGCAGGATTTCACTCTGGAGACCCAAAAACTAGTAGCTTTGTGTGTTCGTGCATGTGAGTAAATGTGTGTGCATATGTGAGAGAGAAAAATGAGAAAGTGAAGGAAGGATAAGATGTCAAGACAAGCAAAAGCAAAGTGAGGAAGATTCAGATTTTTATCTTTCTGAGCAAGTGGTCACTTGTGGACCCAACGCAACACTGAGCGTTGTGTTTGCTTCTCTCCTCTTCTCTGTTCTCACATACAGTTTAATGTGGCCAAAATTAGACTTACCTTAAATTAAATTAAAGGCATTTTTTTCTTTGAAGAATGGCGTGTTACCCATCACCTTAATGTCAGAGTTTTCAACTCAAATCACCTCATGTTACAAAATGATAGTTATATAAAACATATACGAGTGGCCATGGCAAAGTCTGGACTGCAACCCAATGAACTACAATGGGTGGGATATCTATGGTGAGAAAGTCTATGAAGGTTAAACAAAAGAATTCAAGATGAGGTGGCAGAAACTGAATTTCACAGCAATACAAAGAAATACTGGATCACAGAAAAAACATACAAAAGAACAACATGGTTGCTATACGTTACTTTTTTAGGGAATAATTCTTCATTTTTGTATTGAAGGCATTGCTTTCTTGAGTGGTTTTAGTTCAATTTTTTAAAATATTGTTTGGATGTCTTGCTGTTAATTTTCTACTTTTTGGCTACTTGCTATGATGTGTAACCATAGCAACTACAGAAAAGGGAGCAGCTAACTGACATCTCAAAGGCTAAAAATGATACCCAAACTGCAACCCCAGAACCCAGACAGGTTAAGGAGGAAGAAACGTGGATGTTGAGCAAGAGCATTTCATACAATCCAGCCTCATTTATTATGTAAGAAACTCCAAAAAATGGTTTTAAAAAACTCTGTTTGCCTTTGTTCTAAAAGCAAATAGCTGGGATGGTTATAGTGATTATTGCATCAATTTCTTTAATCCTTTGTTACCAAGTAAGTGATTTTATTTTTTCATACCTTAAAAGCTAATTATTTATCAAAACTGGTCAGTGATGATGGTGAAGAATAAACTTTATTCAAAGTCATTCAATGATCCTGAGGGTTGTTTTTTTGGGGGGCATGAAGAAGAAAATCCTCCGTTTTACAGAAAAGAAGCTGCACATGTTGTACTTTGGTACCTACAGGGGTTAAAGAGTAAACAGTGGTGTCCTACAAAGTAACCAGAGCAGACAGTATGACAGAAAACAACAGAGACTTGATTTGTTCAGATGGAAACAGAGAGCAGAGAAAGAGGATTATTTCTAAAATAGCTCTGTGTTTGTTTTAGACAGGGACTGGTTAATGTCACAGTGGACTGAATCTACTTTACACACTCATGGACACACACGAATACACGGGGGGGGGGGGGGCTGCTTTCAATTCAACCCATGTACATGCATACAAATCTCACATATGTATGTCTTCGTGAGCTCTAACACACACACGACTGCATGAAAGCGATAAGACGGCAAACATGAATAGCAGCTTTTGGTGTGTGACTGTGTGCGTTTAGAAATATGTGAGTGATCTAAGACCAGGCATGATTGTTTCTGATAAAGTGAGGGGCCTTAAGTGGTTTTAGGAAGAAGAGAGGCCCCACGTGTGTGTGTGTGTGTGTGTGTGTGTGTGTGTGTGTGTGTGTGTGTTGGGGTCAGGTGCCTGGTGCATTTGTGTATATCTGCTTACTGTCTGTCTTGTCGCAACGGCGATGACATCATGGCACACGACCGCCAAATGACGGAAAGAATTCCCCCCACACCCTCTTTAGAGATGGAGAGGGAGAGGAGGCGGGGAGATAGAAGGAGTGATGAAGGACAGGCTGAAAGGAGGAGGAGGAGGAGAGAGAGATACTCATGGAGAACAGATAAGTCAGGAGCTCAAAGTGAGTGAGAAGTGAGATGAAAGTAACTTGGTAACAAAATATTTACTTTGTAAATACAAATTAAATTTTTTATAAACTGCATGGTAAAATAAAATAAAAGTCAAATAATTGATGTGTGACATTTAAAGACACATTTCACACCAGTGCACACTGTGGTAAGCCATAAGTAGAATTTGTGATGCAAAATTACATTTAACTAAAGATGTTTGCAGATAAGAACAAATTTAACAAGCTTTTATTCTTCAGTTACTGTTGGTAGACCTTCCTTTATTCCACTTTGCTCCAAAAATGAGTTGAGAAACTCTTCAAATCCTCTGGGACCTTTGCTCCTTGTGCTGCTGGCTCTGAGGTCCCCCCCCCCACACACACATGCACACACTGTAATGACATATTGCCATCAGTGCTGAGAGCATACTGTATTTAAGTGCCTTCTGACAATGGAGTCATCTAAAGATTTAACAAAAGATTGCTGCACTTGAAACAGCTTCCTTGCTGATTACACAGCTACAGCAGTATCCGCAGCCAGCGCTTGTCAGAAGCACGTGTTTAGCTTTGCAAGCCGAGAAGTGGAGTGTTTAAAGTATGTGTTTGTGTGTGTCTGACAGAGATGAGGGGAGAGGCCCAGAATGAGACAAGTGCATCTGGAATTAATACTTTTTTTTATCACCAGTCATTTTCACATACCTTGTGCTGGCAGGTAACCCTCAATTATGGTCTAAAACTAGACGCGAGGTTAGGTTTAACAGGAGTAAAATTATTGTACATATTATTCCGTTATCCAACGTTTCATTCATACCTCCTGACAGAAATCTCTCTCTGATAAGCTCTGAGGAATTCAAACATCAGCGAGTTTATCTCCCAACCTAAAATCTTCGTTTCCTGAGGATTTTGTTCCTGGAAGGATTACTGGAGTCCAGATGCATGTTGGGACATTTGCCCATTGACAGTTTGGCCACTGAGGTTGGCCAAAGTATTTGTGGGTCCAACCAGAGTCCAAACACTCAATCTGTCTCCATTTAAATGTTCTCATCCCAGCTTTCCTCGCTGCGCTGCTTTATCTGTTTGGGAAGTATTCGTGCGTGAATAAAGAGAGAACAGAATTGAGATGTGTGTGTTTGTGTGTGTTAACGCATGTAGTCTTGTGATGTCTGATTCAGATCAACTAAAGGTCAGATTTGTCAGCAAGTCCTCAAACACACAGTCATGGTTTGTGCCGTCTTGTGACTGTAGTGTTTGCTCATCTCGCTTTGCAAATTTTTAAAGTCTTTATCGCAAAATAATTTCAGAGTCATCTGTTCTGAGGGTCATTCAGATGGCAGCATCCAAAAAGAATCTAAAGTGCATAAGGAAAAGAAAACAATCATGTATTTTTTCCTGTGGAAGTATAATTGTGTGTGGCCTGACTTTTAGCCTTGTGGAATTGTGAAAATTCTTTTCGTGATTTAGATTCCCACTGGAAATTGGCGTGATCCTGAGAATGATCAAACTCTGGTTTCAGTTCAGCCCAATCTGAGACTGATGGGATGAATTGGATGTGGTTTGTTGCTTCCTGACCACGAGGAATGTTATCCATCTGTCAGCTTCCCCATCGAAGCAGGAGGGGGATCGGACAGAGACGGGAAGGCTGGAGATAGAGACTGGAGAACAGGATGGAAACAGAGCTTAGATATGTGTGATGAAGTAAAAAAACTGTTTCACTTCTTTATTCATTTATACGTATTAGTTATATGACTACAACTGTATTCAGACCTATTACAGGAGGCGATCACGTAACTTTTTGTGATTTAGTTTTGTAAAAACTCCAGATGAAACCCTCCAAACTGATCAAAGCTCTCTTATATAGACAGTGATGAGTACACTGTTGAATATCTGCAGCATTTCTGGATAAACAAACTTATTTTAACATATATCAATGTTTTCTGTTTAGGCAAGAGGCACTTCTGGCTGCTATAAGTGAGAAAGATGCAAACATCGCCCTGCTGGAGCTCTCCTCGTCCAAAAAGAAGAAAACCCAGGACGAGGTTTCAGCTCTGAAGAGAGAGAAGGACAGTCTGGTTCAGCAGCTCAAACAGCAGGTAAGACTAAAGAGTCAGAGCTTCAGGATCAGGTGTTTAGATAAGTGAAGGGAGTAGAGATGATGAGTGATGAAAGAGGTGATGTTCTTAGAAAATAAAGATCAGGTTTAGCTGAGGCGCCAAATTTAGAGGCGTAAAAAAGTTGTGGAGCTCAGGTGAGGTGGCAGTGATGAGCGGGAGCAAAGAAAACAAGGAAGTTTGAGAGAAACTGAGTCCAGATGTGACCACAGCCCTCCAACCACAGAAAGTAAATTTAGGATTAACCTAGCACTCCTACAGCTCACCACACACACACACACACACGAGAAATCTTTGCAGGCAGCTCAGGTATAAATTTAGATGGATGATAATGTTCTCTTCAAAGATCTCCATGAATACAAAACCTTACACCTTTAGAAAACAGATAGTCACTAGTGTTCATGCACACACACACTTCATTATGCACATACTCACTCTGACCAAAAACAAGGATATAAACATGACCAAATGCCTCTGTGGCTCCACACTGAGGTCTAGTCATACTGGGTTTAGTGGAATAACCGTCTCCTTATTGGACGAGCATCATGGGAGTTTGGTTTCTACTTCCTGTTGTCCTGTTTGAGACGTTCATCTGTCAATGTTGTACTCAAAAAAAAAAGTGCAAAGAGAAGATCCTCAGAACCACTCAGACACAACCTAGCATAGCTTTCTGTAGGGAGATGTTCGTTATTGAATAAAAAGTTTACTTAATGGAAAATGCCTCTGAGGGTTTGTACAGGAAGAGCTGAAAAGTCTTTATGAAGTAATGTTGGCTGTTTAGAGTCGGGGGCTTTAGAGAGTAGTTGTGTCCGATGAAATTGTTAAAACGATCGTCAATTTTCTCTCTCCTTTTCTTCCTCGTCCCCCTGTCTCATCGCTCATTGTTCTGTTTGAAGTTGTTTATGACACCTCAGAGTCTCGGTGGTGGTTACTGACAACACAGAGACTCCAGTGTGTTTGTTCAAGTTTTCAGTTAGTTTTTTTAAACTTTGTATCTAGTTGGTATTTAGATTCAAATGTGCTGACTGCCTGCAGAATGCTGCACAACTTTAGTTTTTCACCTAAAGCCTTTAACTTTACCTAAAGCCAAAAGGTCTAGGCATGGTGGCAATAATGGACCTTCTTTGTGAAGTGTTGTGAAATGTCTTTAAATTGGACTATGCTGCGTCTTCTTTGCATCTCAATTTATGGTGGCAAGAATAGTGATATACAGTTTCACTGTATTGTATGATTTCCTTCATATTTTATTTTATTACATTAAATTATAACATAAATTGCCTACATCTGTAAACCCTGTCCTTCATAACACATATGTAGACTTGTACAGAAAAGATGTTATTTATTGTAACATCTAATGTTTCTGCACTGGAATTTATACAGATAATAAATCTATACCAGGTGGTCCAGCTGGTGGATTCCCTGACTCTTCCTTCTCTCCACCAGCTTCCACTGCAGCTTCTCTATCAAACCTTCTCCTCTTCACCTCTTATGCTAACACTATTTTCCTCATCTTCACTCATTTCTCCACCTGTTGCTCTTATCAGTGGCCTCCTTCACCTTGAGCCTCCTGGTCTTCAAATCTCACCATTTCTTCTTACTTCTCATCCCTCACTTTTTTTTTTTGCTAAAGAAACTGAAAATGTCTTCAATTCTAAATGTCCTTTTCATTGTGGTCTGAAATTTGCAACATCAAGACTTGAAAAATTAGCAGATTTATTATAAAAATATGTAACAAAATGAAACATCACATTTTATTCTCATCCTTGTTCTATTTGGGGGTTTTTGTTGTTGTTGTGTAGATGCAACAATTTCTGACACCCTTCACTGGAACAGATGATAAAATATAGTTTTCCTGACAGACCCACCTTGTTTTATGAAGGCAACAGTCCAACAGAAGCTTCATTTCCACATTTCTTTTCCCTGAGGCTCAATTGCCACCAGCTCTCAGGAGACGGTATAGATGCAGCTCTTTGAGTCAGACAGATTTTGTACCGGTGGGAATTTAGATAAACACGGGCAGGTATTCCTTTAAATATAGCAACGTGTCTTTATTAAATGAGGGTAAATTGCACTAGCACATATAAGCACTAACAATAAACAATACTTGTGAATTCCGTCTACATACAAACACATTTGTGTGACTTTTATTTTTGATGAAATGTTCCAGCATGAGATAAGAAAACGAAAGAATGTTAATCAAGTTGTGGTTAAAGGAAAAAAACTAAAGAGTAATTAAAATGGACAAAAATTGAATAAAAGGTCAAATGCAGTACCTATCTTAGTAAGAGACGCGTGGATATATTTACTGCTTTTGTCCAATAAAAAGAACAGTTTTATTTTTTTTTTTATTTTATTTATAAGTTTGAATGATTCAATTTTGAGGTTTTCTCACTTTACAAAGATCTGTTTAATTAAGCTTCTAACTGAGTTGAATTCTTCTCTTTTAACACCATAATCTTCACTTGTGTATTATCACAACCTCTTCTGTTACAGACAAGTGAAAAATGTGTCTAATCTAATTCATTACTCAGCAGAGACTTGTCACAATGAAATAATTCCCCACAGCGCTCCTTATCATTTGTAATTTTCCACTTATCAACAGTTTTCTTTTTTTTTCTTCTTAAAGAAATATGGAAAAATAATACAATTTCTTATCGCGATGGAATAGCTTTGGCACAGCCATGACTCAGCGTTTTATCCTTTTCTTAATAATTGCTCTGATACCTTCAAAGGGTTTATCTTTTGCAGCTGAAAACAAGATGATACAATATTCTAATCTAATATTCCCCAAAGCCTCGTCACAAAGAAATAATTTTCTTTAAAGCATGAGTCAGCAGTTTCCTCCTCATTTCACTCGTGGCTTAAAGCGGGCTTGTACGTTGGGGGATTGTGTAGAGGGGAGATGAAATGGATGGGAGGTATGAAAGAGGAGGAGTGAAATAATGGCGTGATGATTAGATTAAGTGAGAAGGAGAGTTGGCACTGAAGCAAGAGCGCTGAGGTCAGCATTCCTGACAATTAGAGAAATGGGAGACGATGTAAAGAAAGGCCAAAGACTAAAACAAGGACAGATTCTCTCATTTTACCCTCTTTTTTGTGTTTCTCTCATCTCTTCTGTTAAGTTTCAAATTAGATTTTATCATTTTGTTCTTAAGATGACTGTTTTATTCACACGGAGGAAAGAATGTGCAGCATTAAACCCATATAAAGTCAAAAGCCACTGGGCTGCATTGGAGACAACTGGATCCTCTTATAACTCGTTTCCATTCAGTTTCCATGAGTCCAGAAGTGCAAGACGTGTGAGACAACTCTGGGACCAAATTCCAAAATAAAATTAAAATGAAAAGACCAGAATCTTTTTACTGGTTGTGGTCTCGTATCAAAACACCTACCACAAAATCTGTTGGACCACATGGAACTAACCCAGAGCTGTCAGTGTGAGTTCTCCTGTAATCTAAAACCAAGACATCTGTAGTCATCGTGCTGTTCCCATGCACAAAGCACATACTGGGATTTAAGTGCAAAGAAGGCATGTTAAGAGGACTGGTAGTAGTGTGGGTGTGTGTGAAACTGTGTTATCTTTGTCTTTCTTGAGGACATGTTACCATTTGGGCTCATGCTGGACGACTTCATGAGATGCAGATAAGTCCGTAAACAAAGTCCAGGACACACAATTGAGATCTTTTGAATTCATCCTTGCCTTAAAAGTATTTTAAACAAATATGCATGAAATGTGTCTTACTTTAGTTTCTCTCAAACACAGAGAAACACACTCCATTGGGTCTCCTTAAGCCCTAACTCCTTGCAGCGCTCACCGAGAGGCTGAGGGGCTTTAGACCGTACAAGACCAACAGATTTACTCACTTTTTTATATCTCTAAGCCTCCGACTCTTTACCGGCCTTCTGTAAAGCCTGAATAAAACTAAAATGTGTGAAACACACGGAGCAGCAAGAGCAGGAGAGGATGAGAAAAGGGGAAGTAATCAGAGATTATGTCATGGTGATAACAGGGGAATAGAGATTGTAAAGGAAAAGAGAGAAGATGGAAAAAGTCATCACGTTCGTTGCCATTAATTGACTGCTTCTGTATGTGTGACGTGTCTGTGTGCTTTGTGTGAGGTGATTTACCCGTCCGTGTGTGTTTACAGTCTAATATTTGTCTTTATGGACCTCCCCCCGAGTGACAAGTTAACAAGCCTTTTTATTCCTCTGCACCGGTGAACAAGCTGCAGAACATGTGGCCGGTCGCCGGCTGTTTGTGTTTTCTCCATAAATCTGAGGTTACAGACTTGTTGGGCTCAAGAGATTAAACAGTTTAGAGGCATTTATCTTTTATTTCTTGTAGATGTTTCTGTGTTTATATGGATTGTGTGTTTTTGGAGGCAAAGCTCATTGTTTGTTTTATTTTTACAGACACAGAATAGGATGAAGCTGATGGCGGACAACTATGAGGACGACCATCTGAAGGTGGCATCTCCAAACTCTGAGCAACCCAACAATCATAAACCCTCCCCAGATCAGGTAACGACTACTTAGAACAGAAATCTGTAACAAGTCACTTATAGAATTTAACTTTTGCTCGTTTTTCTATGAATTTGTTGGTATTTTGATGCTGCCTGACAGTAGTCTAATAAACTCCAGCTTGTTCTTTTCTTGCGATATGTCTCACACTAACTCACTCCTTTTCTGAACTCACGCTACGTCTGGACCGAACTAACCAATAGGACGATGAGGAGGGCATATGGGCCTAGCCAATCACATGCCTTCTTCCTCACCCTCAGTCTGCCATTTTGTACAGAAGGGTGAGCGCCTTTCCTGGATCCGGTCATGTTTGTTCATCCTTCATTTTTCTGTCATGCATGAATTGGTGATCGCGCTCCGCTTTTGTCTTTTCACTTTACCTTTTTTTTTCCTCGTCCTATTTATCATTCTGTCTTGAAACTCTTCATTTTTTCTGATTTATCTTTTCTCTCCTTCATTACTCAAACAGGAATGCTTTCAAATCTTGAATCATGTTATCGTTCATTCTGCATCTGACTGTCTCATTTCATTGTCTTTGGATAATCATTTCCTTCTGTCTGCTCTCTTTTTATTTTGTTTGCATGCTTTTTTACACAAATGACTTCATAATTCAGTCTTTTTTTCTTATCTTTGAGCCTCAGTCAGCTTCCACACTCTTTGATTCATACTGGGAGCTTCTATTTAATAGTTTATGCTCCAGTTTACTTAAAGTGTGTAAATTCTTTCAAAAAGCATCAACTTATTTGTGACAAAGTAAAAAGCCTGCATGTGTACTTATTAATTAGAATATATTAATTGAATTTCACATTTTTAAAGGCCTACTAGATCGCATGAATAAGAACAGCCTCTTTTTTTAAGGTAAATTTAAATTTTTCTTCTAAATTCAGCTCAAAAGAAGTGCTTTGATTCATGTACCAATAACAGAAAATATGCAGAAATTTAAAAACAGTGCATCAAACATTCAAGCACATATTATTAAAACACTGAGAGTGTGCTGAGAACTCACATATGAGCTGTGCATGCTGAAGGATTTCCCATCAGGATGCTAAAAGCCCAGTGGTATCCAAGTTTGACCTCCTATTAATTAGAGCTAGCAGCTCCCTGCTAAGAGATGCACTCTAGCCAACACACAGACTATATGCACCATCTCTGTTCTCTTTTTGGTCTCCTTCAGTGCGTTCCCACCCTCTTGGTGTGTGAGGTGGGTAATTTGCCATAGCACATTTCATCCAAACAGTGAGTGATTGTGTGTGATTCTGTGAGGGGATTCTGCAGCGCAGTTGGAGAATGATATGCTTCAGAGAAACGCAGGAGAGCAGTTTTACCACACTAACCATCGTTAGGAATGTTTTATAGTACTAGAGCTGCACAGTATTAGGAAACCATTCTGTTATGCTATTATTGTTGAACATCGACAATGTCAGTTGTGATAAATCCACATGTTCTGTCATCAAAAAACTCTCCATCTGCAGGCTGTCAAAAGTTCCATCTGATTGCCAATATTTGTTTTTGACAGGCAGTGTGTGTCTTTTAAAATCTTTTGCAATATTGATATTGCACACATAAAATTTGCAATATCCATATATTTTTAATATATTGTGCAGCCTTTGTATTTTGCATATTCTAAAATCTATTGAGAACTGGGTGAAAAATCATAGGTCCTGTGGTTTGGAGAGATGACATAATGTTGTAATCTCACCAAATCACAGAACGTTGTTTTGCACCAACGTGTATTTGACCAAAACAAACAACAACCCATTCGGCCTTAAATTATGTCCCTTTTGGTTTTCCATACATCAACCTCTTCCTGTCTCGGTAATCTTTGTGCATCTTTTGAATACCTACATTTAGCTTTGGTGTTAGTGCAACATTGTGAGGGATGTTATTTAATAGCCACTTAGCAAAATGTTCTTTAAAAATATTTAAGCTCTAATGGATGTTAGCTTTAATATTTTATCTTTAAAATGCAACAAACTGTTTCCAAAACAAGTGCAAACATTTAGAATACTTGCTTAAACTTACTAAGATCACTTACTAAATCATTTTAATTTTTCTTAAATTGATGAATAGTTTCATCCACCTGATTCAGCGTATTCTTTTATGCACGATGGTCATGATTGGACTCCTTATGGCTCCACCAGGATACTTTTCCTGGGCTAATTTGAGCCTCACAGGATTCTGTGCAGGAAGAGAAGTTCTGGTTTCATTCCATCATGTGGCTGTAGATGTGTTTTTATCTGCAGGCTGATCTGCAGCTGAATGTCTCTCTTTGGAGTTCTTTCATAGTACAGTAAGAATCCGGTACGGACACATGAGAGGCTAATAAAGCCGTACAAACACACCGACTGACTCACTGTGCCGTATAAAGTTATGTCTCTTCTGGGATTGTTTCTTCATACAATAAGACTCTGTAAAGCGCTGCAGACTCATTAACCACACACAGAAACTGTTGACCGTTGCAGGTTGTGCAACAAAACAAAAACACAGATGATTTAATGCCATGTAGATATGAAACAAAATGCACTAAATTCAAAATGCTGCAAAGAGTTTTAGAGGTTAGAGTTTTAGTTTAGATTTCCTTTTATTAGTCCCTGATCAAATTTTTCTGTTTGATAGATTTCACTAAAGAAAAGAGAGCAGTTGATGTTATTTCTCCCCAAATATCTTTCTTAAATTGCTTCATTCATTCCCTTCTTTCTATCTGTTTCTCGTTTGTCTTGTATTTGATCCTCAGAGCTTTGCTGCAGGTCTGGAAAGTGTCGGCAGGGATTTTAAAATCTTTTTTCAAGCTGTTTGACAGAATATTATGAATTAGAAAGTGTGAGATAACAGCTGTTGAACATATGTTAGGGTTTTTAGGGCAGTAAAGCCAGATTGTTGGAACTGTCTTCTTACATTTTTATATACCGTTAATACATCAGTCTACATTGTGCTGATGTTAAACCTGCAGCAACAAAGCAGGTCTGAAGCAACAAGCAGCCTTTTAGGTGAGATTTTTATTGAAGTGTTTTGTGTCTTAATTGAATGCTCAGATTTAGTGTAAGAAAGTAGTAATTGTGAACCATGAAGTTGCATTTGATCACATCTGTAGGCTGCCTCCCCAGCAACTGTTTTTTTATTTTATTTTATTAAATCCTTTGTTTCTTCCAAATAGCTGCTACAGTAAATCAGGGGCGAAAATTATATTAACATATATTAGCTCATATTGATCCCATTAAATCGTAATTATTATAAGAATGTTAAGGGATGTATCACTATATTTTGTGTCTAAATTAAGGAGAGTCAGATATGAAAAAATAATTCTTGTAGCTGAAGAGAGCAGAGAGTTGGGAGCAGAGGTGGAAAACAAAACAATGTTACTGTACTGAGTGAATCCTACAGTTAAAACTCTGCATGTGTGCGTGCATGTGTATTTGCTGAGTGACATTGAGCACAAAATGCAAAGTGTGGACAGAAGCTGCTTGGATTAAAGATACTTCTCTGGCACACACACTCTTTAAACCTGCTTCCTCCACTTAAAATCACAAGGAGTGTGTGTGTGTTTGTGTCATATGCTATCTCATTGGGGGGTCCTGTCTCATACGTCTTAAATGCATAGATCTTTTTCTGCTCTTTTCATCCTCGTTCCCACGCTAAACACACACACACACACACTGCATGGAACTACTGTTGCTGTACTGTGTATGTGAAACCCAACAAAATAAACACATCTACTTGATCAGATTAGGGCACAGTTTTTACTTTCAATGTGAGAAAATGTATGTTTAAATAATAAATCATCAGCAACTGAATTTTGAGTAACGTGGATATGAAAATATATAATAAAATGCTCAAAATCAGGTTTTGAACAAGTTCAAAAAGACTTCCCTCTGTAAAAATCTGAAAATACTAATGGGAATAAAACTGGTAAGTTGAGAAAATTTCAACATTTTACATTAATAGTCTTTGGAAAGAGAGAATATGTTCATTTAACACCCCCTAAATGTTACTCAAACAGCTATTTCTTACTCTGTAAGCTTCTGAAAATTATAAATATAAATCTGCAGATAATTCAGTGTTGATAAACTGCACTAATGTTGGATTGACAGGATGAAATGATCTGAGGGGCACGCTGCTCATTCCATCAAAAACCATATTTTCTCACATTTAGAAGGAATATAATTTATTTACCTGCTTTCAGCAGCTGGCGTTTTTCTATTTATCTAGTTTGTCTCCCATCTTTAGATGTAGTTTATATTCAGGAGACAGAACTGTGTGGTGCCTGTTTGGCTGAGGGACTTGAATTTGTATGAACAATTCCACTTCAAAAACGTTTGCACAAACTTTAACGTTAAACTCTTATTTCAAATCTTCTGTGAAATAGTGCTCTACTACAGGGTGTGATTTCACTCACTGTTCTATAAGTTCCTCTTTTTATCTCTTCAACTTTATTTTAGTAATTTAATTATGAGTGAGGAGCTTTTTGCACAAGAAACCACATTTAATAGTTAAAATGAATATCGTGTCAGTGATGGTCCATATTAATGAAGAGATGTGAATGTATTCTTCAATGAAGTGGCTTTCAAAGTTGGGAATTGATTTGCATCCATTTCCCTTATTTCCATTCATCACTTCACTTCCATCTGTTTAGCTCACTTCCGTCACTGCAGATTCTTAAAAAAAAACTTTGTTCTTGTTTTAATAAAAACATTTCCCCTCTCCTTCCCTCAGATTCTCTCTCCCATCCTGGATCTCAATCAGAATCGCAATAAACTGAAGCTGTACATAAGTCACCTGACCTCACTGTGTCAGGAGCGAGACCCAATCATACTGCAGGACTTTGCCCCGCCCCCCGCCTATCACCGCCCTGACTCCGCCTCCTGGCATACACAGCTGCACAGCATGACGCAGGAACAGGTACGACCTCCTTATGGGTTTATATGTTTGAACAGAAACAGTGAAGATAAGGCTGCATGGTGGCGCAGCTGGTTAGCACTGTTGCCTCGCAGCAAGGAGGTCGTGGGTTCGCGTCCCGGCTCTGCGGCCTCTCTGCGTGGAGTTTGCATGTTCTCCCCGTGCATGCGTGGGTTTCCTCCGGGTACTCCGGTTTCCTCCCACAGTCCAAAGACATGACTGTCAGGCTAATTGGGCTGGTAAATTGTCCTTAGGTGTGAGTGGGTGTGTGGTTGTTTGTCTCGTTCGTCTCTGTGTGGCCCTGCAATGGACTGGCGACCCGTCCAGGGTGTCCCCCGCCTCTCGCCCCTTGACCGCTGGAGATAGGCACCAGCTGCCCCGCGACCCTCTGTGGAGGAATAAGCGGCTACAGAAAATGGATGGATGGATGGACAGTGAAGATAATCCCAGCCTCATTTTGTGTTTGTGCGTTTGACTTTTCCTGTAACGAGTGTGAGTTTGTGTGTCTTTGATTCGGCCTGGCAGGTTTTTGGTGCTGATTGACTCCAGCGGGTCACCTGTCGACAAGCTCCTGGCTGCAGAACAGATACTCGTTCAGACATTTTATTTTATTGAACAGGGACTAAATTCTGCTTCAAGCTTCTGGGAGGAGGAGGAGGAGGGAGGGTGATGGGGTGAGGTTAATTCCTAGACAGTAACTAAATGGTAGAAGTGTTTTTATTTTCAAAACCCTTGTTGGGTTTGAGAGCAAAGAGAGTGGAAATGAAAACTGAGAAAGACAAGTTGGGGTTTAGGGAACGTCTACATGCTGCTGCTTTATCTTAGTAACCACTTGTGTTTTCAGACTGCTAATATAAACAGCGTATTATTCAATTTTAAAAATTGAAGCTGTCCATGTCTTCCTCTGCTTCTTTCTCCACACTGAAAACATATCAGGCCAAACACATCTGTACATGTGTTATGCATTGAGAAATGTAACCGTAGACACAGAGTTGTGTGACCCGAGTGTGTGGTTTGGGTACTAGTCTCCTACAGTCTTCATGAAAGCCTTATTGTACGTCTTAATGTGGAGAAATGTTTCTGTTTAGCATGAACGCTTCAGATACGCCGTCGCATGATGTGTCACTTGGTATAAACTCTGAAAACAGAAAATTAAGCTGTCATTTAATCACAGTGCACATGAAATTTCTCGAGCAGAAAATCGTTACATATATTTTTCATCATCAGGCTGTTTTTATAAAAAAAATTCAGACTTTATTTTGTGGTTTAAAGGCCAAAAGTTCTATGTTTTCAAAAGAAAAACATGCGCCTTTAAAAACTGATTATGTGGGCAGCTGTGAAAGCAAATTGAAGTATGAATACTGCCTGCAGTGTTTATTCAAACCTTATTTCAGTCAAATTATAAAATATTTTAACCATATCATGGATATCTGCAAGTTTACAGCTTAGATGAGAAACGCATCAAAGCTGATTCCCAACAAATCTCTTAGATTGTGATTTTCATGGTTTCGTGGCTTTTTGAGGGTTATTGAATCAATAGAGGGTCTCAGGAAACTACAGACCTTTGAGATCATTTTACTGTTTGCCTTCATACCAGGTAGATTTTTCTAGCCTTTATCTTGCTGGGCTGTGACTGAGACATACACTGCTCACAAAAAAGTTTGGGATATTTGGAACTAAATTACAACAATCAGTTGGTTTTCAATTACACAAGTTTCCCTATGTGACCATACCATAATGAAACTTCTTACAAGTGTCATACGTCCAATTTAAGTACCGGTACTTTTTTGCGTTTTAGTGTCTCCCAACTATTTATGACATAACATTGATCCAGGAGGTGGTAAATGAGTGAAAATCACATCATAATAGCTCAGAAAAAATCAAGGTTTTATTCAACTTTTAATAAAACCTTCATTTTTTTAAGTTTAAGAATCAATCGGCTGATTCTGGTGTTGCTGTACTTTGAATCAGCTGCACAGATTGCTGTAGCTAGAAAAGAGCTTAAAAACAGACCCCATAAAAGCCGCTCTATAAACTACAATCTGCTTCTGTTCCTCCTCTGCAGAAACAAAAAAAGAGAAAAGGAACTGCATTTAACAGTTAAAAGAGCTATAAAAATGTCCCTCGAGTTCAAAAGCACCTATAGCATTAGCCAACAATAGATTGGATCGGCTGAAAGAGCTCCTGTCTTTGCTTTTCTTTCCTCGTGTTTTTTTGTAATCTTCATTTATATTTTCCATTTTGGCCAATCAGTCTCTCAACTGAATCTTTCATGAGTCCTTTATTTTTTCTTCCCCCCAAAAAGTCGACCTTTTTTATGTATTTTTCCTCTAAAGTGCCTCCATCAACATTACTTTTTAATCATAACATCTCACTTCGTGTCTCCTGCTGTAGGAGCTACTGAGGTTTCTGAACTCCAACCATGTTTTCTTTTCTTTTGGTGGGATGTTTTCCATAACAACATCACAATTTGAAATGTTTTCTGCTTCTCCTTCTTCCTCTGTCCAAACCCACCCAGAACCAAGCAGTACCACTTGGCGCCATGTTTTTTTCTTTCTTAATTCTGCCTACACACAATCTCAAAAACACACTGCCAGTCTTTCATTCAGAGCCGTGTTTCTCATTTTCCTTCATCAAGTGTCGCCATCACCCTGACTGACCCTGTTAATACACACTCAGCCTCCCTACAGACCACCGCGTCGCAGTGTGCCAGCCTCCGCTCTCTGTTTTGTGGTGAGCGTGTGTGTGTGTGTTTTACAAGCCTCCCTCTGGCTCTGATGAAATGCCTGGCACTCTGTAAAGCCATTAGGATCGCACTAAAATAGCATGTAGAACACACACGGGTGCTGGAACAATCTTGTACAGAAAAGTGTAAATCTAAATGACCAGTGGAGGTCTGTGTGTCTAACAGAGTCACTCTGTGTCTTTTCTCTCTTCTTGTTGTTCTGTTAGAAGGTTGTGTGTTTAATTTTGATTTCAAATTAATTAGATTCAAAAAGTTTTTAATAGTAATCTCTGAATTTATTTGCATCCTTTTCCAATTGGTCTCCAAATATTTCGTTTTTTCTTTTTATTGATTTGTCACCTTAAAATACCCTTTATTGACAAAAAACTTTGTGCAAAAGTATTCATTTTGCACACAGATTTTCAAATTATGTTAAGTTTATAAATATCTGAGGTGTTCGCTGCTCATTTAGCATTTGAATTCCAGGATAAATTCTTTGTATGAATGTTAAAAAGAAAAATGCAGCCAAAAACTCTGTAGTATCTTATTGCCATGATCTGGCTCAAGTGGCTATAACTAAAGAAAGACACACCATGTAAGGATGTGTGTGCAAATGTGATGTGCAATAAAAAGCATCCTCAACGATAATGCCAGGTCTTCAGGTGTTTCACATTACTTCAGTCAGCAAAATGCCCTGATCAGCCCCACAGAGACCAAAGGTTTGTAACCCCCCCCCCCCCCCTTAAGACAGTGTGACTAGGCGTCCCAAGTCCAGCCCAGCATGGACCCACTGGAATGCCACTTCAGAAACAAAACCAAACAAACATCACTAATAAAAACCATTCAGTTCCTGCTGCATTTGTATAGACGAGTGCAAAAAGTGCTCCTAGATGTACAATTATGCACAAAATCCCAAAACAGAAATGTAGCACTTGGATGTTATTTGTAACATGTAACCAACAAAAAGGAGCACAACAGCCACAAACCAAATGAATTATCGAACCAAAGTCACTATAACACAACCCAAAAGTAGCAACTAATAATCTGAACCAAAGTGAACTGTTGCCACCAAAACAAAGGTCAAAGTAATCACCATCCATCCTAAATGTTCAACCCAAAACAATAAAAAGGTTTGTTCTGTTCACTAAGTATGAATGAGTTAACGTTTTAAAATATTGTGTTATTATTTTTGTGTTTGACGTGACGGTGTGAGCAGATGTTATTAATATTCTCTGAACACACAAACAGCAGGAGACTTGAGGCATTAGGAGCCGAGGGCTATCTGGGGTGATGCATTTCTCACACGTGTGTCACAGAGTCGGTGCAGACCGATTCATCTGATGAAGTGGAACCGTGTTTGTTCTGTGAAAACACGCCAGAGATGAACGTCAGAAAAGCTTTCACCGAGGATTTTGTTTAACCGCGGGTTTTTAGTCTTTAGGCATCACTTTATTCTTCATAAAGACCTTCCTGAATTATTGAAGTATTTCAACTGAAGCCTTTTTTTTTCTTAGTAGAAATAAAACAGACTTTTACTCAAACCTTAGTGAAGCTTTTAAACATTTTCAGTAAGACCAACATATTGTGAACACAATATTTAAATTAAATTAAATTCATTCAGAACCTGACCACACCCCTCCCCTGGACCACATTTGGTCCACCTTGCAGGAGGGCGTGCTGCTCGTATGTCCCCCTGGACCGAGGACCGGGACCTGGATTTGCTTCATTGTCCGGTTCTGGGTCCAGTCCTGTTAGTGACCTCTGTTCTAAACAGTGTTTGTAAAATCTTTTTATCTGTGCAGACAAACTGTCTCCCTGCTCTGTGATCCTAATGCATTGATTTAATGTACATTAATGTAATAACTTTTTTGCACATATGATCTGTAGTTTGAAAGCATGTGCTGTAAAAAAGAAACAAATGTTAGTTTATGTATATGTTATTATAAAATAAGTAGTCCAGGATGATTCCTGTAAAAATTCAATAACTTTATTACTAATTTCTACTGCAAAAAATATGTATTTTCAATACATACAAAAATAAATAATAAATATTTAAAAATTAAAAAGCTGCTCATCTGTACCTTTAGGAGATTTAGGAATGGGATCAGTAAATAAAATATGTTCAAATTTTCTCTTTTAATATTCTGTCCTGGTATTAATGACTACTTTTTACTGTTATTCATATAGATTAGATTAGAATAAATTAAAATGATGCACTGATATCAGTGAACAAAGGAACTCATATATTTGTTCAAACTAGAAGCTCTCTGCTTCTATTAGATGCATTTTTCTTTCTCATGGCGTCTTCTACGATTGTCCATGTCTACTATAATAAAAACACACTGTTTTGATTCAGATATGAAATAAAACCAGCTAATTTTCAAATGTTCACTATCTTCTTTTTTCCAGTTCGACGCCCTGATGCCCTGTGGTAAATTGATGCCCTGGTCTCTGACTGGCAGGAACAGTGTGTGTGTCTGTTGATGAGTCTGTGTGAGAACAGCTTTCAGGTCACTGATTGGGTGAATTTTGATTGACAGGACTGGCAAAAACAGGACAGGGCAGAGCTGGAACTTAAACATCATGACTGATAATGTAGGCTGTAAATACACAGTGACAATGAGAGTGGAAGTCCTGTTGTGTGTATAAGTGTCTCTGCTAGTGGAATTTAAACATCCGCTGTGATTTAAAAAAAAAAAAAAAAGGTTTACTCTTACTGTGTGTGTGTGTAGATGGTGTGAACAGTTTCTTAGGTTTTCAGGGTTTTTTTTCTTTGTCTCTTTTTATAAAACTCTTAATATGAAACTGCACTTTTAAAAATGGTGTACATCCCAGGAACTGATGATCTCCTATCTTAACAGAAAATTTGAATCCTAAAGTGCATTTAAAAAGAACAATTTTTTCAAGTTAAAATGGTTTTATCTGAAAGGATTTTTTATGATTCTACTGGAGTGAATTTAGAGAAATGGAAGGAGATGGTGCAGTGAGGTTTGGGGGTTGTGTTGAGCAGAAATTCAGACCCATCCATTTGTCCTGCGTTGTGGTCTGGGTCTCTCTAGGCTTTCATTAGGCAGCTCTGCTTCCTGCTCTGAGGATGATTGTTTTCTCTCTAAATAATGACGACCATTAGACACATACACATGGACAGTGTGTTTTATCAATTCTGAGCAAAATGACTTGATTTATACCGTTTTCTGAAAATGGCACAGACCCTATTGAATTGTTTTAATGTAAATGTTGGATTTTACCTCAGAAAAGGACATTTATGTCCAATAGGAGCAAAATAAGAACAATGAAACAACGAGAGACAGTCAGACGTACATGTCTGACTCTCACTGCCCATTTTACTCTCACACACACACACACACACACACACACACACTTTGGCCTTCACTGGTCATTACAGACAAACTGCTGGTTTTTGCAGAGTTATTGAGTCCAGGCTTAATGGATTTACCAGGCGACCTCGTTTTACATGCTTGTCTTTTTTTCCTCTTTCTCTTCTTTCACCCTTGAACTTTTCCTGCGTCTGATTATCTTCCTCCTCTTGTGCCTTTACTTATTTTCTCCATCCTTGTACATCTGTTTATCAGTCTTTCTCCATTTTGAACTGATTCCTCTATCGGCGGTGACCTCTGATCAGTCTGCTCACCCCTCTCTTCATGGTCCCACTTCAGCTGCTGCCTTTCTCTTCCACCTCTACGTTTCCTTCTTTTTTCCTTCTGTCTTAATGAGAAAACAAGCTGTTGATGGCGACAGGTGAAGGCCAGGCTTCAATTTAAACTGCTTTCCACTCTTTTTTTCCACTTTCTATCTCTGAACTTTTCACAATGGCGGCCGTCATCGAGGTCCAGCTTTCACACATTTTATCCTGCTGCACATTTTCCTCAACAGGTGTGTTACTGGAAAAAATAGTCATAAAACTTACACCTGCTTGCCTTGTTGACTAATCTTTAAAACAGTAATTTATTTAAAATGTCAAAGAGGACAAAAAGTTTATGCATGTAACCTAAAGGTTGTGAATTCCATATTTTCTTTGCACCACAGTGCTGCAGTGTGTTCCTGCTGTTTATTTCTGCAGCCTTCCATGTTGTGAAGTCTCTCCTTAAGGGACAATTTAAGGGTTTGAGTCTTTTTATCTGCTTTGAAAGTCTCATTCCCTCTAAAACTATTTCATGTAGCTACAACACAACAGTGGTGAAAATCCTTAAAGCCTGAGCTTGTAAATATGTTCCTTTAATATGTTAAGCTAATTAAGCACCCCTTTAAAATAAATGACCAGCTGATGCTGAATTGCCCTGAAATTTTTCTTCAGAGATGGTAAAGAGTGCAGCATGTTGAGTCCTCCAGGAGCAGTTCCAGCCACGACTCGTCGGGCTCTATTCCCACTGCAGCTCGTTAGTTTGTGTTATTAGCCGAGCCGCCTCAAACTGCAACAGAGCTGGATGTAACTCAGGCCCTTCTGGGCTCAGTGCAACACAGGCAGCCAACTTATAAAGCACAGGAAGGTAGTCCATTAGAGCATAATGGTTTAAATAAAGACAGGCAGAGCAATAGGGATCACATACGCCTCTTAGACTTTATGGCTTTGTGCCATCTCGTAGCACCACTCAATGCTTCTGTTGAAAAGTCTTTAAACCTTCTGTGATTTGACTATTTCCTAAAAACGTACACAAATGTAAAGTAGAAATGGGTTAAAAAAAAAACTTCCCTGCAGACATTCTTTTAAGTCTTGATTCTAACTTTTTTCTGCATTTTTTTACAATAGTCTTGAGAGGTTTTAAAATGAATTTATATTTCAACAATACTTTTAAAGCTTGCATATTTTACCATGCAGTCTTGCAGTTTTTGCCTGAAGGAGGTACATGCTTAGATTTAGTCCCTGCAGCAGATCATTTTAAAACTTTTTTCTTCACATATGAAAACCACATATTCCCACCGTACCACTAAGTGGCAAGGATGTCCCCAAAAATGACATCAAAATACAGAGAAAGAAACTTTTGTCCATATACAGTAAGTGTGGATGATTGATTTAGCTAATTTTTTGGTGTAAAAGGAACCCAGTGGTATAGAGAGAATAAAATATTCTGGAATATTAATATAAAATAATTGTTATACAGCTTTGCTACACTGATTAATTTTATTTATAATCTAATAAAGGTACAAAAAAAGCCTTTTTGCATAATTCATATGCACTACACCATCTTTCTTCTGCTCTTTCTGGCTCTCACAGCTTTTTACTGGGCTTTTCTCAAAATATCTCTTCTTGGTTTCAAGTAAAACAAACAGTCTACAACTTTCTCATAGCAGCTATAGCAGCCACCACTACATAAGGTTTTTCTCCTCACTGATCTACGGAGACTCCAACCTCAAACTCACAGCGTAATTTCATCTAGATCAGTCAAAAGGTTTTAAAATGAGCAGACATGAAGGCGGTTTTCTGACTCCAAATGGATCTCTGGTCTGAATCCTCTTAAGTTAAACATTTATTTTTCCTTTTCTTCATCTAACTTGTCATGGTGTGTGTGTGCGTGCGTTAAGGTCTTATTCTCTTTCTGCTGAGTAATGGTTTCTTTAAAAACATTCCTCTGCAAAGAGATTTCAAACCCTGCAAAGTGTGTCATGAGGTCAGTGCACACACACACACACACACACACACACACACACACACACACCTTACCCCCTCATCCTCATTGTCAAACTGATAACCTGTGTGTGAACATTGTGTGAGCACAGGTTCAGCTGTGTGTGTGTGTGTGTGTGTGTGTGTGTGTGTGTGTGTGTGTGTGTGTGTGTGTGTGTGTGTGTGTGTGTGTGTGTGTGTGTGTGTGTGTGTGTGTGTGTGTGTGTGTGTGTGTGTGTGCGTGCGTGCGTGCGTGCGTGCGTGCGTGCGTGCGTGCGTGCGTGCGTGCGTGCGTGCGTGCGTGCGTGCGTGCGTGCGTGCGTGCGTGCGTGCGTGCGTGCGTGCGTGCGTGCGTGCGTGCGTGCGTGCGTGCGTGTGTCTGTGTGTGTCCAGACTCTCAGTAAGGCAGATAATGATCCATCATGATAATGGAGCTTTAATGGCTGCAGTAAAACCCATCCTCACACACACAAACACACATTTAACTCCTCACCTTCATCTTCACCTCCTCTTCACACAGTCAACTCTGCTACTCAGTTCATCTGAACACACACACACCTGTTTATATTAAAATCTCAGATCTTTAAGCTTCAGTTTAAAGAGGCTGCTTAGCAACAAGAATACCTTTTTCTACATTATTATATTCTGGTTTTACTAGTTTTGGCCTTCATTCACATCAGTTATAGGAGCACGTTTTATTTTATACCAATATTTATGATTTAAGTATTTTACAACTGAGCTTTATGTAGAAGCCGTCAGGTTCTGAGGGTAGTTAAGTCGTGTAATATGCAGCACGGTTAAACTGTCATGTTGTAAATCACAACATGGCTCATTTTTACATTTTATTTTGCCTTTATGACCAAATAGCTCATTCATAATAATGTGTTATTTATGGTGGGGCACAAAAAAGATGAATATAAGATGATAAAATAGTGTAAGATATTAATTTATTAGATGAAAATAAAAAGTAGCCACGTTTAAATCAGAGGAAAACCATTCTCTAATAAAAAGATCAAATTAATTATCTTGTATTTAATTAAAAATGAAGTGAATACTCTATAATAAAACAATAGTTTACAGAGCATTTACTGTATATTTAGGAACCTTTTGCTGTGACAACACTTGGCTATATAAACTGCAACTTGGTCTCTGATTGGTGCTGCAGATTAATGTAATATAAAGAGAAACCAGCATCAAACGGTGAAGATTTATTACAACGAGCCCTTAGATTAATGCCTGAGATTTATAAAGCATGTTCCGGATTATAATCACTTAGTGTCTCCCTTAGAGCTCTAAGCACAGAATCAGTGAGACATCATTATATTCTACATCTTTATTAAGTCCAACATAGACTAAATCGGCTCTTAGTTACAACCCTGCACAATTTTAAGAAGTCTTCTGTCAACAATCTTTAGGTGTTGAAGCAGAACGTTCATGCTGCAGAATGCTTTAATGCTCTGTGCTTGTGTTTGTACTGCAATTTAAACCATTGTGCATTTTTAACATCATTTCAAGTGATTTTCCTAAGTGTAGGTCAAGGCTGTTTTAGAGAGCCGCACACACTTTAAATTGTTTTTATCTCTTCCCAATCATCTCATTTCCTTATCTTTATTGCTGTGTTTTTCTGGGGTATTGCAGCTAAAACAAAAAGCCATTAAACTGAATAACCTGCAGACATTGTTAGACTGACATTATGGAGATGTTGCTGTTGTCTTGTTGTTTCCTCCCATAACTAAAAATACATTTTTTTTTTTTTTTTTAATGGTTTCACAGCAAAGTTTGAAGCATGTGTTTCCTATTTACATCCTGGAAAGAGTGAGTGAGTCGGTCTGGGTGTAATGGGGGTGGCTCTTCACTATCTGATGCCATTGGAGCTTTCAAATAATCCAAATTGGGCCAAACTTTTCCTCACACAAACAACAGTGTTACAGAGCATCATTACTTCTAAACTCTTCACCTTCATTCTGTTATTTATTTCTCCATTTTTTTTATCTTTATCTCTCATTTTATCTGCACATCCAACATTTAACTCTCCATTTCCAAATTGCAATGTATGAATCATAAACATCTAAAACCCATAGACACACACCACCTGTACCATCTGTTTAATGCAGCTCAGTGCCTCACATACTGCAGACACACTGCATCTTTTAAACTGTAGCTCTCTTAATGTTTGCAACACTTTTAATCTGTTTATATTTACTTAATGGACTCAAATTCTTTTTTCTTTTTTTTTTACAGTTTTAATAAAATTCCAGTCCTCTTATTTCTTTGTGCAACTGCTATTTTTGTAGATGTTGTTGAAATTCCCACAATGGATTTTGAATAGAGATGATAAACACTCATATCCAGGAGGTAACCAGCTATATATGCATGAGATTTATCGGCAAAGTTTCATTAATCATTAATGTTATTACTTTGAGCAGTTTTACACATGAATAACAGCTCTGTGTTTTTAAATACCTCTGAGGGTTTCTGGCTGAGAGATGAGAGGAGAGGAAAGAGGTTAGGATATAACGAGGGAATATTTGCCAATATCTGACCCAGGCTTCACACACACACACACACACCCCAATATAAATGTAGGCTTGTGTTACATGACTGTTTTAGCGGCACTCTTATTGATACAGATGTATTGGTCATTAAGCCAGTTAGATTTGACGTCTCAGCTCCAACGCAGCCAAAGAAAATAGCATCGCTGCTCTCTAGCAGAAATGTTCTGCTCTGTATGAACAGGAGGAATATGGTAGTGTTTTCACATTGCCGTCTGATACATGTGTGTGTGTGTGTGTGTCACCTTAAACATGCTGTAAAGGGCCCTTCTGTTAAGGTCAGTCCCCTGGTTCTGTGATCCATTAGATGTGACTGTAGAGTTCAGCTGTATGAAGTTAGACCCTCACTCCCAACCACGCAGGAAAAACTACAGATCCATAAAAACAGGAGCAGAACCAGGTTTGAGGGTGTCTCTGTTATTAGACTTGTAAAATTATAATTTTATTTATAAATGCCAGAAATTTTTCACCAATGTGAGGTCAGACAAAAAAATGTCATCCTTTTAAAGAGGAAAATGTTACTACAGTATCTTATTAACCAGCTTTTTGTTTGTATTTTAATTTGAAGGTGAATTTAACCACTAAACTCCACTGACGTTTACTAAAAAGCAGACTTGTGTTCACATTCATAAACCTGTCTAAACACAGCAGCATGACCAAAGGAAGCATTTCCTGTTCTTTGAAAGAAAGCAGTCGACCCGTCTAATCTGTGGTGTTTGAGTCTTTAAAGCAAACATACAAGACTGTTTATTTCTAAGATTACAGATCCTTTTTGACAGGAATAAAAACTTTGTTCATTTCATTTCAGTGTTGTATTTATTGTTTTGTTTAGCATGTATTTAAAAAATACATTTTCCTTTGTTTAATCTAAGTAATAGACTTTTATGGAAGCGAGTACCTTCAACTATTTGGTCAAAAAGTTTGGAGGCACTTTAAAAAAAAAAAACATGATTTGGAATAAAATGTGCAGTTTTTTTGTGTCATTAATAGCAAAAAAAGCTATAGGCTAACCCAGTCAATTGTACAGATATTTAGCAAAAAATTGATATGTAGCTGAGACTCACGTGTCCTCTGTCTCATATGGTGTTCCACAGGGCTCAGTTTTGGGCCCACTCTAATTTTTGCTTTATTCGTTCCCCACTTGGCTCCTACAATTCCATTGTTATGCAGATTATTGTTACATTTCTGTTCCTCTGAAAAGAAAAGACACATTCTGTTGCTTTGTTATTTAAATGTCTTGATGACATTAAGGCCTCTAATGAAAAGACAGAAGTATTGATTTTTAGCAGGTCTACTGAGACCCCCGGTGTGGATCTGGGTTTCCTGGCCCAGTTTAACAAACAGCTGATTTTACGTGTTTATATGTTTTTATTCGTGTTTTATGTTTGTTTTTATTCTGATTTATGTCATATGGATGCGGCTTTTTGTTTTCAATCTATTTTACTGAGAAGCGCCTTTGGCCTGTACTGGTGCTTTATAAATAAAGTTGGACGGATGGATTACTTTTGAGAAATTTAAAGATAAAATACACTAACATATAACAGATATTTTTATGTGAAAATGTAATACAAACATTTTATTTTTCACAATTTTACTACAATAATTATGTGTTGGAATTTTTTTTTTTTAAGTCTCTAAAATCTCCCTGTGTTCCTTTCAGTTGGAGGCGGAGTTAGCGTTGTGCGAGAGGGAGGGGGCGGAGCTCCAGGAGTACGCCAACCAGGTCCTGCAGCAGATCGCTGACCGATGCCCTGACATCTTGGAGCAAGTCGTAAACGCCTTGGAAGACAGCTGATAACAGAACCACACACACACACACACACAAGGACTGAGAAGTTCACAATGGATTGCATGTAGAGTGTTATTTTTAACACACACAGACACAAAGCATAAGAAATCTCCTGTCAGAGCCCACAATCCCTCTGATGCTCATCAGTGTTGGCCGTACTCTTTGAAAGTGTGTGTGAGGAAAGAAATGCATTTTCACAACATTTGTTTGTCATTTTGTAAAAGCTGGAGGAAACCGTTGTGTTTAAAGTGCTTTACTGGCCTGCAGATGAAATCAGAATAGATCTATTTTTCTAACTACTCTGAAGAAGGAGGCGTCTCTGATGTGTCCTGGCACTCAGCGGTCGCTCTGAGGGAAAAGACTTCCAGCTTGTTTCTGATGCTACTCTTGCACGTTGTTGCCACATTTTTGTTTGATTAGCTCACTGAAGTGTGTTTATTTCAGCTGCCTTTAGCTTTTTACATCATTTGCTGCTATCTTTTTTTAACTTTTAACCTTTTTTTTCTTTGCAATATTTGTGTTTTCCTCTCTGCAGGCGTCTAATAATTCTTATTTTAGCTTTTACCTTCAGATGTAAAGATGGATGGATTATCAGAAGATACTTTTATCAGGGGGACATGACGCTTTAGCCCATCATAACAAAAGGCACAAATCTCGCAATAAACCTTTATTAAAACACATCAGTGTACTGTAGAAGGATTGGGTTCTGTTAAAGTTCTAGATTCCCTCAAAAACTCAGATCATGTCTTTGAAGTGGCTAAATCTGAGCTCCCTCTTTTTCTGAAACTTCTATTTTTTTCTTTCACAGGATGGAGAGAATCTAGAATAAATGTTATATAAGTATATTTTTTCTTGCGCTACATCAAAATGTTGTCATTTCTGTTGGCGTGGAGCATAAAGTGTCAAAAGTCTTTTGCTGCCGATCATCTGTTGCACCTACGTTTGTTTTCGTGTTCATCAGCAGCGTTTTTAGTTTGAGTTGATTGTTCTTCAGCACTGATGGTCGTGAGATAGTTTCAAGACTTTTCGTTTAACTCAAAGTTTTTATTTTCAGTCTAACTGTACGAGTGTTGAGTCTTTATCTCCTGTAAATGGTCACCTGGTGGACAAACAGCCTAAAAAATATGCTGATCTTTAAAAAAAAACATCAACTTTTGTCCACCAAAGCCTTTTTTTTCACCACAGATCAAAACCAAAATAAGGGCTTTGATTTTGTGAGCAGGCTTCGATGATTTAATGATCCCGCAAAGCTTATGGAAGGTTTAATTTTAAGAAGAAAACCCTGTCTGATTTGAGCTTGTGTTTTATGGAGTTATTTTTGTCTGTTTTTCGATGACTGAGACTCACTTTGAACTTGTGGATTTAAAATCTGAATGAGAGAATGAATAAAATATGGATTTTATCTTAAATTTGTTGTTTTATTTCATGTTTTTACTTCATTTTTCTGATGAGATGTCTCAGTTCTGACCTGTTTGAGTGTAAGTCGGCTAAAATTATGAAAAATATGGTGAAAAATTCTTAAAAGTGAACATAATTTAATCATGAAGATATATTTTTACTTGTCATTTTAAAAATGCGTTGAGCGTGTTTTAGAATATGATCTTTTAGAAGTCAAAGTTTGTTTGTTTTTTTTCTTTATAAAAGTAAAGTTTGGAGCTACGCTTGTCCGTCTGTTCCTTTTCCTCACTTATCCTGACCTTTCTTTCCTCCCCTCCCCTTCTCTATCTTCTTCCACATGCCGGCTATAAAGTGCCTGTTATCTTGTCACAAGTGGTTTATTTTCCTCTCCACCCACAATAAGAACATAACTCCAAATGCCAGTCCTCTTTATCTCACTTCAGAAAGGCCTCGTCCTGTTCCAGTTCTTCACACAGACAAAAACACACTCCAGCAGTGCTTGTGTTTGAAACTAAACAGCCTGGAAACTGTGGGAGTTTGTGTGTGTCGAGGTGCTTTTTCTGAACATGTACATTTAGCAGAATCTCACTGGATCAGATTATGTCCTCCAGCTCTGCTGACTTTGACCGTCACCTGATTCTTGACCTCCTCTGTCTCAGAATTTCCACTCAGGGATCATCAGCTTAATGCTCCCTCTCTGTTTTTCATGCGGCGCTCTGAGAAGCAGCTCCCGACAGTCTGTAAATGTAACATGTGCTGCAGTGTTTACCTCCACATATGGCAACGCTTTGTGCCTGCGTCCGTTCGTGTGGAGTTCTGTTTTCTCCATCTACTGTCCTAATAAAAGCCAGCGGAGTGAGGCTGAAGAGATGGACGGAGCGAGGAGGAAGAGATACGGCCGCCTGACTCGCTGATTTATGTGATGGAGGGCTCCGATAGAAAAGTGGAGACACGGCAGGCTGAGCACCAAACATCATTTCATCATCTCGTCTCCGCTCAGGCTCTCGCATACCGCTGATTGGATTTTAACTTTGTTACAGTTTGCATAAAATGACGTGTTTGTCAGGAATATGCAGCTTTTATTCACATTGAACAAACGGAGGAGCAAAAATCTTCTAAACTTTAAGCTTTTTGGTATTTAGATTAATATTAATAAAAGTTTTTATGTAGTTCTTTTACTAGAGGAGAATTTAAAAGTGAAACAAAAGTTTGAATGAAGTTTAGAACATCACAGACTAATGGGACTTTTTTATAGGTTAGATGTGTATTTATGACAAAAATTCAAAATATGAGACTTTTGACTTCTAGAAAATACTTTATTTGTAAATTTTCTCAAAAAAGTTGTTGCATACATTTAAAATAGCATATTTAAAGTAAAAAGTAAGTTTAAATATACTCCTAAATGAGCAGTTGTTAATCAAAGCATGTATTTATTACTTTTAAATTTGACTTTTTCTTTCTAATTTTAACATGCCAGTTAGTTCCTGTAAAAATTAAATTATATAATCTGATGTTGGACAGAATGTGCAGCTTTTGCAGGAATCTGTGAGTAAATTTTTTTTTTTTTTTTTTAAGCGTGGGATCGAACATTTGCAGGAAACTTTGTTCCTATAATAAATCTTTAAAATATGATTAAGACATCCCATGTGAAACCATAAATTCAGGATGAAGCAAACAGAAGTTGTTTGTTTTGTCCTGCTGGGAGCATCAGATGACACAAGATGGACAAGCAGCTGAAATTTGACTTGACGGTCCTGATGCTGAGATACCAAATAAACAGAATTTAAAAAACACTTTTTTTTTGTTCTTTACCAAAACTGTGGATGAGATATTGTTGCTTCACATCTCAAATATTTGTAAGAAAACATCAGATCGTGTATCCCATCCTTCACAGGTTATAGATGTTCGTGGAGAAGGAATAAAGATTTGACTGACTGCAGAGGAAGCGGGGATGGCTTATGGCTTAGAGGAGATCAATCATCGCACATCGCATCACGCACGACTGCAAAAAGAAAGAATGAAGGGTGATGAAGAGGAGGAGAAAATAAACTGAGACCAAATCAGGCTCATTTGAATGATTTCATGCTAAATAATAAATGGTTGCAGATGTTTGAATAGAAATGATTTTTTTTGTCGGCTACACTGACACATTCTTATTGTCTCTAATAATCAAAAATCTAAAGAGTGAAAACAGTCATTTAACAGTTGGTTGGTTGGATTAAGGGTTGAAGGAGAGGACAGTGAGCCGTAGGAAAAAACTTCAGAGAGGAAACAAAAACGATGTCGCTGGAGTCAAGCTGCTAAAATAAACTGTTAGCCGCTGACAGTCCAAACATCCTCCAACACTAATGATGTTTTCCTTTTCTGTCCCTCCAGTTCTATCATCTATTTTTTAAATTAAGAAGAGACGTGGATGGAGAGTTTCAGGCTAACTGATGTGGGCAGACATACACTAAATCCTTCTTGGACTCACCTTTAAACCCTTATTGGAACCAGTTAAAAATCCAGTTCTTCAGGGAGATTTTAGCCCTGCAGACTAAAAACTAAATCACAATCATAGATGTGTTTATTTATAGTTGTTTAAATCTGTCATTTAACATCTTTGTTGTAATTTTTTTGTCCTATTAAGGTTATTTTTGCATCACATTTTTGCCTTAATATAGATACAATTTAAAACTGATTTAGCATCTGATTCTGGTTTTGTTCTAATATGACTTTTTTCTTATTATTTTAATATGTATGGGTCACCTTTACCTAGTCACTTTACACATTTAAATAGATTTTCTGTTTTGTGGATCATTTTTTCCTTTTGTTTCTTTTCGGGGCTTTATATAAAAAATGTTAACATCATTTTGTGATTGTGTTAGATTTTATTTCAGTAGTTTCACCTCTTCAGAAGCTGTGTTTAGTTAGATCTTTGTTGCCATTCTTCTGTATAAAATTGTCCCATAGATTTGACTTTACTTTGTGTCTCGATGAGGTTCCGATCATTCTTCTTGGATTAGATCCTGAGCCTGTCAGCTGTTTGAAGGTCACCATGTGTTATTTCAGATAGATTCAAAGTAAAACCAATGAGCTGCAGACTCAGATTCACAACAGTAAGATTCAGTGTCAGTAATGAAGAAGGTTTGTCATCCTGTCAGTGAGGCAGTGGGAGAGATTTGGCAGCACAGGGAGAAATTGTTGTCATCCTAATCAACTTCTGGTTCTGGTCACTGCTGCAAAATCATTTCATGTATAAAGAAAACTGACTTAATCTAAGTTTTGCAGACTCAGAGAGGCTCCTTCCCTGATTTACTATTAAATATGTCAAATAGAGAAGAGCTTCTCTTCTGGTTGGAGAGGTTTGAACTGATTTTTGACACATTTTGTTTAGTTGGGCTTTCTAGGTGGCTCATGGTGCTGAATATTTACAATATTAATGAAATTAAGCTATTTTTGTTTAGATTTTGGGGGGAAATGAATAAAGATCCCATTAAAATACAGTTGATTTTAAAAAATATATTTTTTTCCATTATATATCCAGTTTTTCAAACATATTTCGGTTTGGAAACGTTTCTGTGATTTATAGTTTTTATATAAATATATTAAGGTAGCACTAGGTGTTAAGAACAGGAGTATTGATGCTCATCAGCTTCAGCATCACACAGGTGAGTTTAATCAAGCTAATTAGCTAGTACATTAGCTTATTAAGCTAATTAGCTTATTAAGCTAATTAGCTCGTATCTGTCTGTTGCGGATTCGATTCCCACTCCTGCCCATTTTTTAAAAATTCTATAGCTAAAGTTGTCCATGCAGCCAGAGCAGAGCAGAGGACTGTCTTTTCTTTTCTTTCTCTCCTCCCTCTTTTCTTTCTGAGGCTGAAACTTCTTTAGGCGTAAAAACTTTTGGAGAGCTCCGGCGAGCGCCTCCTCCTCCTCCTCCTCCTCTTCCTCCCTCCTTCTTCCTCTCTTTCTGTGTTTATTTAGTTCTAATGTTTGTCCGTGAAGAAGTCTCTCTTTACTCCTGACACCTGCTGCTGCTGGAAGTTGCACACAGACAGAGGCCCGGAAACAACGGAGGAGATTAAAGTTTTCGGACTAGAGAAGTTCTGGACGCTGACAGAAATCCACGGATCAACGCGGACCACCAGCTGCCTCTCTCTCTCTCTCTCTCTCTCACACACACACACACACACACACACACACACACACACACACACACACACACACACACACACACACACACACACACACCTACCTCTGTGAACCTCTCGTAAAAATAGGACCGCTTTTGTGACCCAGTCGAGGACTTTTAGACATCGAGGAGTGAAAGGACCCGAAGGAAGGAAGTGTGTCCAGATAAAGTGACACTTGAAGGATTTTGTATGTCTCGTAAAGTCAGCCTGAAAGGTTTCTTCCATCCATAAAAACCTTCAGCTCAGTCTGATCGTTTCCTAGAGAAACACTGAGGTGTTGAGTCACTCGGATGGTGAAAGTTTTCTTGGAGAGCAGCAACAGTTTGAATCCAGCACATCATCCCAGGTAGGAACTCATTCATCACAAACTTTGTAACAACTTAAAAATAGAGAATATTATAGAGGTCTGGTGATGATTTTTGCTCATGTGTTTTGTCATTTAGACATTTTTCCAACTTTTTGATTGATTTTGTTTGTGAGCTTTGATTTATTTCTCATCTTTATCATAAAAGAGGGGGGATTGAGTTGGTGGATGTAAATAATGAATCTGAACTTGACTTTTATCTAGAAGTCATGGTGAAAAAGTTTGACATATTTATGTTCCCTCCCCCAAATGTTTCCATTGTCAGTCTTCTCAGTGTGTGTGTGTGTGTGTGTGTGTGTGTGTGTGTGTGTGTGTCTAAATGAAGGCAGCTCTCTCGCTCTGCGGTGGAGACCAGGACTATTTTGGTCGAAATGTTGCACAAATGTTTCTCTCAGTTCAGAGAAATTGCTCTGCCTTCATTTGGACCAGAGTCTGTTTGAAACCCAAGTCTGAGTGACTGCAGTTCTGAGGGGGGAAATCTGGACCCGGTTCACAGTCCTGACAGCTCCCATAAAACACTAAAGTGTCTCTGACTGTGACACAAGAGGAAGATGTCCACTGTGTGTGTGAAACAGCTTGCATATAACAAGTGATGTGACCTGTTCATCCTATACGTGGAAATTTTAATGGCGGCTCAGTAATCCAGTGTTTAATGAGGCCCAGAGACACTGAGCGGGTTTAAATTATTTAGTTAGAAACTTCAGCGGAGTAAAAACAGTTTTGCTGCTTCTTAGGATTAATGTGCAAACGGTTAAAATAACAAATCTGATACAATAAGTTGAAGTTCTCATGGAAACACAGAGATCTCTCTTTAGTTTGTTTGAAATGTGGCTTTTTGCTTGTTTCACTAAAACGATAAGTGATTTGTCATCAAGCAGTTGCGTCTAAATATGCTGCAGAAGCATGGGGATTTATTGAAATGACCTAAAATATAGATTTTAAAAAGAGGCTGCTGTAAATAGATCCTTTAAAAGGGGATGGATGGAATGGTTTAGTGGGCAAAGGTTCAAGGGGAGCAGTCTTAGTCAAATGAATGTAATGCTTTGCAAGAAACATGCATATGTGATGTAAGTGGCTGCAGAAAGTAGGAAAAATGACCCGTGGGAGATGTGAAATGAGACAAAAATGACCAAAATTGGACAAAAGCAAGGAAGGAACATTTTTAAAATGTGGCAAAATTAAGAAAATTAACCTTTTAAGGCAAAATTCTATAAAGAAAAGTGAAACGACACACACACACATCCAAAAAAATGATTTTAATTACTATTAAAATCCACAGAATTAACCAAAATGAGACAAAAATAGACAACCAGACATAAAAAGTGATAAGGTGAACAGGAGTATGAGACAAAATGAGATGCTAAATGTGTGATTGGAGGGGCAACGTGTCTCCTGTTTTTTCAAAAATCAGTTTTGGTTCCCTGCAGTTTTAACCGTCTAATATGATATTACGCTGTATTAAATGGATACTGTTGTCCCTCCACCTCTAAAATCAAAATGTTGTCTCTGCGTAAGACTCATTAGAACCTGATGAGACTGAATAAGAAGAAAAGGAACATAAAAACACAAGAAGCAGGTTTAAAATGACTACAGAGATCAAAACTAAATGGAAAAGCTCAACAAAACTGTTAAAAGATAGTAAAAAAGAATAATTCTAGTGCTATTTAATCTGCTCCTGGTTCAATGTTTAACACGTAAAAACAAAAAGTGATATTTTACAGTCTGTTTAAGGATATAAAAGAAGAGCATCTGCTCTGCTTCCAACATGCTGCAGAGTCCAGGTCGTCTCCATCGGGGACGTCTCCTCTTTCTTTGTCATGGTTTTAAAGTCCGATATCCTCATAAATTCTGGAGAAAACTGACAACGGTGCTGATAAACGCTGAAACAGGAGAGGAAGTGTGTGTCTGTGTGTATGTCAGGGTAGACGGTAACATTAGAGGTGTAGATAGAGGTGGTGAAAAGTGTTGCTGTCAACAGGTGAGCCATTAGAGAGAGATAATCTCTCCTCCTCTTGCTGCCTCCAGGCCAATCTCTGCTCCTTCTCTCATTTTATAGTCTCATTTCAGCTGTTTTTGGAGCAACTTGCTCTTTTAGACATTTTAACAGAAATGCATTTCTTATTATCTAAAAAAACAAAAACGGCAGTGTAGTGGGGTCATGAAGTTTGCCTGGTGTGATTCTTACTGAAGCTACTTGAGTGTCTCGTCCCTCGGGACTCTGTTATTAGGGAATGTGAGTAAATTGAGTGGATATTTGAGAGGATGGGTTGTCTGGAGCACAAAGCAGCCCCAGACCATCACTACCACCACCATGTCTGACTGTGGGTTTGATGTTTTTCTGAAATCCAGACACCTTCCAGAAACATTTACTTATGTCTCGTTTAGATTTATTGCCCAAAGCTTTCTGAATTTGAAACCATCCACTTGATGCTGATTAAGAATCAAACTACAGCAGCGGGGAAACAAAGTTTTGAGTCCAAGTGTTGTGTAGTTTGTTCTCTGAAGGCTTCAACTTGTTTCAGCTTTACATCAAAGTTTAATGCAAGTTGAAGTCTGGACTCGGAGGCAGTAGTTTGAGTGTGTGTGCTGACAATACACTGCAGCCATGTGGTTATTATGGTCAAGGAATGTGTGTATTTCTGCATGGATTTACATGCTCAAAGCCTGACCACTAAGTGTGTGACTTCCCCTGGTTGTCAGTGTGTGTGTTTGGCCAGCAGGCACCAGCTGTATGCTAACAGTGTCCTCCACTAATAGTAAAAGTGGTTTATTGGACACTTTACGGCCCCTGAAACCATTTTATAAATCCGGCAGCTGGTACAAAGAGACAGACCAATCAGCCACAAGGCACTCAGTGTGAGGCACGGCCGTGTCCCCAAACGGAGGGAAAATTCTTCTCCTGACTGCTGATACGTTTTCATGAAACCCCCCCCATGGAGCTGAGTGTCCATGGCTGAGAAACTGTGGAATTCTAACAGAGTGAGGCCACATTTTCAGCCGGTTACAGTAAATCTGCCTCTTAAACAGACAGCGTTATGCGCTCCATCCTTCCTCAAGCTGCCCTGATCCAGCAACAAAACAAAACGAGACGATTTGTAGCAGATCCCATGATTCCTATGAGCTACTGTACTGGACATCATTGCTGCTGATGGTCAAAATCATCAACATCTCTTAGATTTCTGACTTTAGCAAATCTTATTTAAGTAATCTGATAGGCCAACAGAATAGGTGTTGCTGTGTCTTCCCCCCACTGTGTTGACCTTATGATTCAATCGCCTCACCCTGTGGCTGTCAGTCAGCTGAAACAGCGCTGGATGAATCATCAAACCAGCAGAGTGAACATCATCCATGTTTACTCAGCGCGATGGTTGCAGAGGTGATTCTGTTGGATAAAAACAAGGAGAGAGGAAAGGAAAGTAAGAGAGAAAGTGACGGATAGAGACATTGGTCAGTCAGATGAGAGGAAACGCTGCCTCTTACTGGTCAGTGTGTGCTACTACATCAGATCAAAGCAGGAAGGACAAGGGAGTGAATCCAGTCCTACATCAGTTTAAAGCTTTTTACACCTCGTGTTTCTGCTGAGTTTGTTCTTTTTATAAATGAGAAGAAACCAGATTCAGATTATTTGTTCATCATCTCAGAGTCTGGTTAGTTTTTCAGTCATATCACAGAGACTGTGTGTTTGTGACCTGAAAAGAAGATCAGTAAGCTTCAAACAAACGTGTTAGCAGCTAAAAAGCTTCAGGTGTAAATTATTGAGATTTTGCATTTTTATTTTACCTTTTTTATTTTTCTCATCCTGCAGGTGTCTTTGTTTTTACTTCACTTCGTGTGTGCATGCGTGTGTATGTGTGTGTGTGTGTGAACATTTGTGCATGTGTGTATGTTGGAGCAGTAGTTTTAATATAATGAGATTCCCAGCACCCAGGTGCTCTTTCTAGATAATTACTGAGAGTGTTTTTCTGTAGCCAGTCTTGGAACTGAAGCAATACCCAATCTGTCAACACACACACACACACACACACACACACACACACACACACACACACACACACACACTCAGCGAGGGGAGGAAGCAGAGAGGAGATCAAATTAAAATTTATTCCTTCTATCTTGCTTCTGATGGTGAAGAAAAAACCAGTTTCTGGCTCCGATCCTTTGGTTTTCTTTTTGTCATGCTGTTGACAATCTTTGTTGTTTTCACCTTTTTGGATGATTTCTGTCGTTTCATCTCTTCTTCTCCTGCATTCGCTTCCTTCTTCTCCCAAATTTCTCTCATCCACACTCTTGGCTGCAGTCTGGTGCAGAAGAAGGATCAACAAAACATTAGTCAGTTGTCTGGCAGAAAAATCACAGAGGTAGCAGACAACATTGATTTACACACAAACGGGCACATACGCAGTTTTACCTTCTTTTAGAACACACCCATCAGTGATTGGCTGAGCTGATTTATTAGGATGTGTAGCTGAGGGTGTGTGTTAGTTGTTGTTTTTAAAAAAAACAGGACAGAGAGTCTTTGCCAGATGAGCTTTTTAGATAACGAGCAGGCTGCTTTACCTCCGTTTGCCTCGTCTCTTTGTGGTTTTATGGCTGTGGTCTGTAGCGAGAGCTGAACATTTACAGTGGGGATGGACTGTGGTTAATTTAAAGAATAAAATCTTTACAAACCTTGATACACACCCCTAATCGCACTGTTCTTGAAAACCACACACTCAGCTACTAAAATGAAAAGTGGTCACTTCTTTTGAGTGCGTTATTGAACTGCAGGGTAAAAGAAAACCGTTTCATGAGGCAGTCGTATTGTTTGCGCTTTAACTTTCACACTTCACTGATCTTTTCATGCAGCGGAGTTAAAACACTTTGCAGCGTAGCGCCACACCTCCTGCATGTTTTAATACAGTAACGCAGCATGGATGTCTCCCTGAGGCTTTCCCTCCTTTCATTACATTCAGTAAAGGTGACGATCTGTTATTATAATGTTAAAACACATGGCAGTGACACTACTTCTACAAATATGCACTTATTTAGAAATAACTGAGTATTTAACTCATTTCAGTGTGATTTAAATGTCATCATGCACATCAAGACTTTGCCCTTTTTTTTTTTTTTTTTACACTCATTAGTTACATGTTTGTGCTAAAATCTGCCCACGTTTGGTCCAAATGTTTGCATTGAACTTTCTTGGGGGTCATTGAGGTTGAAGTTATAAATGAGGGGCTGCAGTAACTGTAAACACAGACAGAGGGCGCTACATCACTGAGGCTCCTGACTGGACATTTAAAAGGACAGAACAGCAGGAGGAAAGTTGGGAGGAAGAAGAGATGGATGAAATATAGATAAAAACTGAAAGTGAGGGTAGTTTAAACACAAGAGTTGGAAGATTAATCAGTTAATTGCAGCGGATTTTTTTTTATTTATTTCTCATTCCTCCCTTTATCCTGTTCACTTACATCTTATTAAATTAAATTCACAGCCTCTGTTTCCTATCTGACCTCCTCCACGTCTGGTTAGGCTCAGGCCCTTTGCTTCCTCTCCAGCAGGGTGTTACCATTAGTGACCAGCAGGGGTAATGTAGTTCCCAGCATGCATCAGGAGACAGGTGAGCTGATTTTCAGCAGGTCTGTGGGCATGTGCATCTGCTAGTTTCCATAAAGTCACAGAAACAAGACGGACAGCAGGAGATCGTGACATTTGTTACCGTCATTAGTGTTCTATCGTCCATTGAGTTTCACTTTCCTCCTCCTGTGTTTTGAATTAAGATCATTTTCTATATCATCTGGTTAAAAATGGACTTCATTCCATGTTCTGTCCTAAACCTCTCTCTCTGTCACATCAGTATCCAGTCAGATCAGACTCATAATAAAAAGCATCTTGTTGATTTAAACAGCTTCAATCAAAACTGGAATTTGTAAAGTTAATCAAGATCCAAGAAGATTTTAATTACAGCTGTTCTAATATATTGCTTTTAGCTTTTCTAATTCCTCATCTTTCAGCTTTTCCTTATGTATCTTGGACTGGTTTCTGTGTTTCTTCAGCTCAGTAACATTTTAATGTTATTAGAATCATGATAAACTTGTATTAATCCAGCTAATTTCACTTTTTGCAGCTGGTTCTCCACTTTGTTAGATTTGCTGTATTGGGTCTCATTTTTTTGCTGCATTTTAATTTATTTTTGCTTTGTTTGTCTGTGTTGCCTTAAACTGGATTTCTGTGATGAATTGTTGTTTGGATGAAGCGAATAATGATTTATCTTAATGATGCTGGAGCTGGTTTAATCAGTGGTCAGATCTAAAATCTAAGAGCCAATGAACCAAATTTATATTTCTACGAAATCAAAAAGTGAATAGCTGCATATTAAAAAAAGAAAAAATTAATTAAACCCAAATGCTGTTGTAGCCACAGTAACAGACCAGCCAGCAAAGTGTGACTCATCAAAAATCTGTGCTTCTTTCTCCATCATCAGCTCTTTTTTTTCCTGACTCTCTTCCTCTTTTTTTTCCTTTCAATCCTTTCCTCTCCTTCACTGCTTTCTTCATCCCCACTCCACCCCTTTTCCCCATCACTGGATACAGACAAACACTCACAAACACCCCTCAAGCTTATCCTGATCCCTGCCCAACCCTCCGTGGGCACCGTGCCCAGAGAGCGGCAGCATGAGCCGGGCAAGGAGCCCCAGGCAGCGCCCCACAGCCACACCAGCTCCCTGGAAGCTGAGAAAAGAAACACTAAAGAAGGAGAGGAGGAAAGTAGAAGGAAAAATAGGAGAGAAGGAGAGGGGAAGAAAAAAGATTAAAGAGAGGAAAGGGTGAAGAGGGGGTGGAGGAGGATAGCGAGGAGGAAAAGTGGGGACTTGTGTTTAAAAGAGGATGAAGAGATAAGAAGATGCAGAAGCTGAGGGGACATGCAACGGCGGAGAGGATAAGAGATGGGGAGAGACAAAAGGAGATTAGAAAAATAGATCAATAGATGGAGAGATACAGAAAGAATACGAGGAAGAAAGACACAAAGCAAAAGGAAAATGTGTGAAGCAGGAGAGAAAAAGAGAGGGAGAGAGCGAACGCTGGGCAGACAGCCAGCTCTCCCCCGAGAGAGAGGTCAGAGCAGCGGACACGTCTCTGGAGAGCGTGTGTGTGTGTGTGTGTGTGTGTGTGTGTGTGTGTGTGTGTGTGTGTGTGTGTGTGTGTGAGAAAGCAAGAGATGGAGAAGGAAAGAGAAGAATTTAGAAGAGGAGGAAGGAGAGCAGTGGAGCGCACAGAGAAAGAGTGGAGGATTTGTATACATTCAGAATGTAAGAAATGTGACCTTGGAGAATCTATAGCATATGGGCCCGTGTGCATCATTTATTTATTTATTTGTGCAACAAACTTGGAGAAATGACACCGATTTTAGTATATTTCTTCTAATGTGCAAAACTCTAAACCATGTTGTGGTCTGCTGTAGCTTAGATGGTTTATAACTGAATACATGAGGTTGGTTAACTGGTTTTTAAGTCTCAACTTTCAACTCTCAACATTCCTGGTCTTTCTGGAGTCAGGAGTGGCCACATTTGGACCCTGGAGGTGGGTTTATTATCACAGCCTGACCTGTCATTTTTATCCATTTTAAACAAACTGACAGCCAGAAAAGCTTTGCTATCGTACAACACACTGAATCATGAGTGTCTGTTCTGTCATTTCTCTTCTCCTACTCTGTTCTCTTTTCATTTAAAGGTTTTCAAATATCCGTTTTAGGAGTACTGAAGCACCAAAGTCTTCAGTTAAAGCTTGAAAAATGTAAAAGTATCAGTTTTATTACTGAAGATGTTTATGTGAGTGCGTGTTTAACGCGAATGCAAGGGCAACGCAGGTCCATCGAACACTATCTGTGTGTCAATAACACTATCTGGAGGCCACGGCAGTACACGACCTTGCACGCCACATGCACTGTCATTCTCTCTCACACTCGCAATTAAACACAAAGCCCCGTGAAATCCCAGGGGCCAATCTGAGGCTCTTGCATTGGTCATGGATGGTTTGGTGAAATGAGGAGGCGGGCTAGAGAAGATGTTCAGTGTTGAAACAGTGAAAAAAAAAAAAAGATGGAAGGAATGTGAACTATATCTCCAACCATCCATCCATTTTCTGTAGCCGCTTAGTCCTCCACAGAGGGTCACGGGGGGAGCTGGTGCCTATCTCCAGCGGTCAAGGGGCGAGAGGCGGGGGACACCCTGGACAGGTCGCCAGTCCATCGCAGGGCCACACAGAGACGAACGAGACAAACAACCACGCACCCACTCACACCTAAGGACAATTTACCAGCCCAATTAGCCTGACAGTCATGTCTTTGGACTGTGGGAGGAAACCGGAGTACCCGGAGGAAACCCACGCACGCACGGGGAGAACATGCAAACTCCACGCAGAGAGGCCGCAGAGCCGGGATGCGAACCCACGACCTCCTTGCTGCGAGGCAACAGTGCTAACCAACTGCGCCACCATGCAGCCATATCTCCAACGTGACATGTTATAATTCACTTTCTTACCTAAAATGAATTTGATTAAAGTGATTTCACTGAATCCAGAAAGGCTTAACTTTAGAAAATAACACTCTGGAATTCTGCTGTATTCTTGGTAAAGGGGGAATTCAACATTTATAAAACGGAGCTGTGATTACAATTGTGGGAATTAAACACAAAAACAAAACAAAGGTCGCTTATTGGAGGGACACCAGTTCCGTCTTTCAAAAACAAAACATTACATCTTTGTAGTAAACACACCCAGCTCCAAAAAGGGTTGTTTGTTGGTTTATCTGTGCTTTAGAAGACATTCAGTAGACATTTTAGAGTCCACCTGCAGTAAAATGTTAAAATCCTTCTCTGGTTGCTGGCATGAGAATGCATTTTGTAAATCCTCTGTCGTTTTGATCACACCTATCAGATTCACATCTGTATACAGGACCACAATAAAAGGAAATGTTTGAGCGTGTGTGTGTAATTTTTACTCTGGGTTTGCGTGCATGTGTGCGTGCACGCACCGTGAACCCAAGTGAGATCCGGCAAGCATGACGGAGAATGACAGCTTGATTTATGGCAAGGCTATAAGTAGAATGACTACTGCTTCAGAGTGTGTGTTGCATATTTGTGTGAGGGAGGAAAAACACGACAGAGAGAGAAGGAAAAGGGGAGGATGGAAAGGAAAGATTGTGTATAAAGAGCGAGGGGAATAGGAATGACGAGGAGAAAAGGGAGCAGAGAGGAGAACGATAAGCTGAGCTGACGGAGCTAAAAGGCGATGTGGGGCAAAAGTGATGAGAAACAGTAGAAACGGAATGATTGAGAGTAAGGAGAAATGACCTGATTGGGATGGTGAAAAAAACTCCAAGTTCTCTTTTTGCATTTTGCAAACATACAAGCTTCTATTGGAATTACAAAGATGTTTCTAGAAGACAAAGGATTCCAATTTAAGCTGCTGTTTGCAGAGGAATCTGAAAACCTGGCAACCATGTAGCTGAATGCAGAAAGTATCTCCAGAATGATATTTACATTTTTAGACATTTAGCAGATTTGTTTACATCCTGATCAGTAACACTGCTGAGCAAAATTATCCTCTGAATCGTCCTGGAGCTTTACTGTGAAGGGTGTGAAGTAAAAGACATTTTTTGTCACATTCTTCACATTTTGTTCCTTTGTCATTTTACAGAGAAGCTTAAAAATGATGCTGATATCAAAATCAACTCAAAAATATTAATCTCAGGGGAATTTGATGTTTCAGTAACTCATTAAAGTATCTTTGAAGGATCTTCTGTCTGTGGTTCAGTGGATCTGAAGAAGCTTCTGACTGAAGACATTCTGTTGCTCAAAGAGACCGACGGTAAACAGTTATTCCTTCATTTTAAAGGTACACAGAAGCTGATAGTAGTTGTTTTACCTGTGTAGACATTATACTGACAGCAAAAATGCATTTTAAATACAGAAACCCAAGTCTTTCATCTGGGAAAGCATGGTGACTGTGAGAAGGGAAAACTACCTTTTACCACTGAAAAACAGACTAATGGCTGATGCCCTAAGGGGACAAGTAAGAATCAAACTTTGTGTCATGAAGTAAAAGAAAAGAAAGCATCATGGGAGGTCTTCCATCATCACTTCTTCAGACTGACTCATGACTCAGACCTGAGCCAGCACTGGAGGTGTTAGAAGACATCACGATTAAAAATATTACATAAGTAATCAAGTTACTAACATCATTCAAAGCATTGGGTTTTTAAATTGATATGTGAGTAAAATTTAAAAGCATTTCTATTTTCGTCTTTCTTCATTTGGTTGATTTTCTCCCTTTTTTTTGTTCTTTGATCAGTTGAAAAGAAAATGATTGCAATAATTTTCTTACTGTAATGAACAAAAAAGGGTAATTAAATTGGTAGAGATCCTGAAACCACTGTCTTCAGGATAGAAAACAGGGATGTGGAAGGGAAGAGTGAAAAATGAGCTACAGAGCTAGAGGGAGAGAGAGAGAGAGAGAGAGAGAGGGGGGTCTTTGATCTATCTCTTGGTAGGAGCTGGTCTTGGCATCCAGCCACACACACACACACACACACACACACACACACACACACACACACACACACACACACACACACACACACACACACAGTCAAAGCTCCAGGGCTTTGTTGATTATTTCTGCTGAGGATCAAAGATGCTGAATTCTCATCCATCCATCCATCCTTCACCTGTCTGCTCACAAGTCCATCTGTCCAGACCTTCATCCAGCAGACCATCCGTCTCATTATCAGATGCAAAAACGTCTCCAGTTCTACCAAGTCTTAAAATGTAACTGCAGTAGTTCATTAGAATAAGCAGCAGGTTTAGTTTTATAATTTAATGTCTTGAATTTTGGTCTTCCAGCTGTGGGTGAGTTTAAATCCCACTCCTGACAGATGTTTTCGATTTAAATCCTCTTCTGATGACGCTGTGAAACCTGGGTTTTAGTCATTATTTTACCTGCTGCACCCTTTTGAAGAGGATAATTTAAAAACATAATATTCAGAAGGTATAAAGTGTTTTTTATATTAATTTTACCTACTATAATCTACCAAATAAATAATTTTTAAAATAAAAGCCTACAATGTAATCTTCATATGGCTGATTAGACATGATATTTTATTGAATGTGGGCTTGAGCTCATTTTTGAGGTTTGTCAGAGCAAATCTAATCCCAATTTGAACATGTGTGAATCAGGCTTTGGGTCCTGATAAGCAACAAATCCTGAAATAGACGCATCACGAGACTTGAGGGCTGGTTTGAGGCTGAATTTCAGGATCATGGTTTGTTTATACAGTATGTAGGTCATACAAATGTTTTGGACATATCTAAGAAATTGGAACAAATTATATTTCTATAACCATTTGCTCAAAGCAGCCTTTTGCCAAATTAGAGTTTATCAACTTGCTCTTTGTTTTTATTTTTACTAAACAAGATATGATGGGTGGTTCATCACTTTAGCGCAGCACTGTTCAGTCACTCAACCCCATTCAGGCCATAAACAGGACTTTCAGCTCCCATGGTAACCGATGTGTGTCACGCGCGTTTCAACACGCAGCCGCGTGCCTGTTTTGAGTTTTGTGATGTAGAAAACACTATGCAGGCATTAGCAGTGTCGTTCAGCAACAACGCGGATATTGAGCCATATAATCAGTTCAAAACACGTGATTTACAGCCCGGCTAGCTCAGTCGGTAGAGCATGAGACTCTTAATCTCAGGGTCGTGGGTTCGAGCCCCACGTTGGGCGCTTAGTTTAGTTTTTTTTTTCTCAAACAAAATGTATACTTTATAATGTCTAACCCACAATAATAGCGGGAAATAACTAAAATAGGTTTGGAGTTCTTCTCAGGTTTTCAGAAGGTGACAGAGCGACGTCAACAGCTGCTGTCATTTATCCTGTGGAGACAATCTGGAGTCACAGCAACATATTCAGCTGCTGCTTAGAGTACACAAGAGTAGTTATCACTCACTCTTTTCCTAATATTTATTTTTATGATCCATGTAAAATACTCTAAACATTATCTATCTATCTATCTATCTATCTATCTATCTATCTATCTATCTATCTATCTATCTATCTATCTATCTATCTGGGTCTTTATGAAGAATTTGTGTGTTTTTGTTCATGTCTTTGCTCTGCACACTGAACTCGAGGGCACTGGCCCTTCCTCCTCGGTCTGTAAAGGAAATACCAAATTACTGAGGGCTCTCTCTTTCTGTCAGCCTCTCGTCCTTTTGTAAATCAGCATATTTTGCAGAATAAACAACTTTTGTAGTAAGATCCAACGTCATGTTAAAGTCAGATTACCTATGAGTTTAGCTATAAAGCTTGACTTTTGTCATCTTGGCATTTTTTCACCAGACTCTCGGATCTCACCCAGTTTTATTTTAATCTAAGGTTGATTTACATTCTTAACTATATTAATGTAATCCTATCGGTCCATTTTACACCCATCCGCCTTAGGCCCCGCCCCTTTTCCCCCTTTGACCATTAGCCCGGCTAGCTCAGTCGGTAGAGCATGAGACTCTTAATCTCAGGGTCGTGGGTTCGAGCCCCACGTTGGGCGTCATTCTTTTGAACAAGTGATAAGTTCCCAATAGATCTGGCAAGTTAATAAAAATATAAGTGGCATTTTTTAATCCTTCTCCAAACAATTATACATTGTTATGTGTTTTAATGATCTGGAGTCCTATTACAGATGTTTATATAATTAAAATAATTTATTTATTTCCAAGAATAAGGAAATTGTGAGACCTTTTAGCACTCAAAAAATGTTCAGTCATTCACCTTATCAGCTTTTGGTTCCAACATCTAACTGTGCCTAACATCTGCACAGATGACCAGTAAAGGACCAAACTCTCATGATCAAGTTTTATAAAAGTGGTTTTGGTTGTTCCCTGTCATAATTATTGAATGTGATTACATAAAATAACAGGAGACACATGAGAACTGGTTAAAAGGGAAGACTAAAAGTAGAACAAGTTGGTAAAGCAAGAGAAAATGAATATAGAAGAAATGTGTGTTAGAGCCATTTGTGTGTGTGTGCTGGATGTGTGCCATGGAGCCTGCCAGGCAGCCAGGCTGAGCTGGAGGGCTCCTGCTGGGGGTGGAGGGTTCAGGCAAGCCCCCTGCCTCTGGTGGCCTACTGTGGAGTGGGCTGGGAAACAGGAGGGCTAGAAGAAGGGAGATGGGAAGAAGAGAGAAATAGAGATCCAGAGAGATGAGAGGAAGCAAAGAAGAGATGGAGGGGAAAAAAGGTGAAGTAAGACAAATAGCCATGAGCTGCAGAGGAGGAGGAATATATGTGATGGTAATGCAGAAAGAGAGGTGGAAACGGTAAATCCAGAGCTGGAATGTTAGAGGAATGTTGGGAATGGAGGAGTTTTCCTCTGGCTGGAGACAGAAGAGGTGGGAGGGAGAGGGAGCCATGAGACGCAGAACACTCTTAATTTATTCCCTCCTTTTACGTTCACTCCTGCTCTGCACAAACTGCATAAATCCAGATGTTTGGTGTAATTTTTTTATCCAGTGCTTTACAGATAAACATCTAATTGATCGATTCAGTGTTTATTTTCATTATTTACCCACCACATTGGAAAGCAACTGAGAAAACCAGGTTTTATTTTTCCTTCTGTCACATCTGAAGACCCCCACTAATGTGTGCTTGTTTTTACACTCACTGTTAATTTCAAGCATGTAACCAGTGATTCATGCTAAATCTATCAGTCTTTAAGGATTTGCTTAATTTAGCAGCGCTGATCAAAAGCAAAGAAAAAAAAACACATTTTTTGATGAAGAAAGCAAACTAGCTTCTTAACAATCAGGCTGTTGTTGCACATAAGATTTGCTCTTTGAGTACATGTAGACCTGCAGAGAAACATCTTTTTCCTTTGGTGTATTTTTGTTATATAGACCATAATCTTTAATACTTGAAATTTAGCACATAACCAGATATTTTAAGCTCTTTTTAAGGCAATATCATACTAAAACATTAGATTATTTGTAGGACACAATCATGAACCATAATTGGAGCATTTGGATGCTTTTGTAAACTTCTCATTCACTCTCCTTTGTGTATTTTACCCTTTTACTTACACTCTTGTTCTATTTTGCTCACATATTGGCATCACTGAGGAGCAGCGTTGCCAAAGCCTCCAAACACAGCAGGAGATCTCTGTTTCTCCCTCTTCTCCCTCTCTGGGGGAGTGGTGCAACATTCTCTTATTTGTCCTGTTTTATCTGTATATGTAGCCACTTTGGCGTGTGTGTGCAATGAAAAAAAAAAAGGCACTTTCATGTTCCCAATCAGCTCATCCTCTCTGGCTTTTTTTGGGAGAAAACAGGAAGAGAAATGCTCAGAAGGGAAAAACAACAGCAATAGATGGAACATGAAGGATGAGAGGATGGGAAAAGGGAAGAGAGGATAAAAAGTGGAAGGATAGTAATGGTTAGGAAAGCAGGGGAAGTGCATGAGAGGTGAGGGGGAGGTGAAAAGTGTCACATATACACATGCTTGACAGAGGAGGAGGTGGGGGAGGGAGAGGAGGTCACAGAGGTAAAGTCACGCTGTATGTGGTGACAGGACAGTGTTACCACAAAAATCAATAGGCCTGTCTGCATGTGTGCCTCAGCTTTAATTGAAGTCCTGTGTCAGTGCCAGAAGAACAAGGACTACAGGATGTTCTGTAGCTGTATTAACATACTTTTATCTATCTTATACATCTACGCTTTGTTTTCTATCTTATGTGCTTCCTTTAACTGCTTTTATCCTGATTTTTTTCCAGAGGAAGCAGAGGAAACCAGGGCTGAGGGAATACAGAGTATAAAGTACACATAAAGTAAGTTTACTGCTTTTATCCACCTTAAACTGTCAACAACTGGCATCACTTTGTCTTACTTCTGATTTTCTAGCAGACAGCCGCCAGAGTGATCTCAGTTTGGAGAATCAGGGAGAAATTCTCATAGATGAGTCAAGCTAACAGAGCAGCAATCATTCAAGGAAGTTTAAAGCAACTCAGAGAGCCATGATGCTTTGTGTTTAATAGATTCTGCTTTTTGCATTTTGCTTATTATTCTGTCTAATTCCAGAACAAAGCAGAAACAAATGGTTTATAAAGTCATTGATTAGAAAGGCTGGTGGATTTAGCTGATGGATTAAAGCTACATGTCTCCTCAAAAGTGATGCAAAAGGCTAGAATATCAAAAAGGAGCTAAAATTAAGTATAAGATACTAAAATTTCTCACCGATTCTTTGTTGGGAGATCACTTAATTAATGATACCCACTATCCATCAGGCTTTAGATGATTGCAGGTGTGCTGGAGTAGGGAAACATGCATGGTAGCCCTTGAGGATCAGGACTGGACACCGCATAAGAACGTCTAAATGACTCAAACTAGGAAAACTCCTCTGGCAGTAAACAGGATATTTTGCAATTTGCAATGTTGTCTTTGTCTTTACCTCATGCCGGTCTAGCATGTTTGTGCACATTTTTATGAGCCATTGTCCACTTTGACTCCTGTGAGTCTTAACCTTTATTTAGAGAAAGCAAATCAGCTTAGTTATCACTCTGTTTTCAAGTGTTTTTTTTTTTTTTACAAAGTTCTTCTGGTCTTTGTCTGGCTTGTCCATCTTGCATTTGCAGGAGTCATTGAACAAAATATTGATTGATATTTTTTCAGCGACACTTTCCTGTTGATGTACCCAAAGAAACATGGATAACCTAAACACACGAGGGTGCAAGGATTGCAGAAAGAGTTAAAAAGGCTTTTGATGCTGAATGAAATCAGGAGAGACTCTCAATCAAACGTAATATATGCGTGTGTGTGGGTGTGTGAATGCATATATTTGGGTGATCAAGCTGGTCTATTTGTCAGAAATACTCTTGAGACAGATAGAAAGGAAGACGAGTTTTGATGCAACATTCATTCATAACTGACGTAGTTTATATAACATTTATATCATGGTGAAGAACTGGAGCATAAATGAGAATAACAAAGGAATCTTCTCTTTTTCTTATCCAACACATTTTTTAAAATCCATGTTTTTATGCTTTTTTGCCTCGTTTCCTCTCATCTTCCTGCTATCCATCTCTCAGCTTCTCCTCCACTCGCTGCCTCCCCTTCTTGTCTTCCTGCCCGCCACACACAGGCACGCTGGCATGCTGACACTTAAACTAAATGCACTCACACACACCCTATTCCCTTACTACCTCCTCTCACCACCCACATAGAAAGGAGGGCACTACAGGCCTCAACACACACACAGAATCCCCACACACAGAGTACTTTCAGCACTTTCTTCTTTACCATACTCAGCAAGATCAGATGTCAAGTCAACTGACACAACAGAGGCTGTATTTTTCTTTTCACTATGCTCCGTTTCCTCCTTCCTCTTATAGAATATATGCATTTTTCAAAACCACCCCACACACACATACACACAGCATTTTAGGGGGTCAACGAGGTGATGGAGCAAGGAACTGAGCATGACAAAGACGGTATAGAAAGGAAAAGTTAGAATGAGATGAGGAAGGAAAGCAGCTACACATGTGAGCAAAGAGCATCCAGCAGAGCATGCATGCACGACATAAAGGATTTTATGTAAGGGGAAACATGAATAAATAATTTTCATGCTCTAACAAAACCGCCAAGCCTCTCCCACACACATGCACTCAACACATGCTGGCAGCCAAAATGATACACAACATGCATGCATGCTCATACAATTGAATTACATTCTCATTTTTCCTGCAGGCAGCAAATATTGACCCAGGCATGCATGTCAAAAAGATAAGCTTCTCCCAGGCTTTACAGGAACGGTTTAAACTCTTTTACGTGTAAACAGCACATAAAACATAAATCAAAATAATGTTTAAGTTGGTGTTTTATGTATTTCTGAATACATTTAATCAGAGGCCACGTTAGATTTTTCACACTAAAGGTATCCTGTTAAAATCAATAATCAATATCACACATCATTGGGTGAGAACATGTTGTGAAGCTCCAGGATTTTTTGTTGGATTTCACTTTAATCAGTGTCCTCTTTAAAAATAAAATAAAAAAAGCTGAAATTTGTTCAACTCACCGTGTCATTTGGTTCGGTTTCTGAAGAAGGATGGAAAAAACTAGAGTTGTGGCTTATGGAAGTCAAAGACAAAAATCTAAAATAATTATCATGGGAGGACCTGAACTGAGCATGTTATTGAAGGAAAACAGGAAACATCTATCTGGAGCTGCTCAGTTTTTTGCTTTTTCCAGGTTTTCATTCATGCTTTGATGTTTTTCTCTAGTTAGCAACATGCAGCTAGTTACAATAAATCATCTAAATAATATTACAGATGGGAGACCGGTTAACTTATTGCTCTGCATCCTTATCACTGCTTCTGTATTCACAGTGATGCTCTATGCAGCAGCAGCTTAAGTGCCTTGCTCAGGGGCACAGTAACAGTAGCAGGCAATGAAATGGAGTTTTCACCCATTCATTCGGCAGCCTTCCAGTGAAAACCACACAGCTTTCACCTTAAGGCTTCCACTGCCCCTGATATATATTTAAGTGCAGGCTGCCTTCAGCTAAAACACACATGCACACACACACACACACTCTCTCTCTCTCACACACACACACACACAAAACACACCGGGAGCAACATGGCCACAGACCATGTGTACAAGCCAGATTTGGCTCCGTCTTCATGTCTGCCATATGGTTGATTCCTCCCTGCTGTGCAAACCCTGCAGGCCAAACACACACACACTCACGTGTGGGAGTCGGATTGTGCGTAGATGTAAAAGAGCCAGAAAACGAAACAGAAACAAATCAGACAAGAAGAGATGATGGGATTTATGTTTTAGAGGGGAAATTATGCAGCTATGTTTAGAATTATTGTTTTAGCCACGAGGGTTGTTTGTAAAGAGATAAAATGTCCTCTGCTGTTTATCTAACTTTACTTAAATCAGATGTGAATTTTGTGATTTTTATAGATAGTCTATTTAATCCTAATCCAGTAAGATACAGATATCAAACCTTATTTTTGTAACTCGTAGAAATAAACAACTCATATCAGGTTGTGACTTTTTAAACAGAGATCATTCAGATATGAGGAATTATCTTTTGCATGTTTGTGCACAAAAACTATTACAAACCATATATGTAAGAACAGCTGCCTTAGAAAACAGTCTGTGTGCCCACAGCCAAACTACATGCACCTACTGAGGTGATGTCATCGCTTTACAAACATGATCAGGTCAAATTACCTTTGGATTGAATAAATGTCACTCACAGCTGCAGCCAGAGGCAATAATGAGTCTGGATACATTATATGTAAGGAAGAGAATCTCACTGCAACATATAGTCAACAATAATGTTTCTATTATTTAAGGATTTCAGTTTGGAAAGAAAGTTCTGTCTGAGCATGTGAACTTTCTCCTAAACGTGGGTCTGAACTCTGAGGTGTAGATTATAAAAAGTATCATAAACAGTTTGTTTCATACAGAAATTAAACTGGCATGAAGTTCAGTTTATGTCTCCTATTTTTTATTTATTTTTTCCAGAATCCTGTTTTTTCCTCACTCATCACACCTGGCCTCTGCTGATTACCTCTCACCTGTTCTCAGTGACTCATTATCTCCTTCATTAGAACTGATTAGGCTGGGTTATTTCTTTTTCCTCTTTCTTTGCCAGATCATTGTCGTCATACGGATTCTGCTCTGCTGTGTTTTTATTTGTGTGTGTAGATCCTCGTGTAGAAAAAGATGCTACAATACCCAAAATGAAGAAAAGGAAGGGAAGAAAGGTGGAAGAAAGGAGTGAGGGTGGACAGACAGCCGTCTCTGTGAACCTGAGCACAGTCAAGCTGCTTTTGTGAAAGAGAGGCAGGGAAAGCGAGGATGTTTTGACAGCTCAGAGCCATCACAGCAGCAGAAGGCTGGGTGTGTGTGTGTGTGTGAGCAGGTGTTTGTGTGGCTGTGCACGTACTGTATTTCAGAGTGTTTGTGTGTGTAGAAAACTAAAGGGCGAGATCAATAGATTGATTCTGACTCGCACATAAAGAGGAAGAAAGGAAAGTTTAGCATACGGCCAGAGATGAAGGGTGCATAAAACTATTTGGTGTGGTTCGTATGAATGTGAGTTCACATCTTGATATGTAAAGGATGCCTTCCACCCATCATCCATCAATCTGCTCACGACAGGTGTAGTCTTCTCATTAGAGGAGTTGTGACGTGCTGTTTCACATTTCTCCTCCGCCTGACATTTTTTTCCAGTGCAGACAAAACAAGGACACTCTTTATCAGCCTCGGTCTGCTTCACCTTCACACACATCCTCACAGTCACCCGGGGAGCTGCCCTGGATAAATACACTCCTCTGCAACAGTCCAAGAGCAGCTGGAGGTGAGATGTTTTGCTCAAGGGCACCTTGACTTTTTTTATATATTTTTTATTTCTAATCCTTATTTTTGAAACAGGGAGGCCATTATTAATTTAACTTACCTGCATTTTTCCAGCTGACCCTTCAGGCCCCAAAACTGCTGCTTTCAGCTGCTGCCTTTAGGCAACAACTGGGGGAATCGACTGTTTGACAGCGATTGGTTGGTTTGCCTTGATGATGAATTTGAGCAGAATCCCAAAAGCTGCAGATCATCATGCAATAAAGAAATCTTGGTGAAGATGGAAAGTAATTAAATAAAACTTATAGCATTTAAGGCCATTTAATGGAAGTGATGAAAGCAGCTCATACAACACAGATAATATTACTGACTTGTTAACAACCAGTTTCCATACTGAATCAGCCTCAGTTTGGATAAGACTGATAAGTCTAAGCTCAACCACAACCAGACAGCTCTAAACTCCAAAGTTTCATAGCAATTCATGCAAACATTTAATAAACCCATTCACCACCATCATTTTGTCATTACTCTGTAATTTGGGTGAAAATATTAGAAAATTCCTGGACTTGACCCCTGAATGCACTGGAAGTTCTACGTTTTACTGCTATTGAGCTCATAAATGACCACCGTGTAAATAATCGAGTAATGCAAAACTGATGGTGGTGTAAATGTTTATAAAATAACAGCACGAACTGCATGAACATGAGCCGTTAGCTCATACTTCCAGTAGGACGTAAAATCTATTTCTTCAAACCAAGGCCTTTCAGGTAGTTGGTACAGATGACAGCATCGAGATCATGTGAGTGAATGCTGGAATCATAAATGACTTCAAGAAGCATCATCATGTACTCCATCTCTACACTGAGGCAGCTTCTCACCTGCTTTGATCATTTAAAGGGACATTTAGATCATTTTCATGTGGTGTACTATCAGTTATTTACCTACAGTAAGGACCACACCCACTGGTGACATCACCAAAGTGATGAAAAGTCTCTAGAAACAGGAAGTAGTCGTCTGACTAAAGCAATCCTCATGAGTAGTCGGATCAGGAGACGCTGCTGATGAACAAATTGGCAGCTACATTTTTTCAAACAACTCTTGTTCAAAAAGTCACACTGATGCGTTAGAACGCTATATTTGTAAGCCTCTGTAAGTTTAAGAGACTTATTTGTTTCTACTGTTTTTTTCCTGACTCACTATGCTACAGTACGTGCTGCAGCAGCAACATCAGACTTCCCGTTTCTAGAGTTTCCACTCGTATTAAGTGATGTCACCAGTGGGTGTGTCCCTTACTGTAGATAAATAACTGATAGAACTTTAAACTGACTAAATAATCCCTTTAAAAATAGATCCTCTCTGAATGCGGTTTAGCAGCCATCTCAACCCAGATTTCCTGCTAATATCTGAAACGTTCAATGTTCCACACAGAGTCTGAAGAAAGACTCAGTTTTCAGGAAAAGATTTATGAGGTTTGAACAAGACTTGAGTTTTTCCCTGACAGTCTGTTTTACAAACGCTTTTTCTGCCAAACATCCAGTGCACACAAGCAAACAGGCTTCCTGTGTGTCTGGGGCTTCATGAGCGTGCATGTGAGTGTGTATGTGTTGAAGGGAAATTTAGCTTTTACAGGAGACAGAAAAAATTAAATGAGTGTGTTTACATGTGTGTCGGGGGGTGGGGGGGGGTGGAATGGGGGGGTTTACCATGTGTGCTAACAACATACCCTTGTGTCCCCCGTGTCAAAGCCTGGCTAAATCAAGTCAACGGTGTGTGTGTGTGTGTGTGTGTGTGTGTGTGTGTGTGTGTGTGTGTGTGTGTGTGTGTGTGTGTGTGTGTGTGTGTTTNGTGTGTGTGTGTGTGTGTGTGTGTGTGTGTGCCAGGCCAGATCAATATGAAGTAATCAATAGGAGAAGACAGCGAGAAGGACCTTGGGGATGGGAAATACACACCTGGTGTAGACACACACACACACACACACACTAGCTCTTCTTTGTATTCAGCACTGAGTTTATTTTCTCTCACTCCTGCTCTCATGTCTTATTCTCACTCTAGTTCTCTATTCGTCTGATTTCAAACCTTTTTTGTTTTGTTTTTTTTTTTGCTCAAACACACTGATCGTCTCCACCTTTACTTCTTCACGCGTCACATACAGTAAATATCTCGGCCTAATTTTTGTTTTTCTTCTAAAATTTCCCATAAATTCAGAGAGTCTGAATGTCGACACACGAGAACTTAAAATGCACGTCATGACACGGATGCAAACAGATGCAGAACACCAGTAAACCAATCAGAAATCAGATGTGAATTGAGCTTTTTGTCAAATAGAGAAAAGTCAGCCTGAATTTCAGCAGCTACACCACATTCTGAGTCTGAAGCACTTTGAGTTAAATTCACTCAACATGCAAATTGACTGTAATTCACTTACTGAGTGATAAGAGTGCTACTCTGTCTCAATAATGCCTTTATAGGCAGAATATTAAATAACTGCTGAATGAAGATTGTCTCGTGGTTTGAATGTCCACTTCCTGGGTTAATTAGATTTAACAGGAAGTGATCAGTTCTCTTTGTTCAATCAAAATGCAGCTCAGGTCTGGGATGAACAAATTATGGAACTTCTTCCTTCTTAGACAACTTTTCTTTTCTCTACTTGAATCTATCACTAAAGTTGACTTTAAGCTTTATTTATAAACTGTTTACTTATGAAAAATCACAAGACACAAGTTAAATTGGAGTTCTAGGCGAATCTACTACTTTGATCCCAGGTTTTTTGATCCCAGCGTTATTTGACAATGTCTGAATTCGTTTCATTTGATACTGTTTGGCTTTTTTGGCTCTCCATAAAGACTCCATGAGGCTAGGTATGAAGGAAATACCATGACAGTGTTAAGTCTTTCTGTAGTTCCTCAAAGTCTTGATATCTGTTTCAACACTGATTCAACCTCTCTGTCACTCTCCAAATACGTCTGCATCTACATAAAAACTTTTAACCAGATGAAATCTGCCCTGATGCTCCGTGTTTCCTGTCAAACGCGTGTTAAACCCCACTCCACTGCTGCTGCTCGCTTCCCCCTTTTTTCACTTGTTTAAGAAAAGCATGACAAATTTTAAACAAAATAAAGAGGGAGTGGAAAAAAGTTTCTCTTCATTGATGCTTGAATGACGAGCTCAGCTGACAGGGAGGCAGAGGCAAGCTTGGATGCACATGCATTATGTACAGGCACCTTCAATCACGTGTGCACAGGAAGACATGCACGCCACACACCTCCCACGCTACCAAAACACCATCTCACCTGACAAATTAGAATGTGCCTGGTGGTTTTTGGCATCGCAGTTATCCGTCACATTTCTGTCAGGGCTGCACGTGGTTTCACACTGAGACAAAGAAAGCTGAAGAGAACGCTCATGTCATCCTCCTCTCCTTCTCTCTCTTCATCCTTCTTCTCCTTCCTGCCGTTCTTCTCTTGTCAAAAGGAACAGGAATATGGAGCAGAAGTCGGCATCACGTGCTGCATAATTCTTATTGTCTGATTGTAATTGTTCAGGCGATTATGAAAAATTCAGCAAAGAGATGCATGTTTGGAGTGTGATTGAAGCAGCGTCCTATGGCTGCAAATGAAAGATATTGTCATCCAAGCTTTTGGTTTGGGGGGAAAATAGAATAACCTGACTGACATTTTAGATATTGGAAATTATTTCCAATAATAACGCAAATCATTTTTGATTTCTTTTACTTGTAATCATGCAAGTTTTATCATTTTGTAAGTTTTTTCTATCATTTTGTGTGTGTTGTTAAAGCGTGGATGGATCAAAGGACATGGCAGATCGTTGCAGACAGATACAAATACCGATGGATGGTCAAGCAAGGAGCGATTATGAGGAATTCATCAAATACTCCTCCTTTTTCAAACTTTAAAGTACACAAGCTTATAGGTTTTAATGAAAAACATCATTAATCTCAGCGTTAATGGTAGTTTAATCACATAAATCATATAAGACCAAAATAATATCAGAAAATGAGACATAATTTTCTGAGTTAGCTAATTAGAATCAGCAAAGTTACTTTCTTTAAGACTTCCATTGATTATTTATGGGTTGGATGTTGTGACCTCTTGTTAAAGTTTTAAATTTCTCAGCTCCATAGAGAGGCTCATTACTTTCAGAGGAAGTACAGCAGAGGTGTGTGTGTGTGTGTGTGTGTGTGAGTGTGTGTGTCTAACATGTCCAACTGAGGATAATTAGCTGGCCTGTTGGGCAGCAAAGTATAGCTGCTATAGATTTTTGCTTAAATACTTTAACTATGTGTGTTTTACCAGCTATTGTTGAAGTTTTTTAGGAGTTTGGTGTTTGGGTGTGTGTACTCAGATGGTATTTTAACACGGCTAGCCGACTTCTTGCGGCCTACAGTTAAACAGTGACTCACAAATTCCTCTCTCTCTCTCCTTCTCAGCAACTTCACTTTTTTCTCCTCTGTTTTCTCCTCTGTTCGTTTTCTCTCTTTCTTTCCACTTTTCCTGGTTTTCTGTCAGTTTTTTCTCTGACATATCCTCCCTCTTCTTTTTCCTCTCTGTAGGGTGGATGCTGACAGAGGTGCTTTTTCCTCTCCTTACTCCCCCGCTCGTCTTGGCCCCTGCCGGCACAAAACCCAGTCAGTTAACATGGTTTTTAGTTTGTCAGGTTGTTTTAGAGTTGCTTTACCAATTATTAGGAACCGCAACCTTAACATGAATAAATTTAGCTAAATATTATATAGCCTTTTGATTTTATGGCCTGAGTCTTGGTAGCGTGTTGATTTTACCCTGCAGAGTGAAGGATTAACCAACACAGATGAACTTGCAGACTACCAAAAAGCTGACAATGCAAAGCTATTATGCATCAAATGAATGCTGCTTGGTTAAAACTTAATACAAGCCTAATGGGGGGCAAAGACAACCTAGCATAAGGAGATCCTTTCACACCAGAGCTAAACTAAGATCCAAAATGTTGAGAAACTGTCATTTTTGTTCAAATCTTGTAAAAATAATATAATGTGCCATCTCCAGCAATTCAGCAAGATCATGCACAATCTGTTATCACTTGGAGTATGTGTTGTGAATGGTTCTCAACTAGCACATGCTCATTTTAATGAGCCATGGCAGCCGTTTTAAAGGGATACTCAACCCAAAAGTGATTTTTTTTTTGTGTGTCTATTGCCATATTCTCTATTAGATAAGTGGGCAAAAACAATTTATAACCAGCCCAGCCCAATATCCTGATCTGGCAGAACTCCTTTAGCTTTAGCTTAGCAGAAAACAATGTAAGTGAATGGTAACGACTAGCACTGTGAGGAATAAAGTCCTTAAAATCACTCAGTGATACTAATTCTGCTTAGTGACTTCAATAATCACATTGACTGCAAGTGAAAATAAAAAAGTAACACAAAGGTAATTTTTTAGACTCTGGACTACTTTATGACAAAGAACAGCTGTAAGCCTCCGCTGAACAGTGTACATGACGCAGCAGCCTCAAAGACATGGAGATATTTTGCTAAAGGACAAACGGGGTGACTCCAATACGTTTTAGGGAAACATCTCATGTAATGTTTAGCACTTCGTGATATGAATGAGTTTATCTTCCATGACACAAAATTTTAGCTTAAAATCTGAAAATGTGACTAAATTAAAGTCCTTTTGGGATTTGTTATGGTTATTTTGAATTGGTTTAACTGCAAAAGATGGTAGCTAATGATGAATTTCTGTAAGTTTCATTAAAATTCATCCAGTGGTTCTTGAGACATTTTGCCAACAGTTTAATCAGTTGTTGATGTGTGTTCAGTAATAGGATATTTTATGAATACACACAAACACACACACAGGGGCAAAAGCACTATTGACCACCAAAAAGCAACGGAGCTAATGATTTTTAAAAATCTCACACAAAGTTCGAGAAGCCCAAATCAAAAGCCAAATGTTCTTGTCTGGGGGTAAAAATGTCCTGATGCGCGCACACACACACACACACACACACACACACACACACGCAGCCCCTAAGGGCCTCCGGGACTTCAAAGAGCCGTCTACTGTACTTCAGCGACACCTTAACACCAGGTGCCACAAAAATGAGGAAGGGGGGACAGTGGGTAGAGGGCTGGTGATGGAGAAAGGGAAGGAACTTGTCAGGAAAGAGATATCTTTCCAGGAACAGGAAGAATGAGTACACAAAGTTAGAAGAAGGAGGAGAAAAATGAAGGAAATATAATAGAAGAAGGGGGGTTTATGGGAGAATAATGGGAGAACAAGAGCTAAAGGTATGGAGGTGAAGACTGGAAAGAAAAAAGTAGAGAAGAAATAAAACAGCAGGTCAGAGAGGCAGATCTACAAAATGACAGAAACAAGAAACGGATAGAGAGCTGCTGCAGCTGAGTTCATGTGGGGGAGGGCAGTAACACTCTGCTGCTAATATCCGCGCTGCTTTGTTGTGAAGAACCCCAGTTCCCCTTTTAATGGTGAACTATTCCTTTAATGATGGCAGTAAAACACACTCACACACGTACAGAACGCTGTTCCTCTCAGCCTGACAGGAAATATGGTTCAGAGCACAACGTGACGAGTCACAGTTCAACTTTTACAGCTCGCAAGCCGAACACTCAAATCAAAGTTCAAAAGCAGTTCTTATTATATAAAAAGGTTTTGTTGGTGGCATATATTCAGCAAAATGTGGCTCTTTGTCTAATTTAGGTGAGGCAAGGTTTTGAATGAAGGTGTGCAGGAAGCTGTCAGTCATCCAGCATCAGGATCCGCAGGGGCAAAAAGAAGATCGCATCAAAAAGAAGAAATATTTAAAGCTTAAGATATTTCATGGATGCTGTGATTTAGGCTGCCAGCGTTGCAGTGAGTGTACAATCAGCAAGGAAGGAAGTTTTCCTCTAAAGTCCTCTTTATAAACTGTTAACAAATCAAGCTAATACATGTGAAAATAACTTGTTAGCAATTCATTTTTTCCAGGTAAAGGTAGGAAACTGTTGGCTTGAAAAACCAAGATGGTGACCAGTGTGGTCTGGCTCCAGGAAAGGGTAGAAATCTGCTCATTAAAGGTGTTTTCACACGTTCTTTGGAACATTTCTAGACGTTACCGATACCGGCTTCATGTGAGAAGGCAAAGCCGTCAAACTGAACGGTGTGAAGGGCTCTCCCTGCAGCTCCTGGGTGCAAACCCACATGACATTTCTATCATATGGTTCCCTCAGGAAAGAGAAAGCACATGCACACAGAAACATGCAAGTAAAATGGATTTTTTTTGGGTAGTATTTGTAAAGGCTGATGCCAGAATATTTAGACAAATTCTAGAAAGAGCAAACATGAGCTGATGTGATCTAAGCAAACTAATCTGAGCAAATTGGGGTTTTGAGCCATTAAACCACATTAAACTGAGAGTTAATTCTAAAACTGAGACGGCAACTATGATGCAAAAACATGTTGACAATATGTATGTTCTTGGCAATAATTTGCTAGGGTTTGCCCGCCTAATGCTGTTAGTCAGCTACACATTCAGTTAGGTTTCATTTCCTTCAAAAGAAAACAGATTTAGTAAACAGAGCATCATAAGTTATTTTTTTACTTAGTAAAATGGATCTTTTGTGTCCATATTTTCTGCAGTTGGTGTTAAATAAAAGGAAGCTGCATCTCTGATTGCAGTAAAATCTGATGTGTCCACTCACTGCTGGTTGGAGCTGGAGTTGCTAAAAATACTGTAGACTCATTTCAAACATACTTTTTAAAATCATTTTCCACCAGTTTTTTTAATTAATTTTTTTTTTTACATTGGTGAGGTTTTTATCCACCCTGCAGAATTCACCTTCTTATCAAACTCTTGTCAGGAAAAATATTCTAAATTTTAAAAATTCGCAGCTACAAATCCCTAACATAAGTGTAAAAACTGAACTACAACTGCAGAGAACGCTGGTTTTAGTAGCAGAAAGTTTAGAAAGAAAGAGGAACTGCTTTAGAGAAAATATGGAAGTGCTGAACATTTTCTGCTACAGTGTGAGAGGCTGTGGCCTTTTTTTAAACGTAACATAGCTTTTGGTGACCTTCACTGATATTTTTCTTGCAACATGAAAAGATAAGCTGCGCCCATGTTCTTTTTCAACAATGTAGTGTGCACAATGTGGTGAAAAATCTACATAAACAGCTGATCTGAATCCAGTTTAAGGTGCAAATTTATAGACTAAACCCACGTACATAGGCCTAGCAGACTGCCATGCTGACCTGCTGATGTTTCCTTGAGCAAGACACAAACTCCAGTGGCTCCAGCAGCGATGCCCTGGAGCTGAGCCTGACCTTTAACCTCTTTGAGGAGGGTAGCGGACACAAAGAGAGATTCTCCCTGTGGGGATTAATAAAGTATCCCATTATCATCTGAATGCAGCTGATTGTATCTTTGTCAGTCTACGTTTCATCCTGCAGACCTTCCTGTAGCAGTGCGTGATATGAGCTCTTCTCCTGGATCTGCTGGGAGAAAGTCTGCTCACCAAATGTCAAAGAATAAGAAACGATGGGTTTATCTGGTGTGCCTCCCGCCTCGCTGTTCCTTTAACGAATGAATCACAGATCCAGCTACCGTTTAGTCTTTTGCAACACATGCATATTTTCTGGTTAATGATGCAAAACGTTACTTCTTTAAAAGTAAAATAGCTGCTGAGGACTTGTTCGTAGCTTTCCAAAATGTAATAGTGGTAAATGTTACGTTCTGGTGGCTGAGAGGAGATTTTAGTATTTAGAAGTACAGAATGTCACACTCGTTGCAAAAGCCAGCTTAAAAAGGAACTCAAAAACAGCAAGCGCTAACATTCTGGTTGTTTTTCCTCCTTTTCCTCTGTCCCTGTGGTCAACGATCCCTCTTGCTGGCCTTTATCCCCAAATCCCCATGGACAGAGAGTCAGGAGGGAGAGAATGCTTAAATGCTTTGAATGATGGTGTGGAATGCTAAAAGGAATAGTGTGTGTGGTGGTAAGGGGGGAGCAAGAAGGGGGGGGGTCTCCTGCCTGGTCTGGGATCTGGTATGCGTGACTGAACGAGGAGGAGGAAGAGGAGAGAAAATACACTGAAACCTGCCTTGCTAACTTCTAAAGACAGACAATGGCCCCTAACTGGCCTGGATGCGTGTGTGTATGTATGTGTGTGTGTCATACAGTGCATGTCATACAGTGCATGTCCTGATGGAAAACAGAAAGAGAAAACATGCAGCCCTAACTTAACTTTTCAGATCCTCGTGCACGGCTGCAGCCCTGACGAAGTTTATCACAAGATTCTTTTTTTTTTTTAAAAGACGTTGGTGATTAAAACAATCAGCAGGGTGGAACAGTTTGCTATAATAAACGCCATGGTGATAATTAATTACACAGGCACTGCAGCCAAATCAAGACAGCAAGCATCCATTTTGAGTCTCCTCATAAATAATAAAACAACAAATCAGATTCCTTTATTTCTAAGCCCTTTTAATAAACAGAACTGGACGAATCGAGTACAATGGCGCTAAATGTGTGGGATGCTATTAAGAGGAACGCATTAACATAAAAGATTGCATTAAATAAGTTTGAATGTGGAACAGGACTGCTAAAAGAAAAGACTGACAATAAGCACCAACACGAGTAATCCACACAGCCCCTTTGTTCATTATATAAATATCTTTAATTGCTTTAACCGTAAGAATATAAAACAATTTAATTTGGGATTCTGCATTTTTTTCCATTACAAACACATAATATACAGTACATCTTTTTATTGTCAAACACACACAGCTTTTTCAGCAGGACGCACATCCGTATATTCATTTTCTAGCAGGTCATTGCATTTCATTAAAAAATGTGCACACACTGGCGTCAGTGTGCGCGTGTGCATGTGTGTACAGCCTAAATCTGTGTGTGTGTGTGTGAAAGGACAGAGAAATGAGGAAAAACAAAAACAGCAGAAAGAGATGCGTTCTGCTAACCTAAGAGTCAGGAGAGAGAAAAGAAAAAGAATCGATTGCTTCTTATTCTAAGCGTGTCTCAAAATGGTTTAGGGGGGATTTTTTTTTTAATTTAATTCAGCGAGATGACGAAGGGGTTAAAGGATGGAGAGGGGGAAAAAAATGAAAAGATATCTCTGCCCTCCTCACTCTGCACCGGTGAGAGCAACATGAATATGGATGTGTTGGTATCAATGTGGGAAAATAAAACCATGAGACAAACCCTGATTTGCTTTGATCAATAAAGGGTAAGAGATAGAAATCACTTCAATTTGAAGTACTCTCAACAACATTCACTGACATTTATCTCCATCAGCATCCTGTACAAAAATACCCACAGCCCATGATCCTGTAAGGACCTACAATGTGTTAAATAACAAAGTGATCAAACATTTTTCATGTGCTCCGTCATTCTTTTTATTAATCTGCTATAGATACTCCTGCCAGGGGTGAGCTCATGTCCTTAAAATGGGTAAAAAGAGCTTTAAAGTTGGACTTTATCCTTTAAAGAATGAAGGAAACTATAAAAAACCTCTAGTTTGGAAGGTTTTTTAAATTTTGCATAAAGCAACCATTTATAATCTGACTGGATTTTAGTGCTCTTTTTTAAAAATCCTGTATGTTTATGGGGTAAATTAACAAAGGTAGTTATATTGTGTACCGGTTTCCTTTCTCCGGGTCTGCTCATGGAGGAGGGAGGGAAGGGATGGAGGGATGGGGGAGGGGGCAGACACAGTCCCTTTAGGCACATTTTCTACCAGTCTCTCATTCCCAGCTTTCCTTCTTTTTAAGAGTGTACACCCTTTTGAAAATAAGCACATACGAGGTAGCCAAATGTTTTGTTTTTTTAGGCGTGATGGCTGTAGCGGAGATTAGTTGTCAAATTCAGACTCATACCAAAAAAAAAATAAAAGTCTCATTCATAAGTTTCACAACCTCTCTTTGCTTCAAAAAAAAAAAAAAAAAAAAAACTATGAATTTTAGTTGGATGCAAGTTTGATTTTTTTCCAGACTTTTCTGGAAATGTCAAGAGACGAAGTTTTCGATTAGCAAAATTATAACCTGACTGAAAAATAAGCAGATTTGCATTATAAGCTCTTCCAGTCCTGTCGAATTTCACAATACTAAAACTCAAAATGAAATCAAAACATTTGTTAACAGAAATCTTAGTGAGCTCATAATAAAAATAAGTTTTAATTGCTTTTCACACTGCAGGGTGTTAAATCATATCGAAGATATGGATTTAAATTCTGCAAGGCCAACAGAAAAAGTAAAACAGCTAAAAAGAAAATCACATGGAAGAGGTCCACCGTACACAGGAGGGAGCGGGGAGGATTTTTCTTTTTAATAAGAAAAGAAAAATCCACAACCATTCGACCCAACCCCCTCTGCTTCTTGTGTCTCCTCTCAAACCCAAAAAAGAAAAGAAAATGAAAACACACACAGACTCTCAAAACAAACACTTCCAATCACCTCACTTTCTCACTCTCAGTCATCTGCCAGAGTCCCAGGTTCAACACTTTAAGGCAGGGGAGCTGTGTGATCCTCTCCAGTCCCCTCTTGGTGATCTTGGTACATCCATACAGGTCGATGCCCACCAGCTGGGTTAGGTGGTCCGCTATGAGCTCCAGCCCTTTGTCTGTGATGCGCACACACTGTCCAATATTCAGGGTTCTCAGCTCGTGCATTTGCCTCACCATCCGGTTGATTCCATCGTCGGAGATGTGACACGAGCACAGGGACAGGGACTTGAGCTGGTACAGCCCCTGAGCTATGTAGGCCAGGGTCTGGTCCCCGATCTTGTCACAGAAGGAGACATCAAGCCCAGAGAGTCTGAGGGTGCCCATGGCAAGGTGCATAGTCCCCGTGTCACTGATGTTGTCACAGGAGCGTAGGTTGAGGCTCCACAGGGAGGTCATGTGGGAGAGGTGGATCATCCCAGCATCTGAGATCCCTCCACAGAAGCTCAGGTTCAGCACCCGCAGCTTTGTCAGTCCCTTGGAAATGTGTTTAAGTGACAGGTCTGTCAGTTTCTGACAGTCTTGGAGAGTCAAGTACTCCAAGTTCAGGCAGCCCTCTGCTGCACTCCGGGTCATACCCGCCAAATGTCCAATCCCCACATCTGAGACATGCCTGCAGGACCTCAGATTGAGGCTCTTTAGTCTGTGGAGGCCCCAGGCTATCAACAGAAGCCCGGTGTTGGTGATGTTGCTGCAGCCACCAAGCTCCAGCACCTCCAGGTTTTTCAGATACTGGGCAATTCGGCCTAAGCTGGAGTCTGTGATCTGCTTGCAAAGACTCAGGTTCAAAACCCTCAGTGATGGGATCTCCTGCACAAATGCATGGCCCAGCCCGTTATCTGTGAGGTTGTAGCAGCCGGACAGATTGAGGGACTCGATGTTGGGCATTCCTTGGATGACATAGCTCAGGCTGCGGCGCAGAGACAGGATCTGGACCCTCCGGATGCCCCTGGCCTGAAGGCTGGGGAACAAGGATGGATTTGCCCGGCGGAGGTGCAGCTTGGCTTCGACCCCCCTCCACACCGACTTGTGGTAGGATGCATCCCTCCAAGCGATACATACTTGGGCTACCCTGCCTTTGTCCCTCACATCCAGATAACTGAAAATCATAGCCAAAATTTCCGGGAAGAGGCACGAAATGTGCGTCTCCATTGTTTTTCAAACCCCAGGCATATAAGAATCAATACTCCACACCTCCAAGGCTGAAAAAAGAACTCACTCCAGCACCTTCTGTTCTTGCAGTTACACAAAAGTATCAACAGTCCCAGTTATCCTCAAAAGTAGTACAGAAATATGAGTTGAGCGTTTCTCTCTTTTCTTCTCCTCTCACACTGAACTGTGCAAAATCGATCCAACTCTCTCCAGTGCCACGTGATCCGGTCTGGTTGCGCAGCAGGATTCAAATGTATCTTTAAAGAATAAAATAAACAAAAATGTAAACGCCTCAACCCCACTATCCGCCAAAAAGAGCAGGAGAGGGGGCGAAGGGAAGGAGGAGGAGGAGAGGAGGAAAAGGCGTCAATCCGTCCCCCTCTCTCCCTCTCTCAGACGACGCTTCCTTGTATTATACCCACAAAAAGCCGTCCTCTCGCCGCCGTGCGGGGATCCAGACGGTCGTACATTTCAGAACGAGGAAGTAAAAACAAAAACAACACTCTTAACGCCGCCGGTTAGCGAACAGCTCCATGACAGGAGAGGAGAAAAGACGGAGTTAGGCTGGCTTTGTAGACAGAGTGAGAGGCAGAGAGGGGCGTCCTGGGCTCAAAGCCTTTGTCTGCTCTTTTCAAACCGACTTGGCAGGAACCCCAGCACTCTGCCTACACGGGAGGGGGCGACGGAAGTACGGACGTAAAACCCGTCAGGTCTAGATCACATAACACAGCTTAAAACAACGATATCGACTTTATAATGACGTTATATTTCACTAACATGTCAGTGAAGATGTTTAATAAGCGACAAAGTGATAAACGGAGTCGCGGTTGTTCCGGCTCACCCCTACCCCCTCCGTGTCACGCAGTTGGTACGTCCCGCCTCAGCTGGAACGGTGCGAACAGTTTCCCTTGGAAACCAACTTCTTACAATTCAGTTCACTTTGGGTTTTAACCCTTTGAGCGGACCACACAGGAAACTCTGATAAGTCAACAGGAGAACCAGGCTTCAGTCCTCTCACTCGGCGTCAACATGTCGCAGTTTATTCGGAATTGTTTCTGTTTTTGTTGTTATTTAGTTTCCAACGCGGCTCTTTGTCTCCCTTTGCTTCCACTCACATGATTGGAAAACTACTAAATAAAGTTTCTCTCTCAGAAGCTATTTAATTTAATCAAATACCAAAAGATTTAACAGTGGCTGGTAATCAACTTGATTTTAAAACCTCTTTTAATCAACTTGCTTTATTTGTGTGGCATGTGTTGTCAAAGAGTCACCATCAGATCACATTTCTCCCCACACACACTTTCATACTCAGTAATAACAACTTAACAACCAAACATTTAGTGGAACAGGGTCGTAAAATCTGATTTGGCAGTGTGTTAAAAATAAAACTTTTATATCTGGTTTGCTCACAAGGAACCACACACACCAACTATTAATTATAAAACACATCTGTCAACATTTAACTTTTAATACTCGACTAATAAAAGAGTAATTTTGGTCCCAGCTGATGAAAGAAGAGCTCTTTTGATTGCATCAAAATAAAAAGAGTTGTTAAAAATCTGTGCTTTTTCCCCTCTCTCTGATGTGTTTGTGTTTGTGCAAATTAGTGTGTCAAGAATCCGTTTTATTGGTGTGTGTTCACACATAAAAATCTGGAAAAATATCCATATTGGGATGTATCTATTCCTTTGAGCTATTTGTAGTTTTCTTCTTTGTGTGTTAGGGACAGAAATGCATTTTGCTAATAGTGGCGTGTGGTTTGGAAAGAGAAATAAAGAAGATGAGCTTTTGAGAAAGAGGCTTATATGAGCGAGGGAACGGCAATCACAGGAGTAAAAGAGGGAGAGAAGCTGCAGAAACAGTCATCTTTACATGGCGATGGGCAGCCATGCACAACCAACTCTTCTTTATCAGAAGAGAAATCTTTTGCAGAATAGGGTTGTTTGGTTGGGTTTTTGTCTTTAAAAAAAATCTATGAATGTTTTAATGAAGAGAAATGCTTTGACAGTTATTAAATCATAATAAATTAAAATCAGCTAACACTAGAAACACATTTTTATAAAGTTGGAATAAAAACATTCTCAAACAACCAACATCTTATTGTTTTCGTAGCTAAAAACAAGAATTTGGCACCGTGAAGTGACTCTGGACCTGAGCTCATCTTCAGGATGATCTGATGATTAGTAGAAATATTAATCACTTTTATCACATCCTCCACATTAAAGATGATAAAAGACCATTCACCATGCAGGTCAAGGGTTATACCTATAGGGTTTATGTTTAAAGGAATACCTTTTAATTAAATGTCACAAAAATATATCTTTCTTTCATTAATAAGACATTCTAAAGTCTAATTAGTATTTAATTATGTCATTGTTTTCTTAATTCTGAAAGCACTGAAGTGTTGTAAATTCCAATAATAAGCTCAAACCACCTATTTTTAATGTTTTATGCTATTTTGAAGTTACCCTAATAATAGACTCTCAAAATTACATAACGGGTCAGTTTAGAATTGATCTGTAACTAATTCTATCATTTATTTTATTTGAATTCTAAGAACTGAGACCCCAGGTGAAGCTGCGTTCACAAATGCAAAGCATCCAGGACGTCTCACTTTTCTTTTTAACTTATGGTCTGTGCCTTCATCAAGGGCAAAAACACAGCAGTTAACGGCACCGTCCCTTGTGGCTGCCAACACCTACGTCCTTGGTATTCAGGCACAGAGTGCGTCATGCATTTTCAAAATAGCAGTCCTGACATGAATACCAAGCTTTATAATGATAGAGCAAACACCTTGAGTTGGAAACAGGATGGGAGATTTACGCCTGCTCCCAGCAGAGCGTGGCTAAATTGTGGTTGAAGCTGCTCTGTAGGATGAACCTTCTGGGATTTAACAGACAAAAACTACAGTAAATCATGCTTTTCATGGCTTAAATGATCTGTTTAAGTACATTCTCTATGGGATAAGTATTTTTAATTATTTATCTTCAGCAAGTTAAAATTTCTAAGCAGAAATTAAAATCCAACATTTGATGCTTTAAATGTACAATCAAGACTTTTGATTTTTGGTGAAAATGTATCAGCACGCTGTCTTTGTGAGCATCTTCTGTCTCATTTTTCAATTTTTTTCATCTTTGCCAATTATTAATCAGAGAAAAGATGCACATGAGGTAAACGCTTCAGAAAGGACACATAAAAACAGAACGACCACATCCTAGCACAACCAGCTTGTGTATGTGCATTTTTTTCAGTTGTTAATTTTTTTCACCCTCATATCTCAGCTATGCGTGTGTGTGCACTGCTGTTGTGTGTCATACCGCTCTTAGAAAACCCGCTGGGCCCCAGCTAGCACTCTTACTGAGTGAGAGAGAGGAACCGAAGAGGTATAGACAGATGACGGAGGGGAGAGGAAAAGTGAGAGAATGGGTCAGAGGAAGTGGAGGGAAGAGGGGAATGCATCAGTGTGTTAAATTTAGGCTTCAGAGATAGGCTGGAAGGGTGAAAAGAAGAGGAGGGATATTGAAACAGAGGTGAGAGTGTGATGTCCGGATTTGGCAGGTGTTTGAGAAAGAGAGGGAGAGGGAGAGAGGCCTCCCTGAGGTGTTGTAAACCATCTCTTGAGTTTCTACTCATGTGCGTGTGTGTGTTTGTGTAACTTTATGTGTCTGCGTTTGATAATTCAGAGGAGGGCTCTAACAGGATAATTGCTCGCCTCAACAACGCGCTTCATCTGCACCCGCAGCGATTGCCGGTTGCCAAGGTTACGTGGGCATGTGTCAACGCGTTCCCCGAAGGTCGACACCTTCCTGAATGGATATAATCATGACTGTGTAGATTCTCTTTCTTTCAATCACAAACAGACAAACCGTGAAGTCTGCATGCAGCGTGTGGAGGAGAAAGCAGAGCAGTACGACGACCCGAGTGCCCTGAGATTGCTCCCACACAAGCTGCTCACTGTACACTGTACGCCATGAATCTTTAATGTTCCCTCAGGTGTTTCCTTGCTCCACCAGGGTTTCACCTAGGCAGTGCTGAAACTTGGTCTTTGTGTGTATGTGTGTGTTGAATGTGCACGTGTTTGTTGGTGTGTGTTATGAATCTGCCCTCAAACGTTCTCAGCTCCTCTTATTACTCACTTATTCTCTGTGTTTTATGTGATCCTGCTCTGCTGTAGGATGAAAGAGAAGCTCGGATTTTATTATCTTGGTTCAAATCACAAAAAAATGATTATTGTTTTCAATAAAGGCTGTAAACAGTTGTGTCGTTTTCAGTTTTTACCTAAATCCTAACAGGTTAGAAGACATTTTAAACTAGGTATAAAAATAATGGATATATGCAAAAGTATATGATTTACAATTTTCTTTAAAGTTTTTTGCATTTTTGTTGCGCTTAAATGTTTCAGATCAGCAAACAACATTCACTATTAGAAAGTGAGTAAATGCAAAATGCTATTTTCAAATGATGATGTCATTATTTAAAGGGTAAAAGCTATCCAAACCAAGCTGGACCTAAGTGAAAAAGATATGGCCCCTACACTTAATAGCAGGTTGTAATCAAACATTTGTGGGCCTCAACCATCACTGTGGAAGAACAACAGGAGACAAGTCACTGCAATGAGATTCACCACTCTCTTTTCCATCCATCTGTCTTTTTTTCTTTTTGTTCACTTTCTCTTTTTTCTCTTCATCAGCTTGTCCGTGCTCCCATCTCTAAACCTCATAGGTGTGTGTGGATGTAGCCGTCCTCCCATTTTTGTACCACACAAGCTGCCTCTGTGTGTGTGTCCTCAACAATGCTTGCCGTTTTTGCCAGCTCTGCAGTCTGACATAGGAGATTTTTCAGCCGTGAATGCTCTCTCTCCCTCAGTACTCAGCATTTTGGCATTTTCTCAATGCACTCTGTCATCTGTTGGCATGAAAAGGCTGCATATTATTGTGTGTGTGCGCGCATGTTTACGTGTATGTGTGTGTTTGCAAGCCTGGCTGGAATTTAGTCGATCTCTCTGTCTGTGTGCGGGGAGCCATGAAGGTGGTAAACAGCTAATTTTCAGACTTACAACCTATATTCAGCATGTCTTTGATGTGGGTATATCTAAAAGAATTAGAATTGTTGTCACTCGTTTCAGAAAGTTAAACTCATATACATTCATTACACACAGAGTGAAATGTTTCAAGCCTTTATTTCTTGTCATTTTGATGACTTTGGTTTACATATAATAAAAACCTGAAGTCCAGTGTTACAGAAAATTAGAATATTACATAAATTCACATTTTTAAAGAATATTTTAAACAGAAATGTTTTATTTTTTTAAACTTAGTACTTGGTTGGGCCTCATTTTGCATGAAAAACTGCATTAATGCTTTGTGGCATGGAGGTGATCAGCCTGTGGCACTGCCGAGGTGTAATGGAAGCCCAGGTTGCTTTGATAGCAGCCTTCAGGTCATCTGCATTGTTGGGTCTAGTGTTTCTCTTCAATTCCCCATAGAAAATTAAATCAGCCTCTCCATAAAGCTTCTCCGCAGAAGGAAGCATGAAGGTCTCTAAAATGTCCTGGTAGAGGCTGCGTTGACTGTGGACTTCAGAAAACACAGAGGTCCAACACCAGCAGATGACATGGACCTGAATCATCACTGACTGTGGAAATCTCTCACTGGACTTCAAGCAATGTGGATTCTGTGCCTCTCTACTCTTCCTCCAGACTCTGGGACTTTGATTTCAAAATGACATGCAAAATACTTTCATATGAAAAGAGGACTTTGAACCACTGAGCAGCCATCAGTTTGTTCTCTCCTTGGAAAAGCTAAGTTGGTTCTGATGTTGTCTCTAGGTCAGAAGTGACTTGACACGAGGAGGAGAAGCTGATTTCATTTTCCAGTAGGACTTGGCACCTCCCCGCATTGCCAAAGGTACCAAAATGATCATGGTGTTACTGAGCTCTGATTGGCCAGAAAACCAAACTGTCACTGAACCCCATGGAGGATTGTCAAGAGGAAGATGAGACACCAGACCCAACGGTGCAGATGACCTGAAGACTTCCATTACACCTCAGCAGTGCCACAGGCTGATCACCTTCATGCCACGCTGCATTGATGCAGGAATTCATGCAAAAGGAGGTCAAATTGAGTGCATGAAAATGAAGACGCGTTTTAGAAGCCTGACACTTCTGTTTTAACATATCTTTTTTTTTTATTGATCTTATGTAATTTTCAAATATTCTGAGGCTGGGTATGGGTTTTCATTATCTGTAAGTCACAATCATCAAAATCACAAGAAATAAAGGCTTCAAATATTTCACTAATGAATACATACAGTATATATATATATAACATATATATATATATAATATATATATATAGATAGATAGATAGATAGATAGATAGATAGATAGATAGATAGATAGATAGATAGATAGATAACATTAGTTACACTTTCTGAAATGAGTGACAAAAAATATTGAACTTTTTCACAATGTTCTAATTGTTTTAGGTGTACCTGTCCAAGATTTTCATGGTGAGTTTGACAATGTCCTTCAAATCGGAGCAGCATGTGGATCAGTAGGTAGAGTGGCCGGTCTGACAACAGGAGGGTTGCCGGTTCAATCCCAGCTCTGGCTTGGTTCTGTTCTTGTTGTGTCCTTGGGCAAGACACTTCACCCACCTTGCCTACTGGTGGTGGTCAGAGGGTCCTGGCGGGTGTTGGTGCATGGCGTCCCCGCCTCCGTCAGTGTGCTCCAGGACAGCTGTGGCAACAATGTAGCTTATCACCACCAGTGTGTGAATGTGTGAGTGACTGTTTGTGTTGTACAGTGCTTTGGGGACTCTAGAAAGCGCTCTATAAATACAGGCCATTTACCATTTTACCATTTCATATCGAGGTAAATGTAACTGAGAGAGATTAGCTGAGTCCTCCTTAAAGACAGATCATAATCCACAGATTTAGATCCATCTTTTCAATCCTAATTTTTAGAGAGAAAACAAAGGTTTTGTGATTCAAAAGATGTATAGGTTGTTCTTACAAGTTTGGCAAAAACACAAGAAGATAGCTGACAAAAGCGCAAACCCTAAAATAAAAACCCAAGAAAAATCTGTCAATATCCTTTTTGGGTTTTTTGTACATTTCTTAGATAAATAAAGCTTAAATCACAGAAGTGATTCACCAGCACTGAATGTGCTGCCAAACTGGCATTTATGTCCAATTTTAGGTTGGGCCTGCAGTGTTTTACCACTCAGTGTGATCTAGATACAAAAGGCAGCTTATAGATCTGCCAATTAAGAGTCAACAACTTAATTCTAATGTGTGTTTTTGGATTGTGGGAGGAAACCCAACAACCTGTGAAACCCCACTGATGTGCCAGCGAGAACACAAACTCTACGTACAGTATACTGGGTTTCTGTTTATTTCTCCCTTCTGTGTCTTTAGTTCTTGAAACTTTGACTCCTTATTGATTCTCCTCTAAGTTCTTGTCACACCTTTTTCATGGGACACGTTGACACATCATAGCATGAAATGCTCAGGTGTATTAATGATGAATGGTTTCCTCTTAGGGGAGGCCCAGCTGTTGTTCTTGCAGGCTTGCTACTGTTGTTTAGTGATATGCTAAAGGGAATTAAGCCGTTGTAAAAGTCGTTAATACTCCCAGTGCTGATAATGCTGTCTGCTTTTTAAAAAATGCTCTTCGTGTTGCCAGTGCTTTCTGGATGTGCATTTTTAATTGTGTTTCCCTGTTTTTAATTTATTCTCCCTTGTTGGACTTTAATTTTGCTTGATAACTCTCCATCCGTCTTTAGTTTTACTTGTGTTTTTTGGTCACATCCTCTGTTGTTTTATTATTTATTCGAGTTCCTCTTTTGTTTTTTCTTTTTCTAGCTAAGAAAACTGCAAACGCATGAGTGTAAGAAAGATGTGTGGTTACACATTTGGACTGTTTGCATGTAGAAGGAGAAGTTTGTGATTACACTGACAAGCCTGGGCAAAACTTAGACTCATTTACAACATTCTGGTGCAGAAAACATGATCCTTATTAATGGAGTTTTCAGGAGAGAAACAATTACTTTTAAAAGGCAAGAAAAGTCCAAATTTGGAGTCATTTGAACAAAAAACCTAAGTTTGTTTTCTGTCTGACTTTTTGTTTGACTCATTTGTTTAATTTATTAAATAAGCAGTTTTTAGCTAAGTTTATATCACTGGCCAGTATAGTTGCATTGATTTAGCATATGTTAACCTAACCATGATGCTTTTTTTTTTAATTAAAAACACAAACATTCAACATATTCACATATATTCATCCTTAAAATCATTTAAAAACTGCACAGGTTCCTAAAATAAAGGAATTAATCAGTGTTTTATCAACATAGAAAAAAACAGTTTTAAAAATGAATATTTAGGCACTTCATTATGAAAAGTTTATCACTAAAAACACAAATTAGTCCAAAATTTTCAGCCAAATCTATGAAAAACATCAAAGACTGCAACATTTGACACAAAAGCTAATGTTTTAACACCAACACGTTGATTCTGAATTAGCTGAAATTGATGCATTTCTCAGGTCATGCACCAGATCTTAGACCTGGAACTTTTTTATTTTGTCTTTTATTTGTTTTAATTTTGTGAATTTTTAGGCTAATGGTTGGTTACCAGAACATCCTGCTCTGTAAAGCAAAAAGAAATGATGGGTGATCTAAAACTTTTACACATTACAGCACATTTTAAGAAGAAGGAAAAGGCTCATTAATAGAGTGATCAAACAAAGCAGAGGGATGCATAGAAACAGATGGTAAGACAAAAGCTGGAAGAAGTGTGAGAACGAGTGAAAAAGCGATGCAGAAAGAGGTACAGAGGGGATATATTTAGAGGGAAAGAGGGAGAGAGTTTTAGCCTCCCAGCTAGAGGCATGACTCATCTTCTGCCAGCTGACACAAGGATGGATGGAGACAAGGAGGAGGGAGATGGACAGAATCTGGGAGGGAGAGAGAGAGACGGAGGAGAGGGGAGAGCAGGCGTGACCAAGTCGGGAGAGAGGAAGAGAGGAAGAACAGGAGAAACAAGGTGGAAAGGAGTGATGAAGGATGTAACACAAATTGAAACAGGAGGGGTTTCCACAGCCTATCGTGCATGCAGCCACGCGTGTGTACAGAAAAACAAAGAGGCAGATTTGAAGCCCAGGGCCCCTTCAGTCCGACTGCTCGTCCCTCGGGGTGTGTGACTGAGACAGGACCATACAAGCTGTAAATTCTCCCTCTGGCAGCTGCATTTGGCAGTTTGTTGCAGCATGTGTGCTTATGATTAATAGATGTGAATAAAAAGAGAGTGATGGAGAGAAAGAGTGGTCGGTGAAGTAGGTGGTAAATTTGAGTTTTGTGCCCTTTGGTTCCTACTGACGACTTCCTGTTTTGTTCCTGCCGCTTGGTGCCGTGTGCATTGACACTTCACATGTTATTATAATATTTTAGTTATTTATAGCGTGTAGTGTGAGCTTTTCTGACGTGTATATTTGAATCAAACCGACGTCCTGTAGCTCAACTTGATCTCTGACCTCCTGCAGGCAGCAGAAACTTTGTGCGTCACATCAATAGCAATGCTGAAATTAGGCTAATGAATGCAGAAACACTGTTGTTCCTTTGAGATGTCTGTACTTTATTTTATTTGTTTTTCATAGTGTTCTTTTAAGCTGAAGCAAAGTTCTCTTATCTTATCTAAACACACCATTAGTCTTGAATAAACCATCACATCTTCAGAAACTTTGAATTTAACTTTCTCCAAAACAGATAACAGGATTTTAAACACATTATTCATTGAGAATAAAAGACCATGAATTGCCACAAGTTACCATTCTCAATAATAATTATAACAATAAAAAACTATAAACCTGTAATGCTTCCTTTCAGGTGTTTTGTTTGCTACCTGCATCCTTTGTTTTCTGTTCTCCCTGACCTCCACTTTTTATTTTTTTTAAATAATAAGCAATCAATTTGCCAGTGACGGTCGTTTCCAGAATTAATGTTTGGCGTTTTGGCACCAGCAGCTTCCAGGGTGTCAGCTCAGGCTCCATCAGCCGACTGCAGCTGGTTTCCCTGCAGGAGAGGAGCTGGCTGCTGCTCCTGCTCATGTCTGGCACTGGAGGCAGTAAAAGTGAGGCTGGTGTTAATCCAGAGAGGAGCTGCAGACTTTCTCAGGCATTGCTCCCTGTTGCATGGCTATTGCTCATATCCTCCAGGGACGTGCCCCCCTCTCCATCCTCCACCCCGCTCTGCTTCTCTGTATCCTTTTACATGGACACTCCCTCCCTCTCTTTCTTCCCTCCCACTTCTTTCTTCGTCTTACTTTGTCCAAGTTGTGCCTCTGTGCCCTCACCCAGCCCTCCTCCTCCCTTACCCTCTCTCCTCTGGCTGCAGTGAGTATTACAGCTGAACTGCTCCTCCTAGTGTCTGAACAGGAACATCACACATTTTTGTTCCTTAGTCTCATTTTTCTAAAGGCAAAAAACCTGTTTTACTTTTGATGCAAAGTAATAAAAATATATTTTTTGTAATTGTTTTTGATACACAGAGCCTTGCAGGAAGTTTTTTATGTTAAATTTAATTTTTTTTTCAAAGATGTTTAACTTACTATAAACCACTTTGTCCTTGAATTTTGTTTTTACTGCAGAGACTGAATCTGAAGGAGGCAGAAGAAAAATGACTAAACTGAATAAAGTTTTGTTGAATTTTTATCATATAAGGATTGAATGGAAAACTTGCTCAGTATACGGAAACATAATGTCTGAATTTATCTGTCATTATTATCAAAAGTGATGCAGCAGGTTTGTCAGATGGTAAACTGTACTAAGATGCCCGACATCAGCTGCTTTAACACTGACCAAGAATCATTATCTATAGAATATTTAAAGCCATGTGACGTCTAATAAAGCAGTAGTGTTCTGCAAATATAAAATATTAGTTCAATAAATGATGTGTTGATTAAGAATCTGTCTGTTGTGATGAAGAGGAGCTGAAAGGCAAAGTTCTTGATTTGCTGGTTCGTCTATTGAGCTAAAGAACAACAAGCAGATAAAGTGATAAAGCTATACCTTTTAGCTTTTTAAAAATGTTCATAATTTTGATATTTGTTGTAGTTTTAACTTATTGATATCTGACTTATCACCATTAATATTATTATTAATGTTTACTTATTTCTTAGCACATATTTACTAATGTTTTTTCTTTCTTACCGAATATCCTTATTTATTTACTTCCTTACAAAGTGACGTGTATTGCTAAAAATTGGACACTAACAATAAAAATGTTGTAACCTAATGTTTGAGTCAGATCATAAATATATTTAAAGAGAAAACTGAAGATGATGCTGAATGTTGTTTATCTAAATATCTAGATTTGAGAGAAAAACCGCTGGGGGGCGCTGTTGTCACAATGATCGCCTCCTCGAGACCCTTAACGAGATACTTTTAACTTTTGAACATGATTCGTGAGTTTCTCTTAGATAATGTTGTTAAATTTTGTTATTTCTTTTATTAAGAGAGTTCATGGTGGGTTTCCAAATATAAGACAAGCAGGAATGATCATTTTTAAAGATCACTTAAGAGAAGTTTAAATACTTTGGTCATCATTTAGACTTTTGCACATTGCAGATTCTCATTAAAACACGTTTGCATGATATTTTTGCGCATTTGGTGAAAATGTGGTTCAAGTTGTTATATCTCCAATAAAATGTGTCCTGGGTTTTTTCCCCCCTTCACTTCTAAAACTCCCCCATTTATGAATGTTTTGATCAGCTTCTCTAGATTTTAGGGCCCCATTCATGTCCGACCTTTGGAAGTTGGAGCCGGTCTTTAGAGAGGCGCTGAGTCAGATCAAAGAGCTGCTCTGCAGGTTCACCGCCCGCCGACCCGGCTGCACTTTCTCTCACGGACGCGGTTATGAATTGAGGAGAGCTCGCTTCAACACGCCTTTTCTTTACCGCAGGACCCTCAGGACTCCTGACCGTCTGCTATGCATGCCTTGTGCGCGCACGCGTGCGTGTGTGTGTTTTATTTTTGCACTCCAAAGAGGGAAGGATTAGGCGATTCGAGGCACTCACCTTTTATTCAAACAAATCATTCACCTCAGCTAATAAAAGGAATCTGACCCACGTGAACCTTTTTTAGGGCTGAATGATGTTTTTTAAAATGTTCCTCCCCCACTTTCTATAGATAGATAGATAGATAGATAGATAGATAGATAGATAGATAGATAGATAGATAGATAGATAGATAGATAGATAGATAGATAGATAGATAGATAGATAGATAGATAGATAGATAGATAGATAGATAGATAGATAGATAGATATTCTCCGTTAGGGAGAGGATGGGGAGGCGGCTCCTTTGAGGGGTGTGAAGAAGAGGAGGAGTGTAAACTTAAGACGGGAATGGGACAGATGAGTCTGCTGGAGGGACAGGAAGGACAGGGACAGTCGCTCCGCTCCATGATCAAAGATTAGTTTTTAAATAATTTGAAGACAACTGTGTTTTATATTTGCGGCTTTTCTAACTGATTCAAGAGAAGAGTGGATACTTGCGTAAAGGCGCATAGCCAAACCATTTTACGCACGGTTTTTGGAGGGATTTGACCAAGTAAAAGTGGATTTGTTTTACCTTTATGCCATTTCAAATGGACAACTGACTCCATCTGGCATAAATATCATTTATTCCACTTTTGTTTTATGTATTTAATATTTTAATTACGAAAAAGGACGCATTCTGGGAGAAGAGTGGAGGAGGGTTGTTTTTTTTCCTGCAATAAGACAATCACAATATAAGAAGGACTCGAAGCCACTGCAAACTCCAGGCTTTGGAAGGCGCGCTCCAGGCAGCAGGACGCTGATTTTCTGCTCATGTCTCAGCAGAGCAGCGCTCCACCCCGCGCTGGCTGTTTGGCGGTGACAGTCATGGACAACGGGCCTGTCCCGAGAAGTCGAACCGGTGCTGTTCGACATGTGCTGCTGGCCACCGTGTTCCTGGCCTGCAACTCCCAACTGCTAGTGGATGCAAACTCGTGGTGGTGAGTGTTAAATGCATCACTGAATGGTGTTTAAAAACGTACAAAACATCAAATCTTGCATGAAATTTCAGACGATTTTTCTGTTTTTTTTTTTGTTTGTTTTTTTTAATGAGAGGAAGAATGAAGAGGTTTGTGCTGTGGCTTCACTTTAGGTTGCTTGCTGCGTCCGTGTGGTTTGAGGGGGGTTGGAGTTGTGCGTAGTGATGCGTTGATGGGGCGCTGGAGGTGAATGGAACAAATGTGAAGACCCTGTCACAATATTTACCCTGGCTCAGCTCCAAATGGCATTGCGTGGCGGGCTGCTGCTGTGCCTCCAGGGGCCCCAATTATCCACACACTTGTTCCTGATTTAGAAACTACTGGCAGCTCTGTGGAGAAGGTTATATCAAGGAGAGGGATGGAGTGGCTCGGTGTTCTCCACAGGAGTCTGTTTATCGCAGTTTTATTGGCTTCTTGTCCCAATAAAACCAGTGTCTGGGCTTTTCTTCTGCTGGGCTGACCTCAAACAGTAGATCGTCTTTAAATTCTGACTTAATGTGTCCTCTGTCCTTCAGGTCTCTCGGTCTGACCCCAATCCAGCGACCTGAAATGTACATTATTGGAGCTCAGCCTCTCTGCACTCAACTACCTGGTCTTTCACAGGTACAAACAGGGATTTCTCATTCCAGTTCCTTATCTGTTTGAACTGGTCAAATAAATTAGGAGTCTCCCTGCAGGGACCTCCAAATTGAGCCAACTAATGTGTGCTAATGTGTCCTCTCGGCCTGCAGAGTCAGAGGACGCTGTGCCAGCTGTACCAGGATCACATGACCTACATCGGAGACGGAGCCAAGACTGGCATCAAGGAGTGCCAGTACCAGTTCAGGCAGAGGAGGTGGAACTGCAGCACGGTGGATAACACGTCAGTGTTCGGACGGGTCATGCACATTGGTGAGTTTGGAGCGCGCGCACACGTTGGTGTTTTAAGAAGCTGCTAACTTGTTATGGGTTTTTTGTGATTCAATCTAAGGAAATTGCAGTAATGTGGTCGTTAGTGCAGCATCAGATTTTCTTTTGAAATCCGCTGGACAAACAGCTCCAAACAAAGTGTTTTGTAACTTTAGCGTTTGGATCAAATCTGATTCTGGATCAGATCCAGCGCGTCAAACTCCCAGCAGGTGACGTGGGAAACGTCTCATCAACACGTAGGTGTGAAATCCGGAGGTGTTTGCTCCTCTCCGTGTGTCTCTGTCCCCTCAGCCCGTCCCTCTCTGTCCTCAGGTTTATATAGAGGTGTCAGGCCCTCCATTGTCCCGCGGCTCTCCTTTTGAAATGCGCTGATGAGCTGACATCGATCCGGCAGATCCGGACCTGCTATTTGAAGTCGAGTCTCCAAAGTCTCATAAACCCTGACGGGGAACTTTCTAAAAAGTTGACTGAATAAACGCAGCCTGCCTGGCTGCTGCGTAAAACGCGCTGCAGGATGTTCATCCGATCATATACAAGAAAAAGTTTAAGAGTTTTTACAGAACCTTGAAATACAACTTCAGGGTATCAACATGAAAAGCTGACAATTAAATAAGGATTATAATGAACAACAAACATTTAGAAATATTATGATGAATAAGAGCTTGTTCCATTATATTTTAACTGAATCAACAAATCATTGAGAATAAAACTCATCTAACCTGCAACCACAAGGCTTGTAAAGTAAAACCCCTTCAGCCTGTTGCTTTTGTCTTAAATGCAAAATAAATGTGTATTCCTCTAGTTAAAATGTTGTTTAAAGAGTGTATTGAGGCCATTTATATGGAAATATGTTGCATGCAAATGTGCTTTTTGTCTGTTAAAAATAACTTAAATCACCTCCTCAGTGGTTTGAACTGTCATTTTCCCTCCTTACAAAACACAAATTTGAGCTTTTTTTTTTAAATTGTACTTCTGCAGTCCTTCATCCCATAAATGTTTCACTTTTTGTTTGATTATATTTATTTATGTCTACAATGAAAACACACAAAGGCCCATAATAATATCTGACATTTAATTCAAGCAATCTTAAGTCGTTTATTAAAAAAAAACATTAAATGTCCTGTGTTCTAGTTTTTATTTGAGCCCTTTGAGGTTTTGGTAAACCACCTTTAGTCCTGATGTCTTCTTGAAGCATGCACTAAAAAACAAATAAACTTTAAATAAATCTATAAAACCTGTATGTGTCTAAAACCTTAAGCACCTACTGATGTTATTTCCTTAATGTTGTTATTATTAAGTTACACTGTTACCCCAAATTAGTACCTGGAAACCCTGAGTCAGACTGGGAGGGGAAACTGAAACGTTAAATAACTGATGTTTTTTTATTAAATCCTTCATAAATCTATTATCTATTGTTAGATCAAACCAGGTGCTGATCAGTGTGTTGAAGTGTGTGGGACCTTTCTGTCATTACATGCACAACCTACTGCACATAGTGTGTCCATCATAAAGTTGATTCTCTTTGTTTTTCTTCCCTGTCAGGCTCCAGGGAGACGGCGTTCACCTACGCCATCAGCGCAGCCGGCGTGGTCAACGCCATCAGCCGGGCGTGCCGTGAGGGCGAGCTCTCCTCCTGCGGCTGCAGCCGAGCCGTTCGGCCACGTGAGCTGCCTCGTGATTGGCTGTGGGGCGGCTGCGGCGATAACGTGCATTACGGCTACAGATTTGCCCGTGAGTTTGTCGACGCCAGGGAGAGGGAGAAGAATTACCCACGCGGGTCACGGGAGCACTCCCGAACCCTGATGAACCTGCACAATAACGAAGCAGGGAGACAGGTATGAGCGTTACTGTCTCCATAGAAACGGAAGCTCTGCTGTGGGAACTTGGCTGAAGGAAAATGTGTTTTTTCCTTTTTAACACGTACTATGTCTGTGTGTCTGTCAGGAATGTGTGTGAAAGTGGAGGTGGCCTTCCCCAGCAGTGTTTCTACGTGTGTGTGTGTGTGTGTGTAGGTTATTTATTGGGAGCCTACAAATGGTGGAACTGCTAACGCCCTTGGAGTCTACCTGGGTCAGCAGGTCAAGGCGCATTCCAGCTCTGTCACACACAAACACATGCATGTAAAGCAGATACACACCGACAGATGTCAAACTTTTTTTTTTAAACTCCCGAAACTCGGTAAACAGAAACATTACCTGGAAGATGAGCTCTATAGGATTCTTTAAACTCTCACATTTTGATCCATCTTTACAGCAATCTGAGGATGCTGTCAGGTAAAAAGAAATCTCTCATCTGTGACTGGGCAACACACACACACACACACACACACACACACACACACACACACACCCCTCTTATTCCTGTTGGAGTGCAGACGGCATCAGGAGACTGAATTTATCTTCCAGAAAGAGCAGCTTTGTTCAAGTTGTTTACAAGTGAGAGACGCTGCATGTGTGTGTGTGCGTGTGTGTGCGTGTGTGTGTGTGTGTGTGTGTGTGTGTGTGTGTGTGTGCATGCTTGGTTTGATTTGTGTGAGAGACAGTGAGCCCAGGTTTGTGTGTGTCAGAGGTCAAAGGTGGGGGTCTGGAGAGGTTGTGTTTCTGCTCAAGGCCCCGTTGGGTCTATAGGAGTTTGTATGAGAAAAAGATATACTGCCACACGCTTACACACATGCAGACACACACACACACACACACTTCTGTAACATACACACTCTGTTTGAATGACTTTTCCTCCTGCCTCCTGTTTGATCCCTCGCTTTCATTGTCGTCTGTCCACTGAAACGGAAGAAAGGAGAAGAGGGAGATGAAAAGGTGGAGAGGAAGACAATTTCTTTCCTCCTCCCTGTTCCCTCCCCCCTTTCTGTCTTTCTTCCGAGGACATGCTGGTTTGTCCTAAGCTGGATTTGTCTTGCTTGGCTGAACATGGCAAACTGCAGGGCTTTTGTAGCGGTGACAGGGGTGTGCCGCTGTGTTTGTGTGTGTGTGTAGGTGTGTGTGTGTGTTGGTGCAGCTTCATTTGATTCTTGTGAACTGTGGACAAAGTGGTCGTCTGTCTACGAGTAGGTGGACCTCTGCCACGCTCTCACACATATCTGCACACACGCTAGATCTACATTAATCTCAAGCTAAATATATTAGGTTAAGTGCAACAACTGTCATAAAAAATACTTAAACAAAACGTCCTTGTCCCGTGATCCCTGTCTCTGTTTGAGGAGGTCATCAGGGTCGGATCTCAGGATTGGAGGGTGCCGACTGCTGTGCCTGCTGGGTAGTAAAGTAGAGGACAGAGAGCAGAGGGTGGGGGTCAGAGGGTGTGTGGGATCCAGAGGTTAACAGAGGTGAGAAGGTAATTGAGATCAGGCAGCAAGAGGAGACAGAATGATGGGTTTCATTAGTCAGGGGAAAATTAGGAATCAGAGGTAATTGATTCAGAAAGTAAATGTGTTAATGCGTGTCGGTGGAATCGACATGCACAAAACATAATGCTCTATTGGTGACAGCGTGTGATTTATGTGTGTGTTTTAGGTGGGGGTGTTTTATGAGACTTGTTTATTAAATGTTGTTTAAGTGACCTGGTAAAGCTGCAGGGTTTACTGCTGCAGAGACCGTAAATCGTCTATTTCCTGCTCTGTTTTTTTATTTTAAACAAAGCCATGTGTTTAAAATGATTCATATTACTGCAGCAACGTGGAAAAGTACCTGAAACAAAATCAAATGTTGGAAAAGAGAAATGACAAAAAAGTTGTTGTTAAAGGTCTGACGTGTTTAGCACCAACACTGACTGGGTGCATGTTTAAAAACTCACGAGGTTTTTGGCTGAAAAGCAAAATGTTTCTTATTCTTTTATATTTGGGATCTCAGCAGTTCAGGTATTTGAAGTATAATTTGTTGGATTTTCTTTTAATTTATTGATTCAAAAATGTTTTCATTGTGTGACGAGTTTTGTTTACATGCAGCAGAAGTTTAGCTCCCAGAATCTTTGAAGATGAGTCACTTTACAATTCATCCAGGTTGTTTATTTGTTTGGTTAAAATGAGCAAAGCCTTACCAAAATTAAATCATTTTGTGGGATATTATTAGTCTAAAATGTTGCATAAATGGTGCATTCACAGATCTGACAATATTTTGATTATCAATACGGATGCTGGCTTTTAAACAGTTTACACTGCAAAGCTCCTGTGCTCTTAAGCCTTGAGGACACAGTGTAAGATGACAAAAATAATTTAATATTTGGATTTGTCAGACCTTAGAATAGCTTTTCATCTCATCTCTCAACCTGACAGGACTTTTGGTCCAGAGAGAGTTGTGGTATCTGGTTTGGTTTCCATATTTTTTATCTGAGTGTTTTAACTTTATGGGTGCGCTCTTCATTTAGTTAAAAAAAAAAAGATTAGCTAGCAATGGGGAAAATCTGTTTCCAGCTTTATTTTGCAGTAACTCTTCTGTTCCAAGTCAGCTTTCTATCATGGTGCAACAAAGGGAGGGGACATCACATAGAGATTAAGTCTTTGTTTTTCATTTAATCTTTTGTTTATTTGATTTATTGCATATATAAGTAGCAAAGTGATTTAAAGGTTTTAGAGAGAATTGTTGATTTATGAAGGAAAATGCCTTGTAGCTCTGCAAGAATTTACCTTGAGGTGCAGTTACATGTTTTCTCCACTAGATGGCAGCATTCTAACAGGAATGGTATTTCTTTAAGCCAACAACTTCTGCTGCCTGTCAGATAATAATTGTAAATAAGTTAGTAGTGAGTAAAGTTTATTTATATAGCACCGTTCACAGAAATAAATACAAAGTGCTTCACAAAACATCAAAATTAAAACATGATTAAAAGACCAATAAAGATAATTTAAAACAAATGAATAAAGATGTTCAAAGTAACATAAGGAGGATTTTAAAATGAATTCTAAATGTCACAGGTAACCATCAAGAGACGTCAAAATAGGAGTGATGTGAGCTTTTCTGTTTGCTCCAGTGAGGAGCCTCACTAACAATATACAATATACTGTTTTATTATTAGTGTTAAGAGATGTTTCTAAGGAAAACAGATACCAACTGCATCATTATGTCTCTGTGACTCCACCAGGCAGTCTACAACCTTGCTGATGTGTCCTGTAAGTGTCATGGAGTCTCCGGCTCCTGCAGCCTGAAAACATGTTGGCTCCAGCTGGCTGACTTCAGGAGAGTCGGAGAGTTCCTCAAAGAGAAGTACGACAGCGCTGCAGCCATGCGGATTGGACGCAAGGTACTGATTTACTACTAAACAGCATGTTTTTTATTTTTATTACGTGGCTCTAACTTCTTGTCTTGTCCCACCAGGGGAAGCTGGAGCTCATAGACAAGCGCTTCAACAACCCAACACTTGAGGACATGGTCTACATTGACCCAAGCCCGGACTACTGCCTCAGAAACGAGACTACGGGTTCTCTGGGCACGCTGGGCCGGCTCTGCAACAAAACGTCAGAGGGCATGGACGGCTGTGAGCTGATGTGCTGCGGCCGAGGGTACGACCAGTTTAAGACCTACAAGCACGAGCGCTGCCACTGCAAGTTCCACTGGTGCTGCTACGTCAAGTGCAAACGCTGCACGACGCTCGTGGACCAGTTTGTGTGCAAATAGCACATCAACGCTGGTTTGGCAGGTGGAGGAGGAGGAGGGCATGTCGGAGGATGGATTTTGTTTGCTCAGTTTTCCTAAAAATTCCCAGATGTTTGACATGAAGAAGAATGCACATCTGTGTGGTAATTTTAAAAGTGTGACCAACTGAATAATGGATGGATAAAAAGATACCTGATTATTATCCTGGAGGAAGAGGACAGCAACGAACAAAGAAAAAGAAAGAACCTGGCGGCGCTGATGGATTGTCTAAAAGAGGACACTTATTAGTGTGAGATGAAGACATTTAATAAATATATAATTAAGTAATAAATAAATAAATATACAACAATCTTAGGCGTTTGGAGCAACGAAGAGTCCTCCTTGTGCTCTGGGATCCTGGAGCATCATCTCCTCTCATCACCAGAGAGAAGGAATCATGTTTGGCTGTAATTTAGGGAAAGAAGAAATTTAAGTCATTTTTCTTCATTTTAAAACAGCTCTTTTTAGATACTCTGTTCTAGGAATGAAACCATCAACCCAAACGAACTCCACACGTTTCCGTTTCGACAACTGTTAGCGGGTCAGTGAGGCCTGCTGGTTGCAGCCGTCTTGACTTTGCAGCTGTTTAAATAAGCAGCTTGTGTTTGGCGGTCCGGCTCCGTGACCTCCATCTGACAAAGAGGAGAACAAACCTCCATTAGTGAGGTTAATGTGCCGGATCTGCCTTGACGGGGTGGACTTCTTCATCTTGTGTCACACCAGGTGTTGGGTGAGGATGGAGTCCTGTCGCTTTCACTTGGTTTATCATTTGTTCAGGTTTCATTCAAATTACAGAATGCATTTCATGACAAACATGAAGATAAAATCAGAAACATGCAGAAAGGTAACAAACGCATGAGGAAACAGAGCTGGACTGCAGTACTTCCAAGAAATAGTGGATAAAAAAATAGTATATTTTATTACTGTTTATATTTTTTTCATGTTTTATGTGTTTTATGCACATATATATTGTTGTTTATTCATTTGATAAAGTAGTCTTTGAGCATTTTCTGTCTTCTGCATTTCTTTTGGAAACGTCGATCCAAGCGGGCCAGTGTGTTCCCTCTGCTTCCCACAAACACCACGACTACAGTGAAGTCTTTGTCATCCGGTGGCTGTTTTGGAAAATCATGCTGCAGTTGCTTAATATGACGGGAAGCTATTCCATTTTAAAAAAAGCAGAAGTACACCAAGATCTAATAAAGTAAAAATGAAACAACTAAAACTCTGAAAGTTAGTGTTTCTGATTAAACTTTACATTTTAACCCTTTATTGAAATGTTTTACAAACTTGACTAATTTGCATTTATTTTAAAGGGTATTCTGATTCATTTTTTTAAATCTCTGATGTTTATTGTTCCATTTGATTTCTGCTGCCTTTGCTTGCAGCTTCTTGAGACCTCTGATCCCAGCAGATGGTCAGACAGCTTGTCCATCGCCACACTCGTCTCTTCACGTCCCAAACCACTTGTCACTTATTGTCCAAATTAACGAGTAGTCATACAAGTGCTGGATTTCCTCCGTTTGACACCAAGTTGTATCTATAAATGCTCTGTTTGTTCAACAGCCTATTAAAACGTTTAATTCTGATTGTCGAGCACACGGCTGAGTCTAATCAGGTCAACACGTTGACCCAACTAACAATCCCATTACTCGTAGCCGCGTGCCGGTAATTGGATTAGACAACTGACCCGAGCAGCGTGACTGACCTGCAGCACTATCTCCATGTAATCTTCCTCACCTGACAGGAGACGGGGTGTGTTTTGGTGTTGGTTTTCATTGCAGACACACCGTTGTTGCTTATTAAGGCTAAAAAGAAAAGTGTTTACCCACAGATGTGTGTTTTATATCTTGCTATGATATGCGAGTGTGTGTAACAAGGATTAGACAAGTGAAAGTGTAATCTCCAGGTTCGTAATCCTCCTCACCTGACTGACAGCCATCTGTTGCTGTGAAGCTGCCTGTGTGGATTCCCTCAAGCAGGCAAAAACAAGGACAATTCATTTAAAACTAACTCAAAAAAGAGAGGTTAGGATTTTAAAATGCTTCTAGAGTTAAAAGATGACAGATTTTAAATAAGTTTGTTTCCAGACCTTTAATTTACCTCTGTGCACCCATTTCTTTTTGTTTATATCAAAACTGTTCAAAATGAATCACTGCTTTGTTTCAGGAAGGCATTTATGAGCCCCACCTCCTGGAAGACCTTTAAATGTTCTAATGAAACCAGTTTAGTGGCATAGCTCTTCTTGGAACTGGACTAATAAGAACAGTGCGTTCATCTTTCCCTACTTTGCTCTTTTTATTTTAGCTGAATTCGACATTGAGCAATGAGACCGTTTCTCTCTCCTTGTAGGAGCAGGAGAACAGCTTTCTGCTCTTCTGCAAAAGGCTGAGAATATCTTGCAAGCCATAATGGACCATTTATCATGTCAAAGTACAAGCATTTCCACCGCATTTCATCACGCGAACCCAGACTCAGACTGTACAAAGGCACCGCGCACGTGGCGCTTGTAGATTAGCCAACAGCTCTTGTGGTTAAGACATCCCCAGATCTGGATTAGCTCAAGTGAGGAACTGCTTCTTCATTTTTAACACACAAACGGCACATTCTGAGCCCGTTTCGGAGTCAGCTGCTCTGTCTTTGTAGTTCTCCAACACAAGCAGAGCTTGAGTCGAACACACAATGCTCAGCCACTTATCCATAAACTCATTCATCCGTGTGCTTTCTGGTGGGAGCAGAATGGAGTAACCTGAATATCTAATCTTCCCAGGATTGTTCTGCACATGTGGGAAATGCACTGTGAGCTGGAAGGTCCGTTTCTACGTCAATGCTGCTTATTTTCACCCCATCTTAATTGATGTCTTAACCTGTCCTGTTTATTGACCCTCTTCTTCTTTCACATATAAATTCAACAGGCTAAAAATAGTTCTGTTTTTATCTGACAGAGCTGCACAGACTGACTGAGTCTATATATTAGAGCATTTTTTCTGCACCACTGTCTTTATGTTGCAGCTGAGTAAGAGGAATACTTTCGGGACGTTTACCAGAGTTATGCAGGAATAAATGAAGGAATATATGTGCAATTTTAAAGAGATCCAAACAAATTTAAGGCTGAGTCACTGCATTGTCAAATTCAATAGAATTTAAACAACTAATTAAGCATTTTTTTTTCATCCAGAGGGACATATTTTATTTCATGACTGGCTGAAATGTGATAAGTCATACAAATATAAATTATTCTGTCCCTACCTTTAGCATTTACTCATGGTTTCAGTGGACTTGATTTTAAAGGTTTGATGTGAATTTTATCATAGTTTTATGACTTTATATGGGATCGAGGATTTACCATGAAATTTGTATTAATTAAATTCTTTACTATTTATAGGAAATTTTTAGAAAAGCATAAAATAACCTTGTATGTCTTGTGACATTTCAATGTTTAGCATAAACTGTCATAAAATCAACAAAATAAATTAAATTTATAGTTTCGCGTGAAAGTAACATCTGGCTGGATAAGTGAATTAAACTTTGGTACATTATAGTCATAAATCTTCTTCTAGGTGTGGCCCACATGTTTGAACCTGTTGATGCTGCATAAAAATTATAATCTTAACACAATCTCTCTCTCACCATAAAAACATGACAGCTGACTGATGGAAAAGTACGCACATCTTCAAATGGGATGCTGTGAATTTTATCATTCCATTATATCTTCCAAACATATTAGTTTTTATATTAAATCAAAAACAGCAGGCAAAACCCTGCTAATAGATTTAAATGTAATTAAAAATGTCAAATTATGGTAATTAAAAGGTCAGTTAAATAGTTATCAGAAGCCAGCATTTCCATGCATGACATGGACAGCTGTCACATTCCTGAGGGACCCATTATTTTTGAGCAATGTGCAAATTTTTGGACCAACCACAAAACAGCAGAAAATGTGTTTCTTTATTTTGTGCAGCAGCAAATGTTCCCAATAAGGGGATAAAAACAAAGCATGTTTTCTCATGCACACAGAAAAATAAAATAAAAAACAACATTTTAATGCCGGATTAGCTGATGCAAGAAGAAATCAAGGTTATGCAAAGAAACTGATTAGACCAGAGTTCTGTGAAGGTTTGTGGAGCTGAAGGTCTCTCTTCAGTATTCTGTTATTGCTTTAGTTCAAAAGACATAAACACGTACATTTATATCAGCTGAACACAAAAAAACCTTCAAATTATACTGTACACTCACATATTCATATTCAACCCATAAATGTTTTTAAATTATTGACTTGATGACATGAAAATGACAAATGATAATGATGATAATTTTCTGATTTCTAGTCAAATGTTAACTCATTTGATGTGATTTATTCTATCCAGAAATATAAAGGAAAGCCACAGAAGTAAAATAAAACAATGTTCTAGAAACAGCTTCTCTTTTTCAAAGACATTTTTGTGTAACTGAAGAAAAACGTTTAGTTGAACTAAAATATCAATAAAAATTGATGTCAGTGCAGTCATGTACTTGTAGCCTTTGACTCCAACCTTAAGACACTTATCAGTCACAGGCGTGGACTTTGTCAGGAAGAAAGTGAGAGGGTGAACTCCACGTCAGTCAGGTTGACTGATGAGACAACAAAAAACACATTTGCATTTCTCAAAAAAAAAAAAAAATTTTTTTACAATTATGTGACTATATATTAATTTCAAGTAATGTTTAACCACAGTGCACAAATTCAGAGAAAAAGTCACTAATCATGTTTTTAAAAAAAAGCTTCACCCAATAAAAATAGAGTTTTCTGATGATGTCACCCAATTGATACAATCATACCAACAGCTAAGAAGGCAACATTTTTTTAATTCAAACTTGCTCCTGTTAAAAGGCAGAAACTCTTTCCAGAAAACAGTGATTTTGGAAAAAGTTGTTGAACCTGTTTAATGGTGAAACCATGGACTTGATCGACCAGATCCATCAGACTTTGTTGAGCTGAACTGAGTTGTGCAACACACCCAGCTGCTAATGTTTTGCATCACAACAAATCATTCACATTTGCACAATTGTGCAATGAGAAAAAATTGTAATTGCAATGCATTTGGGCGTGGGTTCATGTGTGTTCTGGCATGAGACTTTTATGGATACGTATATGCACTTATTGACCCAGTAGGGCACTGAGGGCATAAAGCAGATGGGGAAGGGGTGTAATGTACAAGTTAGACTCAACTTTGTTCACAAATTTACTCAGAATTCATGCAGACACTCAGCTGAAATGAAACATTTTTAAATCACATAATTTGAACCTAATTCTATAACAACCATTGATTATTAATATTATGTTAAGTTTTTTAGTTAAAGAAAACCATTGTCTATGTCATTAAATGATTACTTATGTTTGAACTGTTTTTAATACAAATTTCTTTGTTATTGGCCAAATATTCTTTTATTTTAATCTCGATCAAATAAATCTTTGAAAAAGATCAGCATTTAACTCCCTCATTAAAACAAATAAAGTCTTCTTTTATCTCTATAATTTAAAAGCATGTGATTTATCAGTCTTTTACTTAATAATATTCACATGATTTTAGATTTGTGGCACCAAAGGACACTTGTGTATCCTGAATAATATTTTATATATTTTAAATGAATAAATATTTAAAATATTCGGTAGTTTGAGACTGAATATGAGAGATGTTTTTAAATTCAGATAATAGAAAGTTAGTACATTTTCATAATTGCATGCTGCCTTGTTATCACGTGGAAAGAAGCTTTTTAACTCTATTATTAATAATAAATATTTAAATTTCACTGAATACATGTAAAGTTGACATAATTTGTCATAATTTATCAAAATGTATTCGTTACTCTTCAGCTATTAAGCAATAATTGAATTTATTGCCTTTATAAACTTTTTCTTTGGATTAAAACTACAAAAACATTACTCCGTGTCTTCCTGGTAGTTGGTAATTGGTCAGTTTTTTCCATTCGGCGATCTGATTGGATATTTGGCGCTCATGCGAGTAGCGTCACAAACTCAACTCCTCCCACCGACGTATCGAGTCTGTTCCAGCGGGGAGTCGGTCAGTATTCCTTCGTACTGGAGAGGAGCTGAGTGGAAGCCGCAACTGCCTTTCAACTGTTTTACATCACCAAAAGCGCTAATTCCTCCTCTGGCACCCAGAACAGGTGAATAATACAGTTCGTATTTTTTGTTGTTAATTGTTATTCTTGTTTTTTTTGGCTTTTAAATTTCACCCAGTACTTTCCCAGCGTAACGTTAGCCTCTTTCTGAATGTAACCTGCCAGTTAGCAGCTAATTCTAGCTGTCAAAACAACAGAGGAGTTCAGTCTGAACAGCTTTGTTTTCTCTTTACGAGACATTATAACATATGCCAAGACATTATATGGGACATTTAAAGACAGCCAACTCAACAGAAAAGGCTGTCAAAATGAACATTAGCTGTCTAACAGAGTTTTTTGGCTTCTATCGGACGTGGCAGCTCTTGTTAGCGAACTAGCCAGCGAGCTAGCTTGGTGTAAACAAACCGTCATTATAGACTGTCGATGAGCTGCAGCAGTGTGTTTTTCGTCTTCTATCGCAGGTTGTTTCAATTTCAAGTCGTTCTGTTTTTATTAAGAGTGGTTTTAACAAATTAAAAAGCTCCGATTTACTGATAATTTGTGTAGAAAGTGCACGAGTTGTTTCTAAGGTTGTCTGCCTGGAGTTTGGGGATTTTCTTTGTCTTGCTCGCTCGCCGATGTAAGTTGACTTCTGGAGACTTTTTGTCTGAGTTGAGACGATCTGTTTGCCTCAGTTCGTTGTAGTTGTCACAGTATTTATATTTTTCACGGTGAAACTGAAGTGATATTTGAGTGTTATTAGTTCCAATTGTCAGTCTTGTTTTGGATTTTATCAGCTCCCCTTGAATCAGTTTTTTAATGTTTGATATTTACTTGTAGTTTTTGTTGTCTTTCGGTGACATATGAGATAAAAACTTAGACTTATGTTAGGAACATTTTGGTTTTTGTATTTTATTTGTAAAAACTGAACACATTTCCATGACTTTTAAGCCAAGGTGATGTTGCTGTATGCTTACCTGAGGTTGTCCTGTGCTTTTCTTTAAAAAAAAATAAACAAATTATACTTTCTTAGAAAACATAAGTTAATTGTTGCAGGAATTTTTATTTCCAAGCAGGGGAGATTCATTCCAATATCTCTCTACCTTTGCTCATTTGTTGTGCTCAACTAGTGCTTTAAGGCATCACCTAATGTTCAATATTTTGCCAAGTAGTGACACATATCGACAAGAGTTTTGCCAAAAGTGATTCGGTAGCCAAACAGTCATCACCAGCTGGCAAATATGACAAACCCGTCTGCTGCAGTTAAACATTTCTCAGCTATTAACTTGTCAGAATAGTGTATCTGTAGTATAGAAGTAAACAGACTAGTTTATTCATTATTGACGTTTGTATAAAGTATAAAAATGTTATTTTTTATTGTTCCCTAATGTTTCCCTCCACAAGAATATTGTTTTTGTGGCCATCTTCTGTCTGTGCTTCTCTGGTTCTTCAGTTTGCCACAGAGCATGAGTTCATCATATAAATATTTTATGGGCGAGGTAGATAAGTTGCCAGTCAGTTTCTTTTATTCAAACTTTAAATGCACAAAAACACTCCCAGCAATTTTCTTGCAGAACATTTAATAATTAATATAAAAATATATATATTTTCCCTTAAATTTCTTTTAAGTCGTGGGTTTTTATATGCAGCTCATTTTAGGTCATTACAGTGTGTTTAATATACTTCTGAACATGTCTGAAAAAACTGACAAGCAATACCTGTTGTTGTTTTTCCGTCTCTTTGTACATCAATGTGTCTGCTTTAGAAAGTTCTTCTTCAGAGAAAAACAATGACGTTTATAACATTATTTATTAGAAATGTCCCAGTGCCTCAGATTTATCTTAAGGGAACTTGGAGGCTCACTCATAAAGATATTGATCAGCAATTATACATAAAAAGCAACCATTGCTTGAGTTCATGCGTGCACCAAGTCTCATCCTGAAAAACATTGTTATTGAGAAATCTGTCATGTTTTTTGCAGGAAGTACAGCTCTCCAGTGAATGTAATGTATAATGAAGTCAGTCTTTGACAGTGTGCCAGACAGGGGAGCAGCTAAACTTAGCTCCTAAGAATAGTAGATCTGTCTCTGTCAAATCAATTGATCATAAGAGAAAGTAGCTGCCTTCCATTTCTGTTGCATCACATTTGTGTTTTCTGCTTTTATTTGTCTCCTTAAGAACTTTCACAAATGTCAAAATAGATGTGTGTGTGTGCGTGCGTGCGTGCGTGCATGTGTGTGTGTGTGTGTGTGTGTGTGTGTGTGTGTGTTTATCGACAAAGAAACAAAACAGCTTTGTTTAAATACCTTCACTTTCAAAGCCTAAAGGAGTATAAACAGACAACACTTGGAAAAAACCAGGTAAATAATGTTATGTAAAGTTAGTCATTTGTTCAATGGCACAGACAGGATGTCATTCCCCAAACACCTGAGTGTAAATAAAGATCAAGATTTTGTATTTATATGCACATTGAGCAGCATTTATATTGATGCATTTGTGCTGCATATGTTTTTTTTTTGCTGTGAGATATTTAGTTAACTCATAATTTACACACAAAATAGGAGTGTTTGGCTTATTTAGTGTTTTTAGTGACACTAATGCATATTGTTACTTTAGACAAAACAAATATATATAAAAATGCTAATAATACCCCAAGTAGATTGTAGATTTTTTTACTCTTTTCTTTTAGTAAAGAATCCATAAATTTAAATATAAAAATAGGTGGTTTTATGAATCATGCATTAGAATCATCTCATGTCTCGTCATAATAGCTCAGCTGTTTTATTAAGAAACATAATGAACTGCTTAATGTTGTAGCATAACAGTGCAATAAAAACCAAGCTGTAACCTGAGCTAGTTCATTAATGAAGGCATCAAGCAGTTCCTTCTGGTATGAAGCTGCTGTGCAGAAAACCCACAATCAGTTGATTTTAACGTTTTTTCAAATAATAGCATAATTCAGATATATTCCAATCCACATACAAAAATGAATTTTTAATTGCTTGATGTTGCTCTTTTTATTATCTGAGACCACTTATTTTCATTTGACCTACTTTTGGATTCCCACCTAGTGTTTTGAAGTCACTTCATTTAGTTTTCACCAGCAGTGCACCGACCTTGGTGTGGTCTCTGTTTTCACACAGTTGGTGGTTTGGTTCCACGCAGAGACTCAAAACTCCGTTTTTAATTTGCTTTTTCTAGAAAATTGAATGTTGCGTGTCATTAGTGGTGCTTGGAATTAAACAGGAAACAATTAATCTAATTTAGAACAGAAATATAGTGATTACACTCAGATTTATTTCCACAAACTTATTATATTATGGTCATCAAAATAATTTTTGTTGCGTTTTCTATTATGTCTAAATGTCTGTCTAGAGAGCATTCTTGGTAGCAGCTGTGTTGTGTGTGAAATGAGGCATAGAACGAGAGTGTATGTGTGGTTTTCGTCACACTGTCTGTCTTTGTTCAGCTCTCAATCATAAGACTCCTGGCAGCTGGGTCAGAATGTCACTGTTGTATCAGGACACCAGGGTACACCTACTTTGCTCATACATTTTTAATACCATGGGTTAATTTTTATTTGGAAAGTCAAAGTGCCAAACTACCTGGGATATGAGCTTGAAAGTCTAACATCAGTTTTCCCAAGACGTTAGCCCCACCCATGTGAAACTGTTGAGCGTTTTAAGGCTAACACTAGCAATTACTTGCACAAAGAGCCCTTCAGCTGCATATTTGTGGAGACAGAGTAAGAAGAGGACTTTAAGTAATATCACAGTTTGGTTGGTGTTTATCGTGTTAAAATTTGAGTCTCAGTACAACCTCATAGTCAGACTGAACAGTCAAAGCATCTATGTGGCCACTAACAGCAGGTTTAAATCGCTGTAAAGCTGCCCCACATTTAAAGGGAGGCCCATTCAAAACCCCTCCTGCCACAGAACACACAACATAAAGCACAGTGACGTGAACTACCAAATGAAGAGTGTGTAAGAGCAAATGTACAGTAGAAAAAACATTCAAAGGACAGAGCAAAGGCACACAGTGGAGCTTCCAGTCCGTTTTTCTATTTTTAGAATTTACACATTGAAGTTTATTTGTCTAATGCAATGTACATCAAATGCTGTAAAATTCCTTTTGCCCTGTCTCTCAAGTTGTTTGTAATTTTCCCTCATTTTAGTCACTATTTATTTCCCAACCACACTTTCAGATTATAAAATACCAGTAAGAGAAATCTGAATATAATCTCATTTTGGGGCGAGGGACTCAGAAAAAAGATTAATGTAGACTTTTTGCCTTTTAGGCAAAGATCTTTATATCTGACTAGTGATGATATACAGCAAAGTGAAAAACCTTGACAGCAGATTGACAGTGAAGGTTATCATGTTGGTCAAAGGGCAGTGAGCAAAGGGTGTTTTCATAAGTATTTATCTGTTGGAGTGTATATGGACTGTTATAATCTTAAAGATGCTCCACATCAGTGTCAACGGTCAAAGTTTCTGTGTGGATTTCATATGTACTGAAAGGTTAAATCAATTAGTCTGTCAAAGACAACAGATGCTAACTAAAAGTTGCAGAAATGCTGTCTGCATATCAAGTGCTGAATGAATTGGCATAGAATGGCTGAAACTAAGCTGAGCTTAAAAATATATTAAAACCAAAAGTCATAGACCTGAAAGGGCTCACTGTTTTGATCTATGATTAGCTAAAATTGCTGAGAAATTGCAGTAGATAGGAGTCCAAAACTATATGAAAAAAATAATTATAAAAATGAATGGTGATTGTTTGAAGCAGCATTCAAACAAGTATTACTTGATTGTCACAAGATGAGCACTGCAGCTAACTCTGTGTCATTAGTTTCATTTTTATAGCTGCTTTGAATTGACAGTACTGTGTTTTTTGTTTACTTGGATTTGCACTTCCATGCTGTGAAAGAGCTTATTAGGAACACATTTTCCACGTGGACACAAAACAGAGATCAGTGGAAACTTGTAATGAAACTTCATGGGGCTTGTGTAACCAGTTTTGCCTAACTGTTTCTGTGACCACTGAGGGCGTCTGTCTGACTTGGGAAACTTGTGTTACAGGTCACAGAAATGCTAAGGTCATTGGGTAAGATATTAAACAAAGCTCTGTTAAAACATTCACTTTGAATACATTTTAATACGTTATAATAAACTGACTGACATGAGAAAGAAATCACAGCTGGCTTTAAATGAGATTTCTAGATTCAACAGTTTGTTCTTCTATTAATTAACCGTACATCATGTCATTGCTCTGAAGCGTTTAGATAAAGATGATAAATGTGTTTTACAGATATCTGTGTGGGAGAGAAATTCTGTGTAATTTATGCGTTACGATCTGGTGTAACAGTTTGTGTTGAGACTCTATGAAGGAGAGCGTTATGACGTAGCAGGTGACAGGCATCAGGCCATGCCGGTGTAGTGACTCATACCCTTACCAGTGAGCACAACCACAACGGAGGGAAAGTCAGGCTGTTTTACAAACACTTACATATTAGTAGCAAGAGCTGACACAAAGACCAACCTGGGGAGCTGGATAAGCTTTCTACTTGTGCTAAACCTTTAGTTCTTTTTTGGTTAAATATTATTCACCGTAGTCAATGAAATACTTTTTGATCTGTTCCAAAGTAACATTAATAAATATGTTTTTTGTTTAGTATATTTGTGTTCGTTTTGCTCTAGAGCAGCACAGTACTTCTGCTGTACAGCATGACCTTTGTCCTATATTTTCTTCCAGGTGATTGAAGGTAAAGAAAACCATGTTTACCTTCAAATGATCTGACCTACTTGTCTGTGTTTTTACACAACTCCCTCAGTCCTCAAGCATAATTCAAGATCTGAAAAGTTGCAAAGCTGGTTATTGAGTTGTTTTTTTTTCTACCTTTCTTCTTATTTGAGTACAATTTTTTCCCCCTTTTCTTCTGGCCACTAAATGTGTAGCTTATTTATTGTTTTCTCACAAGTTAGATAATTCTGTAGGTCATCAGGGACTTATCATCCTGTTTTTCATAACTTGTAAATGATGATGGTAGTCAGTGCGGCGCAAATGAGCATAACCATCACGAGTTTGGTTCTTCAAGCTAGAAATTCTTGCTTTCACTTCTTTTTAAAAATATATCACTTCCTATTTTTTTTACAGCTACCACCTCTGCCCCACTTTTCATCTAGAAGAAAACAAAACACAAAAACAGATCGTTGACCTTTGTCTTCAGTTTTCTGGGGCTCTTTTGTGAAAATATTTTTAAAATAGTTACTATTTGATTCTAAAATAAAAGTCTTTGTAGTGTCCAGCCTCTAAAGGAGCAGAGTTCTTATGTTTTCACCTAACGATAATAAACTCTCTGGCTAGCGGCCTTTGGTGCTTTCAAGTAAAGCTTTGAGTTCAGACAAAGCGAGCGACGACACTGAATGAGATGAGATGTTTAGATGTTCTTTGTGACAATACGCTAAAAATAAATGCTGTTAGAACAAAGTCCAAACTGGGGGTGGTTTTTCAGATTTTTATGCAGCAAGTTTGAACACAAAAATGACTGCTGAATGAACCACGTTTGTATTAAAAACTGATGACTTGCAAAGCTATCTACAGTTTTTAATCTGAGCTCAAATTTTCAAAGTGGAATTTAGTAAATATGCATTTAGCATACAGCCTTTTAAACTTCAGGGTTATAAATGTTACAGAAACCTTGCATGTTTGCTTGTTTTTTATTAGGGATGCTCTGATGCCGATACTAAGTGGTTGACCCATGACCTTTAGGACTCTGTTTACAGTCAAGATTAGATCAAAAAACAGATTAACGTGACTTTTTATTTTATAGTGAAGCAACCAGATGACAGATCTGTAAAAGGTTTTGTGTGTTAAACTGTTTTAGGGGGTCAAATTGACCCCAAATGACTAGAAAACTCCATAGGCCCAAAAATAAGGACAGTGAAAGGGTTAAAATATTTTAAGAAACCAAAACTAGTATTTGTTTATTTGTTCTGTTGTACCAAACCTCAATTTATATCAATGGCATTTATTAGTACTCGTGTTGTACTGTATGTAAGTACTTGTAATACCTGGATATTAAAAATCTGTTATCAGAGCATGCCTCATTTTTATCGATGTTGAGGATTATTTAAAGAAACTGGAGTTATAGCTTCAATCAAAGGTATTAAACTCAAGGGGAAACTTGTGGAGATTTTTCTTGTAAGATGAAGTCATTAACCTTGTTCACCTTTTCTTTCTTGCCGTTTAGCCCATTCCTTTGTCCCTCGTGTTATTGGTACTTAAGCTATTATAACTTCCACAAGAGCACAGCTGATGGCAAAATTGAGTGATGAGTTTAATAGGTTTTTATTGTTTAAATAGAATAGAACTTTATATTCTGATACCAGTAGGGAAAATCAGAGCTTATAGAAAGAAAGAAATATAAAAATAAGAACAACTGCAGAATTTACACCAGATCTTGATTATTATATACTTATATATACATACATGTGATTCTTTCAATGATCCTTTCAGTTAACAGCATGAAGCAGTATAATGAGTCCTTATTGCCACAGATGTTCTAATAAAAAGCTAATTAACAATAACTAATTTTAGTCCAAATAAAATCAGTCTTTTATTGCATCCTGTGATGATGAATGATGTTGTCTCTCAGACGTTTTTATTTTCAATGGTAACAACAGTAGTTGTTACCAAAAAAAAAAAAAAAAAACAACAGTAGTTTGATTCAACTGTCATCACTTTTACAAATAATTAGAAACAAAAAGTTTTTTGATAACTTTACAAAGGTTTATTGTTGCTAAGACATCTGTATAGTTCAGATTTTTACAATTTAAAACTTTTTTATAGTTAAAACTTTTAATTTGTTAACTAACAAGCTGCCATTTGAACAACGTAAGGTCTGTGCCTTATAAATGGAAACCTATAGAAACTAATCCGCGTAGCTGAAGTTTTTAAATAATCATTTACTCTAATCATGACCCAGACATGGTTTGTCTGAGAGGCGTTTCACCAATCATCATCATCATCAAATATAGAAAATAATGTGTTCACTACTCACAGTTTGTTGATCAGGACTGGCATCTTTGTCTAAATTAGTCTGGTTAAAGGAAGCAGGTAGGTCCTTCTGTGTAAAGATCCTGGACTGAGTCTGTTCAGCATGAAGTTAACTCCAAACTTAGCAACAGGTAGCTAGCTCTTCATTAGCTAACCTGGGCTGCAGTTCCTTATAGCTCTTTGTTCAGGTGTGGGATGTCAGCAGCTGCCCTGAAAAAGGCATTTACCTCGGCCAATTTAACCAAAAACATTTTACTCTCCTCCCGCTTTTCCCTTTTGTTTTTAACTTCGCCGGGAGGCAGGAGTGTCCCGTTATCACGTTGGTTTGTTTATGTCATTACTGCGCATGTGCTGTAAAAACCACGGAACAGTCCATTCTAAAGACCGAGGGGTGTCGGGGCAAATAACTTTTAACTAGAATACATTTTTGTGCCATTTTTAACATAAACCTTTCAATAAATTATTCACATTCTAAAGTAAAAACGAAATAAAAATGTGTCAATTAGGTATTTTATGAGACCCTTGAAATTTTGAGGCCCAAAGCAACCGCCTACCTTTGCCTAATGGGTAAGTCCGCCTCTGCGTATTGCATCCTGCTGTGAACAGATCAGTGTCAGCCTGTCTCAGAGTTAGATTACATTTTTCCTCCATATCTTGCATTCTACCAAGTACCTCTTTTATCTCCACATGTGGTCAGTTCAGTGTGTTCTGTTCTGTTTGTTACCATGGCCGTACAGTTATTTCCTATTGCATGTATTTGCCTGTAGACTCATTCTCCAAGCAGACAGACAAAAGAAAAGACCCTTATTTCTGTAATAAACCAACCCTAGTTTAATTTACAGTATTTTTTTGGTGTGTAGACCTTGCAGTTATTTCACAGAACTGCCTAATATGTTGCTCTGCAGATTACTTTACAAAGCTTTAACATGATTTCATGAAAAACTACATTTTTTCATCTCACCACAGTCACAGCATTGTTTTTTTGCAGAACCATCTCACCGTTTCAGATTGTCAGAGAGGTTGTTTGTTCTTGTGTGTTCTCTGAGGCCACCAGAGCCTATTATCATGGGAAATCACTACAGCTGCTGAAATACCCATCAAAAGTCACTTATTTCATAGTTGGTAAGGTGCCTTTGTGCTATGTAACTTTTCATCGTGACAGAAAATGAGGCAGCAGCCACCCAAGAAAAGTGCCTATGTAATTTTCTCTAATAGTTGAGAAAGAGCAGGAAGAATGGAAAGATTGATCAGATAATCTCCATTTTTTCGCACTGCAGTTCGTTTCCAATAGTCTAGTCCTTTCATGGAGGTTAATTTTGATAAAATTTCTCCTGGCTTTAATGATGTTTCAGAGTATTTCCTTTCCACCTCTTGCAGATTATTTCTTTAGTTGTCTATGAATATGTATTTAATCTCTCTGTGTATGAAGCAGCCCAGGGAGGGGGTTTAATTGAAGCAGTGTTGGGGACATGTTTACATCGACTTGGCCCCTCTGGAGCACAGCGTGTATGTGTGTTTTACAGCAGGAAGAAAACAGAGAGGGTAGCTTTATGCTTATATAAAATGTGGAGCTACATTTTCAAAACTTTGGTGTTTGGAAAAATGCTGCAAACAACAGCATGCACTTATACTAGAACTCTTTATATTCCCATGAAGATTTTACCATTTTTACGTGTTTATTAAGGGAACCTAAACAGCTTTTCCTGAAATGTATAAAGTAATATTAAAGTTTACTATCATGACAGCTTGTGTGTTCTGAGTTTTGCTGTTTCACATTTGAGCATATTCTTTGTTTACAACGGAACTGTGCAGCAAAACAATTTGTGAACAGAAAACGTACATGACTTCCTGTGAGTGAATCTACAGTTCCTGTCCTTGACACTTCTTGTCACTAAGCAACTCACCATGACAGCAAGTTGGCAGCTCCTAACTGGCTGCAAATATTACAGGAAACAATGGATTTAAGTAAATGAACATCTGAATGTTCTGTAGATAATTTGACCGTCTGAAGAGGACTGAATCTTTTAAACTGAAGGCTGTGCATCACTAAATATAGTTTAAGTCTGCATGGTTTTATGTTTGTGTTAATGGTTATATAATAAAGGCAAGCTGTGTGGGTGTCGTTGGATTTGATTTTAATTAACTGGGAAATGACAGTTGACTTTCTCAACATTTGAAGGTTAATAAGATCACATTTGTTTTTATGAAGCATTATCTTTATTTTTTTTAAAAGATGAACTACTTAAAACTAATGTCCTTCTGTTTTCTCTTTCTTCCAAATCTCGTCTCTCCCTGTCCTCCTTTCTTCCCATGGACTACGTGCGGTCCCTTCTCAGCTTTGTCTCCTCAAGTCAAACACTGTGCAGTCCAGAAACTTCAACCAGAATCCAGGTTGGTCTTCTTGTTTTACATTTAATCTTCCCTTTTTTAGTGTCTCTTAGTTATGCATGTTTTTAAACTTCCAATATTTGTTCTTTCCTATCAGGTTTGGTTCAAGTCTTCTGCCCCGTTTCAGTTGAGTTTGTTTTTTTTCCCAGTGGAGGTCACACCAAAATTTCAAGCTGGAAGAAGGCGAGACGAGCGGGCCCAACGGCCCAACCTTTGTGCTGCGGCACAGAACATCAAATGTCATAGACAAAGATGCAAACCTCACACACACAAGTTCCATCAATCCACGGGAGAGAGAAGACACGCCCACCTCAGGTTCTTCAACAAGTCACCTCAGCGCCGCAAAGTGCCCCGCTCACAACGGGGTGAGTATTTGACACACGCTGTTATGGGCTTGGTTCAGAGCCGTGTGGTGTGACTGGGTCACACGGTAAAACAAAACCAGACCTCACCTTCTCACATTAATAATGTAAAAAGTCTCACTAATAGGGCGTGACACGGAGCTGACCAGCCTAGATGTTTGATAACCTAAAATTTAAATTTCCTCCCTAAAATGAAAGTAAAACACATGAATTAGAGTTGTTTTTGCTTGTAGTTCTTCATGTATTTTTGCAAAGCATTTTGACACATGTTATTTTATGTAGATAAATGCAGTGCTAGATGAAAGTTACACTCAAACACAGTGATTAGTGTGGGTTAATCATTTGGCCATGAGTGCTGAGGATTATGTGTCTAAAAGATTTAATATGTTTACACAGAAAGATTTTAAAAAAGGCAGCATTTTAAAACTAGGCACACATTTTTTTAAAACTTGGATTTAATTGGTTTAGAAAGTTTTGGGTCTTTTAAGTTCTATTAATCTCACAGTTTCCTTCAGATTAGGAGGATAATCTTTTATCCATTTGATGCTAGATCACAAAACGTGGTGTGTTATCAAAAATCAGTGAAAGGAAAAACTTCTAAAACTGGTAATGAAAACTTATTTAAATAAAAGTGCATTTAATATATATGTAGTTTAAAAGTTAAAACGACTAATTTTTATGTACTTTGCAATAAATTACCATTCTAATTGAGCATTTTGGAATTCCGTGCCATGCTCTGTGATTAAAATACTGTACATCTTAGACCTTTTTAAAAAATATATTTTTGCTGTGTTGGAGGCTAATATATATGTATATAATAATAATAAAACCATGGTCCACTCCTTTAGTTACATAATTATCTGACTTATTGTAGTTAAAAGAGCAGATTCTGAAATAGTTCAGTACAAAAACAAACAAACTTAAAAAACCCTCAGGAATCTGGAGGATTGTAAAAAGTGACAAGAACGTCTAACACCTTTAAATCATAAAGAAGTGATGGGTGGATGTTAATTTTGGTACATGATGTATTTGCTGATGAAGAATGTGTTTTTTGTCATCAGTTTTAGGAGCAGCCTTTTAGAACTTTACATGGTTTGGTCACGAGTCTGTTTACCAAGCTTCTCCTCCTCCACCACCTCCACTTATTGACAACCTCACCACTTTCCAGGCTCTGCAGACTCGACGATGAGTCACCCTGCTGTAGTAATTAGGACTACGTTATGATTAGATTGGCTGTCTGATGTTCACTTTTTGTTGCCCTCTAAAATGATGTGGTTATTGAAAGCTTTTAAAATCCAGAATTCAAATGCTAGAAAGTCTTTTTTATTGTTGATAAATGGATACCTTCCCACTTCCCAGCAAGAACAAACACATTACGAGAAATCTCTGTGGTAGCGTCCCGTGAAGGCAGCTGATCTAAATGATGAAACAAGTGTGGCAGACACGCTCCCTCTGAGGCATCGCTTGTTTCTTTTAGACTGAGTGTGTGTGTGTACACGGTTAAAGCTGCTGTTCTATTGTTCAGTGTGAAAAGCAATCAGCCGAGAGCCAATGAGCTGAAACACAATAGCGCTACTGTGCGTCTATTGTGTTTCTGTGTGTGTTGAGTTTGAACCTTTTTACCTGCTGTAACACAACGCAGATACCTGAGAAGGCATTAGAGGCCTCCTCGGCAAAGGCCCCCCACATGCCACCGTTTAAAGGCTCGTCATTTCCTTTACGTTCTCTTTAAGTTTTTTTGCAAAATGTGGCGTCGTTTTGTGGTTAGTGTCGCACATCCTGTTTAGTCAGGTTTAATGTGGTATATCTCAGTCCTACAATGTGCCAGTTTGATGTTTGTTTTTCTTGACTTTGAGCTTAATTTTGTTTTATAGAAAACCTACAGTTTATTCTTGTAGCGTCTTGTATTTAGATAGAAGAAAATAGGAAATTTGAAAATACTATTTCACCTTATTATAAAGTATCTTAGGTGGCATTTTGAAATGTTTATATCCATTTTATTTACTTATTTGTGAACAGTTATAAAACACATTCTGTCACTTTGTTGTGGTAATGTCCTGCTGATGGTCAAGAACAAAGTGGCCGGAGCACAGCTAGCATATGTTTTTAGAACACGCTGTTTTTGAGGGTCACGGTGTCTTTTCTAAAACCTCAAGAGACCGTTGTACACATGTGAGTCACATGTTGAATCTCTACTGTGCAGAGGTTAATGTGTACAGGGCTGAGCACTTTTCCTCCTCACCAGACTGCCCTCTCATTGGTCCACAGAGCTGTGGCTGTATTCCTGTTTTCTGACAGCTGTTTCCTGAGTTTTGCCCTCAGCTCCATGGTGTCTGTTTTTCACCCACAGTCCAGGGCTTGTTTAGTTTTTTCTTCAAAAATCTCTTGTTCTTCTCTTCTCTCTCAGACTTGTCTCCTGCTGGCTCACTCTTCAGATCAACAGAAGTAATGTGGGGCAGAGAAAACCTCATAATGCACATTTGTTACTGTGTATGACTTGTTATCATTCCGGTAAAACGCTACCAGCTAGACCTACACAGTGCTAATGAGTCTGAGGGGAGATGGATGCATGTTTTTGTGATTCAAGAGAAGTTTGGTCTTTTGGGACTTGAAGGAAAGGCTGTCTCGTTTACTGGAGTAAATATCTGCATATCTTCTGTGTTTTTGTGTATAATACACAACAAAGTTCATCATTCATGCTTACACGAAAAATACCAAACGTCTTTATTTATTCAGAATTATCTTGCAGTTGTTTTGCTATTTATTTGGAAACATTTCACATAAAGAATGTAGTTTTAAAAAGTACCAAAGTTTAAAAAAACAACCCAGCCTGAATTATTTACACAGTCCTTGTCAGCTACAAAACAAATACAGCAAATTCCTGACAAAACATGGACTAAAGAAGAAGAAACAGTTGATCTTTTTCTGTCCAGGAAAATAAAATTAAACAGCATGCCGTCTATTGCATTCCCTAATTATGCTGTTAAAAATTGTGTGTCTGGATTCCACAGATAACTCTATTTACCTTCTTTATCACACACACACACACACACCACTGTACGCAGAAAAATATTTTGCAGAGGTCTGGACAGTTGGATTAAAAACCCAAATATGTAGTGGTTCTAGCACTGTGAAGGTGAATATTTTTAGTTTTTCTTTGTTTTTGATGACTGTAAGCTTACGTTTTAGACTGCTGGTTGGACAAAATGAACAGTCAGCTTGTGCTATAATTGGAAATAATAGTTTGTCCCCGCATGTTTACGTGTCTCCTGTAAAAACATGAGCTAAGGAGGCTTGCAGTTCCTAAAAAGTACAGCTTGCTCTGATTGGTCAGCTCCGCTTGTCTGATCAGACACGGCCCAAATTCATCAGCTGCATTGAAACATGTGAGATGGTGTTTGTGTGGCGATGAAATGAGTACACACCCCTGAGTACAGGATCATCAAATTAGTATTATCAGGAAATTACATATGCTGACATAATTTTACGTCACCTACATTACTAGCCTTTATTTATAGAGCCAGATACTGATGTGGAAATGAGATTATGTACAACATTCACCGTAGCTATGTGTTTAGGAGGAGCCTCTTAAAAGTTGTTCTCAGAAAATGGCAGCTTGTTCTGCTGAACAGCTTCGATGATAGGTAGTAAATATGTGAACAGATCATGTTAGAAACCAAACTCACACTGAGCAAGCTGCTACAATCACTTCCAAGAAGGATGGGATTATATCTTTAGCCTCAGATAGATAAACTCTTCCACACAGAGCGAAATTTGACTCCTCAACCTTTGCTCTAATGACTCCTGGAGTTTTTGCTGGCTCAGGTTCAGACACGTGTTGTTGCTTTACTGATGTGAGTGTGCTCAAAAGTGATGCTTTCATAAACGTCTGAAGGATAGCGCAGATTTCCATGAGCTGCTATTCCTGTTGCCTGTTTATTCTCTGAATCATTATATCTGATTACAGCAGCAACAACATCACCACACCCAAATGCTGCCAAAATTCAGCCTGCAGGTTTGGATTGAGTTTAGTGCAGCTTCACAGAGAACGCATGGTTTGGTTTTATTGCCTTGAGCTGGGTGCTCATTTATTAAACTTTGCATAGAATCCTTACTAAAAAACGTACTTAAGCTCAGCAAAAAATTTACTTACACAAAATTCATTTCCGATTTATAAAACTCTATGTACACACAGATCTACGCAATTCTGCTTTATAAATCGCTCTCATGCGTAGAACTGTGCTCAGCTGTCCTACACACCCACATTCTGCCATATATGGTCAATGCAAAGTACCTCATGAATAATTGTTGTTCATCCTATCAAACAAATAGTCAACCTGTCAGATAATTCGCTGGTTGAAAGGAACCCGAGAACGGTCAGAAGCTGCAGCGGTGACACCGTGTTGTGCTGGTTCTGATGCTTCTGTTGATCTAAAACTGGACCCAGTTCAGCACAGACCCATAGGATGATCTACAGAATCTATCAGCTGATCGATCAGCCAGTCATTATCTAGAAATCTCTAAAAACTCTCCCTCCATCCATACGGAGTCTGCCTACAGGCTGAGCAGCGCACCGCAGCGCAGCGTATTACGCAAAAGTGTCACTGCAGGATTCATAAGTCTCAGAAATCACAATTAATGCACCAATAAGCGCAGTTGCTCTATAATCTGAAGACGTCTGTATGAACATAATGTGATGTTATTCTAAATTGCAACATATTTTCATTCAGATTGTCATTTTTATTCTGTTCAGAGACGGGAATGTTGGTTCTATGTGCGCGAGGGTCTAAAAGTCTGAACTTGTCTTAAATTCATCATTTTTCCATCTCACCAGCTGCGCTGCAGGTTTCTCTTCTCCAAAATGTGCGTAAGCAAGGTTCAAAGTTTGCTTAAAGTTACGCACATTTTTTCATTACATTTTCTTTTTATAAGTCCCAAAGTTTGCGTAAAAAGTGACTTGCGCAATTTTCAGGCTCGTTTTTTGCGTAAGCACGTTTTATAAATGAGCACCCAGGTCATTATCGCTTTTTGTATTTCTGTCCTGTGAAAATCTGTTGACTCCATCGCTTTCTCTTGAAAATTTAAACAGATTTAAATGAATTGGTTTAGTTTTCTCAATAAAGTAATAATTTAATTAAGAATAAAATCAAATATAGATTATAAATGTACAAGCTTGAATTGTTGTGTGTTTTTTCAAATTTATTGCAGCGTCTCAAATATTACATCTTTTAAAAATTTGTGTAGTTTTGTAAACAGTGATGCTTGATGAACCCTGACACAAAGTTCTCTCAGGTCATGTTGATTTTTATTTTTAAAGAAGGGATGATTGCGCTTAGATTGATACAGTTTCATGCATTTACGCAATATTCCCCATTGCTAATGCTGAAAGAAATTCTAAATCTGATTGTTTTAATGAGGACGAAAAAGAACTACCGAGCAGTTCTGTCTTTAAATGTCTTTGTCTTTCTTTTAAAGAATATCCCGGATTGTGATGACGAGAGACGAATAAATGAAAATGACGACAGAGGAGAAGAAAAAGAAGAGGTGGAAGAGGATGAGAAAAGCAGTGACGAAGGCTTCATGGGAATGACTCCGCTGCTGCAAGCTCACCATGCCATGGAAAAGATGGAGGAGTTTGTACACAAGGTACGGGAAAAAATATTTATACCACGCTCACAATATTTCTCCCTGCAGATCTTCTACTGGACCCATCTGTTCAAATATTTATAGCAACTTCAGATTCACTTTTACTGCTCACTAAATTGATTTTATCTTGAAAGAGATCTTTTTATGATGACACTTGTAAATCCACACACGAAAAAGGTAACAATAAAACCATTAAAGTAACTGATAGTTCAGGGTTAACTTCGGTTGAGTTTCTGATCACCGGAGAAAAATGTTTCCCAGCAACAACAGTCATGGCCGTGTTTGTCCTATGAGGCCTTATTTAATTTGTTTACATCAGACGACCCTGAAACGAGTCATTTGTTTACACTGAACACACACTCACTGTATTTATGTTGTTTAATAAACAACCAGATGTTTCATTTAAAAGACTAAATTAATGTTTTAGTTTTTTACCAACCCTCAGGCCCTCATATCGACCCTGATTGAGATGTTTTTCACTGGTCAGGTATGGGAGGGCCGGTGGCGTGTCATACCACATGACGTGCTCCCCGATTGGCTGAAGGACAACGACTTCCTGCTTCACGGCCACAGGCCACCAATGCCTTCATTTCGCGCCTGCTTCAAGAGCATTTTCAGAATCCACACAGAAACAGGGAACATCTGGACACATCTGCTAGGTAACAACTCAACATCAGCACTTTAGTAACCCTAACAGTGCAATTAAAATTTGAGACTTCTCTTGTTTTATTCTGTACAAATCTTTTATATTTACCCAAACTGTTGTGCAATCAGACTGTTGGCTAACAGATTCCAGTCTAAAATAACTCAGAAACAAACTTATTACATTGCATAACAACTGTTTTGCAGCTGCTTTTTGTAACCTAAATTCAGAAAATCTGGAAAATATTATCTAAGCTGGGATTCGGTTGGGCTTGTAATGTTCAACCTTCAGCTCCAAGTTTTATTCCGTAAACCTGTTTTTATTTTGTTCAAAATCAGTGAGCCAAAGCAGCTCCTGTTCAGGTAAAACTGTTGTTTTATAGCACTACTGCTCTCTAGTGGTGTGATGCAGGCAGTGCATCTAAAGTCCATTTAAAATGGGTGAGACTTTGTAAAGGTTATTAATGACGAGGGACTTTTTTGTTTGATTTTATTATATTAATATTATGAACCTTCAATTTGCATACCATGTTTTACACTTGAACAATTCTGACAAGTTAAAGAAATCACGAGGACTCCATGTTTTGGGATGTTTTATTAATATCACCTCTCTCATTCTGTCCTCTTGTCTCTCCTTTTGTTGTTTCCTTGTTTTTCTCTCTACAGGCTGTTTGTTTTTCCTTTTTCTGGGTCTCATGTACATGTTTCGGCCCAACATGTCCTTTGTGGCTCCGGTCCAGGAGAAGGTGGTAATTGGGATGTTCTTCCTCGGAGCCATCCTCTGCCTCTCTTTCTCTTGGCTCTTCCACACGGTCTACTGCCACTCGGAGGGCGTCTCCAAAGTCTTCTCCAAGTAAGAAGAAAAGTAAATGAATGTCTCCAAAGGACCACGAGGTGTCAGTAGGTAGTGACCTGTGTTGTGTTTTGTTTTGCTCAGACTGGACTACAGTGGGATTGCCTTCCTGATCATGGGCTCCTTCGTCCCCTGGTTGTACTACTCCTTCTACTGCTCCCCTCAGCCCTGCTTCATCTACCTGATAGTTGTGTGCATACTGGGATTGGCGGCCATCACAGTTTCACAGTGTGACTTCTTTGCTACGCCGCAGTACAGAGGAGTCAGAGCAGGTAAATTTTGCAATTGTTTGAATCAAATTAGATGATTTATTACAGTTTTCTCATAAATATCTGATATTATTTTGTGTTGGTGAACTGATTTTGAACTCTATTGTGCTCAGGTGTGTTTGTAGGTTTGGGTCTGAGCGGCGTGGTTCCTTCCCTGCACTTCGTCATCAGCGAGGGTCTGATTAAAGCGACCACCATCGGTCAGATGGGCTGGTTGCTGCTCATGGCGACACTTTACATCACCGGCGCCTGTTTATATGCCGCTCGCATCCCCGAGAGGTTTTTTCCTGGCAAATGCGACATCTGGGTGAGACGAGCACACTCGATAAACATGAGTTTAAAAAATGTTCAGCTCTACAAGATTTCCTTTCCTCCTCTATTTATCTTTTCCCCACACATTTAACCTTTTTTTCTTTCTGTTTTTCTTTCCTCCTCATAGTTTCACTCCCACCAGTTGTTCCACATCTTGGTGGTCGCCGGGGCTTTCGTCCATTTTCATGGCGTCTCCAACTTGCAGGAGTTTCGCTACACTGCAGGAGGGGGCTGCACTGACGATGGCAATCTTTAAGGCACACGTTCACACAGACTCACTCATTTACTGACAGATTTAGGAGGCGGCGCTGGTTGAAATAATCTGCACAAAATCGCGCAGACAGAAATGTTCAGGTGATCCCACCACCAGGTCATCTGCTTGTCCTGCTGTGAACGGGATGGCCTCCAGGGGGCACTATTAAAACTAACTGACAAGTGCTTTGTCCTCATTTTGTCTCTCTGTCAGTCTGTCCATCCCAACGTCATCTGGTTCTGTTGCTTTGACTAAAACCTACACTTCTGAGACGGCGTGTTTTATAATAAAGTCGTTTTTGAGACTTGTTTTGGAACGGATGAGACATTCAAAAATCCTCTTCAGTAATTTGACTTTAGAGTTGATCTGATTTCAAGAAAAAGCAGAAATGTGGTTAAAAAAAGCTTTTGGGGTGTTTTTTTGTTGAACACTGTTTTTCAAGTCACTTTCAGATGTTTAAAAAAAGTGAGAAATGTCTTCAAATGTTCAGAAATAAGATTTCTAAACTTTGAGTTCTAGATTTGTATAAAATTTATTTTAAAAATAAAAAAGATGTTATAAATAATAAAAATGTTAGATAATAAATCAATCAATGAAGAGAGAGGGTGGTATATCTGTATTTGCTCCAGCTACATCAGACACTGGAGGGGGAAAACAAGCAGGCAGGTGATGGAAACTTTTTCTACAAACTTTATGTGGAGGTTGGAAACCAGGTAGACCCTGAGCAAAACTTTCAAACCTTACTAAAAGGAGACTGGTTGAAGTTTTGTCTTTGGTGTAAACGTGTCACCTCTCTGGTTTAAAATATCTAAATCTGAACAATGAGACAACAGGATTTCTGTTTGATCCTCTTGTTTCTGTTCAGTAACCTGATTTCACATGTTCTTTCAGGTGTTACAAAACCAAAAAACTCTGAAATATAAAGTGAAAAAGAATAATTTTGATATGTAGCGTTTTTTAATTGTCCTCTTACTCTTCAATGTCTGTATTAAAATATTTCTATGCCCCTCTCCCCCAAATCCTTTATTACAACACATCCCAGTCATATCAATTTCTAATTAATTAAGAGTGATCAAACTGAAGTTTTTCTTCAGTGCAGATGTGTTTTTTATTCATCTTAGTGTATGACTCTTAATATAAGTCATATACAAACAGAACAAGGATAATATTTTATAAAAATGTCTTTGTTTTTGGTTGATTTGTATTTTATCCACTGCTATTATCATTATTATAATTATTATTTTTATTATTATACCAGCTTTAATTTGTTTTTTGCTTTTTTTTCTTGTGTTAAATTACACAAAGGGTGACAAAAGGTCTCTTTAACTTTAATTATGACAACAAACATATTACAATTGGACACAGGCTTTATTATCAGCTGCTTTTAAATACACTTAAATCACTTGATGAATAAAAAAAAGTCTTTTTCAATTTGACTTTTCTATTAATACCAAAATCTTCCACTTGCAGAAAGATGTCAGTTTCCTCCTAGCTTGCCATAAACTTTAAAATTGTTTTAAATTTAGTTTGGAAGTTCTTAATAAGCAAGTAATTTGATCTGAATCTCTTCTTTGCAAGAAGAAAATTTTCTTTCTTTTTTGGGGATTCTGTTTTTATCTAGTTTATAATAATTTATTTCACTTGCTGAGTGCATAATGTCTGAAGCACATTTTCCTTTCTGATGGAAATGTTTGGTTTGCAATAGACCTTTATATCTGCTGTATTGTTCTAATAAAATGGATTTTGGACTCTCTTCATCCTTTTTGTATTTTTTGTGAGTGCACAGCACTAAGAAAACAGTTTGCCTTGAATTTTTACTGTTTAGCAGCTGAGAGTTGGAAAGAAAATCTGTTCTATGCATAAGTAACATGAGTAAAAGACTAAGTCAGAAAGATTAAGCAATGTATACCATGTATTTGGTGCACCTACATGATTAACTTGAACCTCATAACTTAGAAATGATGAGCATTATTATCTGGAGATCCTTGATCCTCGGTTGGTGCTTCGGCACAGCGACACGCCCTTTGGAACAGCCTGGCATGGTCAGCTCTGTGTTTGCGTTCTTGTATGTTTTGTCCACTGGAGGGCGCAATGCATTATGGGACTTTCGCGACCACAGGTGTTCGTAGCGTATCATCGGGGACTGCATCCGTCAATTCAAGCGCCTAATGGTGAGAAATTGTAAAATGTTGCTGTACATAGTTAAAGAGACAATTCCCAGATGTTATTTCACTATGGGAGTACAAAGTGACCAGGAGACTGTATTATTCGATACGCCGAAATGTTCGGCTAATATTTTTCACTTGGCGTGTTAGCACCTAGCATGCTAGCAATTCATAGCTGTTTATTTTTTTTTATTTGAGGGTTGCTTCAAATCAGCAATAAACACTATGTTGAGAAGTTCTACTTCTGAAGGCATGTTATGACTAGCAACATTTTTCGCTTTAGATGTGAAAACTCACTGCAGATCCGATATGTTCCAACACAAGGCTAGCAGTACACCGAGCTACCAGAGGTGGGACACAACAGCGGCCTGCTGAGCTAAAGAGGTACCGGTAAGTGGTTTATTTGAAGTTCAGGTTTTTTAAATGGGTCTCAATGGAAATGATATGAACATTTTATATCTTATTAGATCCAAACTGCTGCTTTTAAACAGTTTACAAACTAATAAATACAAATACACCTTTTCATAAACAATTATTTGATTGATTGATAGAAACTTTTTATTTGAACATAAGACAAATAAAAAAAACATAAAAATACAACAACAACAACAAAAAAAATCAATAAAGCAAAAAAGAAGAAATCTTTGTCCAAAGGGAGTGGGTGGAAGCCAGTGCTTATTCAATCCCACCCCCTTGCCGCTTTCTCAAATATACAATTTACAAATTTAATGTACAAATACTGATCTTATCAGTAATTACAATACTATTATATTGTACTATAATATAATACTATTAATTTGGGCCCTCTAGAAGAAAAAACGGGGAGGGTGTTCTGAGATTAACGTTTAAAAGGTTGACAAAAGTTAAAATGTTGAGAAAATAAATTGAAGTACTATATAAAAATACAATTTAATATATCAAAACTGCTTCAAATCTAATAACTGTGCTTTTCAAATGTTGGTCAGTTCAGCTTACTCTGGGGTGGAAAAAAATTGAGACCTAAGGGAACTACAGATTTTATTTGTTGATCATGTAGAAACTGTTCTCTTCCAATCCCGAACTTCTGGACAAGTGTGTAAATCATAAGAATTTATTATTTTGAAACAGGTGATGCAGGGAAAATTACCTCTATATACACCCAGGATGGATAAAGATTGGTTGAATTTGTAACTGGAAGTCTGGGTTGTGCCATATTGGTGTGAATTTAGGATTTAGTGACTTTGTTTACTTCCACCAGGCTGTCAGTGTTGTACTGATTGTGATCATTTTAAAGTTGTTTAACTTTTGGACAGATTTTGGTTGAAAGGCTAAACCTGACTGAGACTGATATATCAGTGCACTGGTTTTGTTGTAAATTAATCCATTAGTTATTATTTTATGAATTAATGTAACTAAATATTGTAGTTGGTTTGTTAACAGGTAGAATTAAAAGTTAGGTTTTTTTGTTTGTTTTGAAATGTAAGGTTTTTTTGGGGGTCTTGTTTGAGAGGTTGTAGAGTCGAGGTTTGAACTATTTATCTCTATCTGCGGGTGTTATTGTTAGCTTTGGGACTAAATAGTTAATTAGTGGTAATGTAGTAATTTAAAATGTAGCTATTCTTCCAGTAAGTGAAAGTGAAAGGTTTGACCAACATATGAAATCATCTTCTGTCTTTTTAAGTATTACCGGTAAATATTTAATGTAACCTGTGTGGCGTGGAAGTGCTTTTTTAAAAAGTTGTTCAATCACAAGCGTCCTCAGCCAATGGCAATATAGATTTATTCCAGTTTATTGTATAATTGGAAACTTTGTATTATGTATTGGTCATTTGAAATGTTTCTTGTTGTGGGTCTTCTAAATGTAATAATAAATCATCAGCCTAAAGACTAGCTTTATTTTCTGAATTCGTATCTCAAATTCCTTTGATTTTTTTTCTTCTCCATTTTGTCTTGTTTTTGATGCAAGTGGTTTGATAAAGATGCCTTTAGTGAGGTGTCTAGTGCCTTAATCAATGGATGACGTTTTTAACCAAGCAGTGTGTCATGGAGTCTGTCATTTCCTGTTTTTGTGATAAACACTTCTCAGATGGTGTGATATTTGTATACATGTCTGTTATTATGCTTTGCTTTGCCCAGTCTAACACATTGTTCAGAGGTCTCTTTACTAGTTTGAGCTTTTGTTATATATTTTTTGTGGTGTTTAAGGTTCTGGAAAAACTTGTCGTTTAGCTTCATGTTGTGGCAATTTTGATTTTTTAATTACTGTGAAGAACAGTTATGCTCCCTTGGAAGGCCTGACAGAAAATTATTGAGATTGCTGTAGAGAGCTGAATAAGGCTGTCGGAGGTCCTTAACCCATCAGCAGGACTGCTACCTGCTATTTTGTGGAATGAGAAACAGAATGATTACAGCCAGAGTCCTACAAAGTGACCTTCAGCGGTACACTAGTGTGGATGTCTCTGAACAAACCATTAGAAAAAGACTTCATGAGAGGGGCCTGAAGGCCCAATGTTCTCTAGTGTTTCTTGTGCTCACTACTTGGCACAGTGGAGGTTGACTGGCATTTGCTAGAGAACAGCAGAATTGTCAGGTCCAGCTCTGGTACCTTGTGCTTTTCACAGATGTAAAAAGGTTCACTTTGAGCTAGGGGTGGGCCATATCATATCATTCCTAATAATACTGGTAAGTGTTAGCCTGGCAAGCCATACTATACTGTATATGTGGATATATAGTCTGGCCATGGGTCATTTAAACGACTCATTCATAGGGGCGGGATCAGCGGTTGTCAATCAAACTGTCTTCACATGTTATTGGATAGCGCTAGGACCAGTCAGCCGTTTAGCAACGACCAGAGCCAGCTGATAAATGAAATTTATATCGTATCCCATCGGCAGAGCGGCCAATAAATCTTTTTTCAAAATAAAAGACTTAAGTGCTTCTATCTGTTCACATCTTAAAGAAAGGCCCAAATCTAAATCGTCCAAAATTGATGACAAAGCCATTTCAAGCTAACATGGCTCCCTAGAGTCCGCTGTGTTGTTTACTTTCAGAGTCAGAGCTCTGCCGTCATCGGCTAATCCCGCCCACCAAACCATTAGAGCGTTGTGATTGGCCCAGTACAAGACTGACCAAACCAATCAGTGGGCTGCTGAGGTTCCAATGAGCGTGTCTAAAGTCTGCAGAGCAAAGCTGACAGTCTAGTATACTAGGCTAGGTAAATTTTTCTTGCCCAGAAAAAAGACATCACGATATGCAAATTTCATGACTTAACTACGTCACCTCACTACAAAGCAGATTACGCTTATATTCGGGTCATGCAGGGCGGAGTTATTAAATTATGGCGTGCAAGATGCCTGTAATATCTAAAGGGGGAACACCTCTAACTTATTTCACCATCTCAAGCCTCAGCACCTGAGTCTGTGCCAGGATTGTCTGAAAGCCGGAAAGGAAAGCTAACAGTGGCTAACGCAACGAAACCAAAACAAAGTGAGCTAGTTCAGCATGGCATCACCAAGTCTCTCGCTAGTTGTAGTCCGTATGACAGAAAAGGCAACATATATTTTATATTATTATATTTCTACTGGTGCAGCAGTAGCTCCATTCTCTTGCAACAGGAAGTGGTGCTGGTTCAAGACCCACTCCACTGCATCACCATGTTGTTTTTCACTTCATTACCTGCTCGTGGTAGTCATTGTAGACTGTTCTAGGTGTGGGCAGGAAGGATCTCCTGTAGCTGTCTGTGTTGTGGTGGATCTGAAGAAGCCTCTGGCGGTGTAGAGGGCAATGGAGATATCATTCTGAAAGCATATTGGTGAAGGTCCAGTGTGGGTGGCAGAGCAGCCTTGATGTGTTTGAGTACTACTCTCTCCAGGCACTTAATAACAGGTGTTAATGCCACAGGCTGGTAGTCTTTGAGGCTTCTTTTTGCAACCTATTTGGGAACTGATACTATTGTGGATGGTTGTAGATAGGTGGTGACAGAGCACTGTGGCAGAGATGTCTGAGGATCTCAGAAAGCTGCACTGCATTCCCGTAGCACCTGTCATGAACCCCGTCTAGACCAGGTGCTTTATGTGTATTAATACCTGTGAGTGCATGCTGTACCTCAGCAGCCATCACCTAATAGTGGCTAAATAGCTCTTCAGCTAATGCACTGCAGTTGGAGGGTGTTTGTAATGTGCTATATTCCTTGCCATGTGTGTGTTGGGGGTCTGAGCTGTAAAAGTGGCTCTCGATCCTCTTCCTGTAGGCCACCTTGGCATCTCTAATGCCTCTCTTCAGCTCCGACCTGGCAGTGGTGTTGTTGGGCATCACTGGACCTGAAAGCCATGTTGCAGGAGTTGAGCAGAAATCATTGGTCGTCCATGGGTTGTTGTAACATCACAGCCACTTTAGCAGTATCGTTTTGGATTTTGTACAGCATTATATTGAACTTGCATTGTAGTTCACCCCTCAAATGCAAAAGAACCTGGTGAAATCCCTCTTTTTGTTTTTAAATAATCTGCCTTTGGTCTAGGTAATCCATTCCACGTTGGAACAGTCATAAGTTAGTGTATGATCAGATAGAGACTCAACAATTCAATACAATTTTTTATTTTTCTTATAAAAGTGTAGATGTGAACAAATCAAAAAACAAAATCAGACTTAACAGCATCACAACATAGTCCTTTTTCTCTAGGTTCACCTTTATACAAGTTGTAACATCTTGTTGCTTAAAAACACAGCAAACTGTTCCTCAGCTTTCTAGTGAGCATGAGGAATGAACAGCCTTTACAAGTGACTAATGAAAAGACAAAAAGCACAATAACAAAATAAAAAAAAACTACAGGTTTTATGAAGGGAAAGAGATTTTAAAGCAAGTCTTTACAAATACATTCTTTTCCCAAAAGAGAAAAAAAATTAAATAAGCACTTTGGTCTTCCTGCTCAAACACTCAAATATGTAACTGATTATACACACATTTTTCTAATGAAGCTTGTTTTCTGAATGCTACCTCATCTGCTGAAGTATTTATTCATGTCAGTGTTCTAATCACATTGTGCAATATATTGTCTGTGAGCATGTAACCGCTTAACGTACCATGTATGACTTGCTTCAGATGTCGATGTAAAGTTCTGCATGCGAGTTCACTTTAATGCAGAACACACACAAACTGAGGTACAGAAACATGACGATGAAATAGGATGCAACCTTTTGTTCCGCATAGTCTATTTTTTTAAAGTGCATTTCTTCATTCGCATACAGACTTGTAATAGGTGATTATTTGAAACAAAGCTACTATATTGCAGAAAGTAGCGTAGCGATTTAAATTAAATCCAAGAGATTTATGTAGAAATCTAAACTCAGAGAAAACTGTACTTAAGTTCTTATTTAACCCCAAGTTTTCAAACCCTCTTAACCTTTAGTCTCTATTGCAAATGAACTCATTTTAACCCTGTAGAGGTTTTATTTTAAGTAAAAGCAACTGTAATGACATTTTATTGGAAGTTTAAACCAAAAGTAGCTAAAGTTTGTCCTCTAATGAAATAAAATGCATTAATTATATAAAAGCAGAATAGATTTGTCCTTCTGAGCCATATCAGCTCTGTGAGGTAAACTTAATATCTACACATATTGCTAAAAATACTGCCAAAACTGGTGTGAGGCATTAATTTAAAGTTTAAATGATTGAACCTGTTAAAGGACTTCAGAGTTTACACACTAGTTACCATGTTTTACGTTCTTTATGAGGTTACTGTAATGTCATCTTGATTTCCTGGGTGATTGTGTTGTTTCAGTGCTGACGGCCGAGTGAGAACAAATCCAAGAACTATTTTCTCAGCCACAGCGAAGAATTTGAACCTGCAGAAAAGTGATTATCAGGTATGTACATGAGAGCTGGTAGATCAGAGAAAATACAACAACTTACTGCATATACGAGCTCATCTTTGAGCACAAAATGTGTGGTTCTAATAGCAATGTTTTACATTTTACATTTTTAACATATTATGCCTTCTGCATTGGACTGTAACATAGAAACGGTTTGACCACTTCCAACATTTTAATTTGAAGGAAATGGAAAATAATTGTTGCCCTGACATGGCTTTCAAATGAGCTAAAATTGACAAAAAAAATCTCAATTGCAACTGAGAACTTAAACCATCACAATAATACTAACGCTTTTTGTAGAAGGCAAATATATCGGCTTTTGTGCCACAGAACACAAAAATTAAACAACCTAGAATTCAAATAAACCCTAAGTAAAAACACTGAGTGGGTAAATAAATAGTTTGTGAATTGCACAATGTGGAAACGTTGAAGGATGGGTCAAAACTGGCAGTCTTGGAGTGAGGATCAAGTTTGATCTTCATGTCATGATTTGATCTTCCACAGCTGTGAATGGTAACAAAAAGTTTTAGATACAAGCAAGTAGTTTAAACCTTTACACAAAAACAAAATGTGTTAAGGTTCTTAAAATTGCTACACCTCATGTAATTGTTGATTTATGGAGGCAAATTCTAGCTTTATTTGAACAGCTTTGATGTTTGTAAAGTAAAGCTAAGTATTGATGATTTGTGACTGCAGGTAAAACTGATGACAGACTTCATCTGGCTGGGTTTGACTCACTTATCCTTCAAAGGTAAGCACAAGTAAAAATGATTTGTTTATCCCAGAGGGAAATTAGAACCATAAATCATGTGGCAAGTCCTTTAAATATTAAAAATCAGTTTTAGCATAACCTGTAAAACTGAGCTAACATGTAGCTAAGATGCAATGAAAGTTAATGTGAGGAATACAATTCTTAACTGTTAATTTTTTAATATGCAAGAAGTTAAACACTAGTTATAACTAGTCAACTTGCACACTGACATGTGGAGGACTGATCCTGCCAAAATGGACAAAAAATACATGTGGAAGTAATTATCTCCACATTTATTTTTTCCTCTCAAGCGTAATGAGGTGGGTGTTTTCTAACCCTGGCTGGATTGGTCAGCTATAAGAATCAGTGTCAACCAATCAGCTCTCAAGAAATTCACACACTTTCTGACTCCCTGGGTCTTTCCATGGCGTTAGCTGCCTGGTACAAGTTGGCTTCCTGTCATAAATTAGGCCAGGGACATGACCACCTCCTTACTTGCTGCCAGCAGAATTCCTGGAGTCCTATTTGCTTAACTTAATGTACTGTATGTGTACATGTCCCGATACGAATTACTCTTTTTAAGTGTACACAAAATATGTTTGAATACTTTTGTGCGTCATAATTGATGAACGTTTTAGCAACCGTTTTACTGAGTTATGAGGGACCAATTCAGTCATTTTACTGACATTTTCTTACTAAACTTTAAATCCAGTCCAAAAAAACAAGGGGTTGCCTTTCACCCAACAACTCCTCGTCATCGGGTGTCTGCCTAAGATGAGGACAAGCTGGAGGAGGTGCCAACTGCTGTAGGAGCAGTCGGAGAGGTGAAATTTAAAAGCGACATAACGTTTATCCATTTCTCCTCTTCAACTGTACCTGCTGGCATCATTGAGGCAGAGACACAGATGGGAATAGTTGATGGGTTTAAAAAAGAAAAACACAATCACTTGGTTTTTTTGGACTCTGTTCACATTTAAAGTTTAGTAAGAAATGTTTGTAAAACAACTAAGTTGGTCCCTCATAACTCACTAAAACACCTGCTAAAACGCTCAGTCATTAATTATGACTGACAAAAGTATTTGAACATAGCTGTAGAAAGCTACTAGTTATGTTGGAGAATGGATTTCGTGTACACCTAAAAATGGTAATCCATACCACAAGACGTGTACACGTACCGTAAAGCAAAAAAGACTTCTGCTGGCAGCAAGTTAGGAGGTGGTCCTGTCCCTGGTTCATCAGCTAATTCCTGACGGAGCCATTGTCTCACAAGCTATCAGGCAGTTAACTCAGTGGAGCTGACTAGTTGACACTGATTCTCTAGCAGCTGATCGATCATGGTTTAAGAGTAGAATTGGCTGCCCTCTGCTTCTAAATGCAGAGAATGAATTATCTACGTTATGTGGCCACAAAACAAACTATTCATCTCTGTGATCATTTTATCTAAATGTGTTGTCCTTTGTTCAGCTGCTGCTGAGATGAGTCTAGTAGAATCTATAACTTGCAGTACCCAGCTCACGAATTTAAATGAACGTTTAAGAATTTCGACAAATTGTAATATAACCCGTCAACTCATCAAAATCACTACTCTGACATGCTGCAGGATTGGGGGATGCAAACCATGATTCCCCAAGTCGAGAACAGCTTTTATGTTGTGTGAGGTGATTTTGATGAGACTACAGTTTGTAAGTCACTAGTTCTTAAACTTTTTCCATTAAGAATTCCTCAAGAGTGAGTCTGCATGACCATTTCCCAAACCAAGTGCTGTAGTGTAATCAGCACAAGCCTGTGGCTTTAAGGCGACATCTCGGTTTATGTATACTTTACCTCCATTCTTAACCACACACATCAAATAAGCCAATGGATATTTTTGGAGCTGGTGTTGCATTTACAGACATTCCTAGATCTTCAACTCAGCTGCAGATTGAGCCATGTGTGATTTGTACAGCATAAAGGATTACATATTTAGATCAAAATGATCATGTTTTTGTAGGGTGTCTATTAGCTAACTGCACATAGTCTCGTAGAACCTTGAATTTAGTTCTACATCTGATCCCTGCTGGGCTCTGTAAGTTCACATTCAGTTCTCTAATCCATTTAGTCTGATGCTTAAAATGCACCATGGCAGCAACGCCTTTACTTTTCACTAACACCAGTAAGACAGATGCTGCATCTACCTTCTATACAGTCTATGGTCATATTTACTGCCACTAAAAGATGTCACTTACCTTCAGATTGAACCCTAGCAGGTCAGATATGACTCCTGATACAGCAGACAAGATGACCACTTGGGTGATATTGTAGAGCAGAGGATTCATGGTCAAACCATACAACCTGAATGGAGTGTCTAACTCCTGGAGGAGGAAAAAGCATAGAGTATAGATAAATCCTTCCTATAATGATGACAATGTTGTTAAAAGGTAAACTGGATGTACCTTGAGCAGTTTGGTGGCCAGTTTTAAAACATTGTTGACCAGAGTCAGCTCCTCTTTCTTGTTTGGCTTTTTCTCCATCTTCAGATACAAGTTGATCTGAGAAAGAGCCAGCAGATTGTCAGTGTGACTGAAGCTTAGCTTGTGTTTTTGGATGGATGTTCTGCGTGTACCTGTTCAGTGAGCAGTATGGATGTGTTGCTGTACTTCTTGCTGGTCTCTGAGCCCAGAGTGACAAACCTGAGCAGGAACAGAGACAGACTGGAGCACCAGATCACCAGCTCCCAGTTATAGTGGTACTCCAGGAATGTTTCATGGACATGGAGAAGCTGGAAATGTACATGAATCAGTTTGTTAAAAAAAAACCATACAACAGGTTTTAATCCTGTCAATGGTATAGTGGTTACATGGGCCCATAAAAACCCTGCTGGTAGATCAGATCTATTGTTCTGTTTCTTTAAAATTGATTTAAAAATTAACCAACAGTCACACTCGTGTTACCTGAGCACAACAGATGAAGACAACTGACAAAGTGAGGAGAAAGGCTGACGAAACGATGACGTCCACTGAACGCTGAGGACCCCGTCTCTGCAAATTTATTAAGATGGGTTATACTTAGTTAAAGATGTTCAAAAACAGTTAAAATGATACCAATAATCTATAGAGATACCTTGAGGTAAGAGCGCAGCGACAGCCACATCTTGATGTTCTGAACTTTCTTCAGTCTAAAATGTGGAACTTCAGACTTCCTGGCTCTGCGGGCTGAAGTCAGGTGACCAAACAATTTGGCAAACAGCAGCCTCTGAAATTCACACAAACACAGGATGTTAATGGTGGTCTGAACCTTTTCCACCACTGACAGTAATGTGTCAGGATTTCCTTCTGCACCTGTTTGTAGGTCCGCTCTGCCACACTGAGCAGGAAGAAGAAGAGCCATATAAGGCAAACGCGCACCAGGAAGCTGAGTGTTACCATGGTGATTACGAAGACGTCTGATCCTGACCCACCCCCCAGAGCTACAGACAACATCTCATTTGCTGAGAGCGTGGTCAGCTGATCCAGGTCACAGAACTGAGCCAGCCTACAGAGGGAGAACGTTGTTAGTGTGGGAAGGAAACTGTCTAGTAATGATATGGATGTTAAATGTTTCTTATACCTGTAGATGAAGGGCGTGAGTCCAAGTGCCACTGATACCAGGTTCCCAAAGACCTGGTAACCAATACCAGGAGTGTAAAGATTCACCTGAACAGACACAAACACATCAGTGGGATTGATTTAAAGCTTTAACCCTCGTTTCATGACTGCAGGAAGTGATGCTCACTTTGTTCATGATCATGCCACTGATCTCCAGAACAGACATGTCTGCCTTCTTACACTCGTTCCCCTCCCACACGATGGCACTCACCCTCTCCAAGCCGGGGTTGGAGCTGTGCAGCCAGGGAACGTGACTCTGCAGCACAGACACACACAGCAACAATATTTTAATGACTTACTGTTCCTTATACACACTCGGGTTTCTTTCCAAGTCTGTTCAAATGCCTGTTTAATGATCAGGTTTACTGACCTGATGGAAGGGATCATCTCTGTATTCCTTTTTAGCAGCGGGACACACAGATGTTCCTCCTCCTTCTCCCTCTGAAGAAAAGTGGGAAATAATTTTCACGCTGTAATTGAGACATTTCTGATTAACATTTAGTTCAACCCTTCTGTCCTCTCACCTGTCTCTGAGGTGCAGGATGATCTGCACTCAGCACAGTGCAGGAAGTCCTCCCACATCAAGTCCTCCGTTTCAGACTCGTGACGAGTGCTCTCAGAGTCCTGAGTTCTCAGACTGGAACATCTGGAGCTACAGCTGGTTCCAGATTTTGGAACATCCTGACAGACACAATAGAAGTTTATTTATAAAATGATAAAAGCATAAATTCTGTAAAGTTTCTGTTATTAAACTGAGACATGTTTACCTCCACATTGTAATGTTTCTTGTAATGGTGTGTACTCTTTCGGTTTCTGAGCGTACAGTCGCTGTTCATTCTCTCGACTCCCCTGCGGACGGCGCTGTAGGATGCTTCAGGGTCCTCCTCACTGGATGCTTCGTCTGACGCCGGCTCCTTAAAATCAAAACGCATACAGCAAATACACAAATGACTGCTTTCTGTTGTCTACTGCTGAAGTAGTAAATCAGCTCAGAGTAATAAAAAAAAGATCTTTTGATTGATTACCTTATTGCTGGTGGCCAGGAGCAGTCCTGTGCTGCGGGCTGTGTGGGTGTGTGTGGGCTGGATGTGTGTGTTCCAGCACAACTCATCTGCTCGGTTTAATGCATCACATCTCTGCTCGTGGAGCTGGAGTCCCTCCTCGCTGCTGCGATTGGTCACCCGGCCGTCCAGGGACACGTAACCGTTATCCGTCTCCGTCGATTTGTCGATGGAAAGCTTGGACTTCTTAGATCTGCAGGGGAAGTGAGACGAGTGACCGATAGAAGGAAACTTCTAGAGAAAATGATCTCAAAATGCACAATCACATAAAGCCGAATGAATTTAACACAACACTGAACATTCATTCAGAATGAACATCAGGAACAATGACGGTTTTGCTACTTTAAATGACAAACACTATTGACTGTTAACTTAACAGTGAAATAATTTGGTTAAATTATTGATCAGCAAAAAAAATGATTGTCACCAATAATGAATGAATGTAGCTGGTTAAAGTGAAACATGGGGGGAGGTGGCAGAAAGTATCAGTTTTCAAATAAACTTGATATGAAGACATTCTCAGCTTAGAGCTGACCTCCCCACATCTTTCAATCATAGCTTTTTAATCAACAAGCTAATCACATCAAACAAAGCTGCAAAATCCTTTTGACTGCACTGAAATAAATCAGATTTGGCAACAAAGCCTTCATTCTTTTCTCAAATTTGCCAGGGAATTGGACATTTGATGACTTTTTAAAGCTTTAGTGATAAAGGATGTTGCAGCTAAATAAGCCAAGATTCAGTCTGAGGCCAGGCTGGCTTAAAGATTTAAATTCAGTGTGAACAGGTCGAATCAGTTGAGTTTCTAAAGCACAGCCTCGCCTCGCCATATCATCATCACAGGAAGATTGGAAATGAAAATACACACCCAGCTTTACAGATATCATGCCAGAAATCTTGGAAGAAAGCACCAAGGCTGTATGTGGTGCTGGCTGAGTGAGAGTGTGGCGCCCCCTCCTGTGTGTTATCGGTAGTGCTAGACCCGTCTCCTTCCCTATGCACCTCCATCTGAGATGCCTTCCTCAACTTCCTTCAGTTTGGAAAGAATGGAGATTAAAGAGAGACTTACAGAAGACCAGGAGACTGAGAAGTCTAATAATGACAGCACCATGTCCACTGGGTACCTGGCAGACTTTAATCACTGTCTGTTATAATTTAAATCAGAAATCACTGGTTTGATAGAAACTGGTACCCACTGAACACGGCTGCTTAAACAGCATCTTTTAAATACAAATAACTTCTGGGTTTATGCTACAAGAGTAGAACTCAGATTTCTGCTTCAGGTGTTTTACTTTATATCCGTTATATATATTTAAAACTTGTAGAGTGAACAAGACTAATATTTTTGTGACATAATAAAAGTTGACTCATAAATTTAGTAAAAAATTAATAAGTCAAGAACAAATAGGATGTTTTTTTGTTTGTTTTTAAAGAGGAGTTCTGCTGAATAAAAGGAGAACTTTCAACTTAGGTTAAACATCTGGAAGCTGGTTTTTACAGACTAAATAAAGTGCAGTGACTTCCTGTGATTTCTGCATTAAAGTAACGTCACTGCTGACTCATCCTAATTATAATGAGCCATACTGGAGTATTAAAGGTTTTTAAATGATACAAGAAAGTAGGTGCGTTTGGTTTTTAGTATGCGTTTTAACCACATATGAATATTTTGTTGAAAAAGCTACCCAACCAGTCCTTTGTGTTTTAAAGTAGTCATATTTATTATCATGTACGTGAAAATATAGAAGCCCTGAAAGGCAGGCGAAGAAAAAAACATTTTTTAAAGGTGTCCCATTTTCAAAGTCTGTCCAAATTAAAATTTTCTCTAAAGTTTGTGACTTTCTATAAAAAGATTTTTTTCTATTTATGATGGAAGCAAAAACAGTATTTTGCCCCAGCCTTGAAACAAGTCATTTTCTAAGTTTGTTGTAAATTTAATTCTGTCCTGACTTTGTAATTTTGAACATGAGAGGGAAAAAATAAACTTTTCTTTTTTATTTAAAAAGACTTGAGGGGCAAATAGAAAGTCAATGTTAAAAGGTTGTTTTTGGGTTTGTGTCTTGTAATGCTTGACAACGCCACCAGAGGGCGATAGCTTTATTTTTTTCTTTTGTCATCTTCATTCGCCAAATTAATTTTCATAAAACTGTGCTGATTTAATAAATCTTTACAGAAAGCTGCAGTTACCACCCAATTTATTCCCCCTTCTGGTTTATAGGTCATAAAGAGAAAAAATTACTTAAAAAAATAGGTCAGTTAAAAAAAAAGAAGAAGTTTTTCTTAGCTCATCTTTCAGAGCTTCTGTATAAAAACCAACATTTAGTTTGTTTTTATTTTGAGGCAGAAACAGTGTAACATGTCATACACTGTAGTGTTTTTTTAAAACGTACATATATTTTGATCTTAGAAATACGCTGTTACCTTGTAGTTTATCTTTTTAAACTAAAACAAAGGTAATATAAAAACATTTTAACAGTTAACATCCCTCTAACTGTCCATTGAGAAAATAAAGAAGCAGCTGCTGATTCAGTAAAGAAACAAATAGTTTTATCTTTCAATTTTCTTTGTATGAAAATTGTCTGTGAAACGTGAGCCAGACACAGCAGCCACACACCGAGCATCAAACTAGCACAGAGAAACTCAAATTGCAGATTTAAACACAGCAAACACACCCACATCATCATCGTCATGTCAAAATGTTTCTCCAACTTTCAAAATGAATAATCAGGACGAGTTTCTAGTCTTTTTCTTGCTTCATGATTGCAACAAATTATAATAAACTAGACAAAACATTCAAAGCAACTAGCTCTACTACCTGTGAGCTTACAGATGGAAGTTCATGTCTGGATTTGTGACTTTTTATGAGTTTCTGATTCAAGAGAACCTCATAAAATTGTCCATGATAAACAAGCTCGTCTTGACTGATAAGTTGGCAGCAACAAAAATATTAATAATTTAAAAAGTTTCCACTACTTTTTTATCTTTCTGTCTTGTGGTTTTAATCTCCACTCAGTACTTCCTTTGTATTCTCATGTTTCCCTCCCATCTCTTTTCCAGAGGTGTTTCATTTTATGATTCTTTTACTTTTAATCTCTCATGTCATCACTGTTGTCTTAACTTCTAAACATGCCGTTTGTGTTTACCTGCGTCTCTTTCCCCCGCTGCTGGAGGCAGGTTTTGGGGTTCTGGTGGAGACAATCTGACAGTGGACGGTTCCCAGCAGCAGCATGAGCAAGATGGCTCCAAACACCTCTGTAGCCGGTATCCCATGAGGCTGAGGGATGGTTACGTACAGCACTGCTGCTGCCACTGTGGAGAGGATGGACAACTGGTGGTCAGAATAGACATGAAGCTAAAATGTTTCAGGTTCATAAAGCTTGGTGGTGAAACCGAATAGTTCTGCAAACTGATGCGTTTTAAATCAACATTTTACAAAGTTTTCTGCACTTGAAGATCTATTGTTCTGCCTCGATGTGGTCGGCTGGTTGCAGGAATGAACAAGACTTAATGACACTTAAACCACAGTTATGATTCTTGTGCAAATCTAATGCTGACCGCTTCAGTTTTTGGTTTTAGTTCCTCACTCAAACACGTATGGTTCCAGTTAAAATTAAATTACAGTATAATGTATAAACCATCTGGGCTTGTGGCATTAGTCAACTCTGTGCATCTTGTTTTTTTGTCCTCTGGTGGACATATCTCCTGGTGAAACTTTAATCTGTGTTAACTGAACTGTTAAATCAACAAGGTGTATGAGTTGTGTGTGCCCTGGGGGGAAATGAGTAGTGAACAGGAAGGGTGGAGGGACTGATGTATTTTCTTCAGGTCAGAAAAGGGAAACTAATTGGTGGAAAACACTGGTGTTTGTTCAGTGCTGGAAGGAACAAAGGATAAGTTGTAAACCTGGTTTAAACACTAAATCAATGTATTTTGGTTTACATCTCAGGCTGTCTTCAGTGACATGAGCAGAGTTGTAGAAGTCCCACCTTGCAGCAGATAGAGAGCCAGCAGGAGGAGGAAAATGCCTCTGGAGGTGACCTGGATCCACCATCGATAAAAAAATGGGAAGAAGACGACTCTGACGATGCCCTTCCTGGTCAGCGACGTCCACGGACTCTCTGGTTTGGCTTTTGCAAATGCTGAACCTGAAAAAAATAAATAAAAAATCACACAAAGATGATCAATACTTCTATACTTTGACAGGAGCCGACGCTGCAGTCACATTTAAGCTTCCAGTTGATCTTTTAATCTATGCTAACTTTTGTCCTCATCACTCATTTTTCCACTCTCTTCTTCAGTTTCTGTCCTGATCATTTTCCTTCCAATGAGGATAAAGTTTCCTGTGCTGATGAATAATGGAAAACCAACACTTAACAGGATGATGTGACACGAGTTTGTTACAGATTTATGACGCAAATGTTTTCTTAAGCATAAAACTGATCCTGACTTCAGGAAGACTACGCCGTGACCTCTTACCTCTAACTAGGTCCACATCTATAAGATCTGGTTTAACATGTCCCGTCTTCTTTGGCTTGTTCCTCAAGCCCTGCAGGGGGAGACAGAGAGACAAAGTCAAAACAAAGAAATTTTACTGTACAGACATGAAAACGAGTGTATGGACCTGTGGTGCACCTTCATAAAACACATGTTGACTGTGGGGGGGGCACACCGTGCATTCACACAACTACAGGCTCTACTCTGTTTACCCGCTTTATTCACTTCTAGTAGGTTTAGATCTACATCCAGCCTCTACTGAGCTGTTTTTGATGAATACAAAAGGTCTTTTTAAACTTTGCGTTATTCATCCTGGCAGCTTTGTTTAGTTTATGAAGCTGAAAACAAGAGGCCCTCCCGTATCGAACTTCCTGCACCAGTTTGTCACTTCCTCTTATGCATGTGTTAGTCCACCGTCAGCCATAATGACATGCAGTGCTGCAACCTCACAAGATACTGTAAATTTACCTAAGAGGATTACTGAAAAATGATGTCAGTGATTCAGCATTTCAACAAAAAGGAACCAGTCTCGTCTAGAAAGAGAAACCCGCACAGACTAATGTTCTGAATCTATATTTTAATGCAAATCTCATGAAGAACATACCCAAACTTATGCAATTTAAAAAATATCAACATAATTAAACATCTCAGTGTCTTACATCAATGGGTTGATCAGACCTGGAGCTACATAAAAACTTCATAATTTAATTTGACATCTGCAGCTTATGCATCAACACTAGTGCTAAACTTATTTTACCCTAACTGATAAAGTTTTAATTATCTGTAAACATAATTTTGCAAGTCTTTGGTTTGTTTATTTTGATCTGATTTCTCTGAAATGTTATCCTGGTGAATCAGACTGGCTCAGACTAATATTTATACAAGCTGATCAAGTTCTGTTATCAGTCAACACTCCATTCTAAAGCCCTTTATGTTTAAACAGCACAGCCAACGAGCTAATACAATGTATGTGTGTGTGTGTGTGTGTGTGTGTGTGTGTGTGTGTGTGTGTGTGTGTGTGTGTGTGTGTGTGTGTGTGTGTGTGTGTGTGTGTGTGTGGCTAAAAGCAGCTAATCAATAGCTTCCTCTTAGCTGTTGAATTATTGGAGCAGTAACGTCCTTTAGAAACGGGACTCCTGTCCTCTGTGTGCTATTTATAGCCTCTTATCATCATACAGTAGAGGCTGACTTAACGACTTGTGCAGCATTAGTTAATATTTGTTCAAATAATCAGTACAATGTTTAATAAAGTAGTTTATTTCATAAATGATCTACATAAACCAATAAAACCGGCCTTCCATGATGATTTGTTTATTTCATTGCTGCAGCGTCAGTTTCACTCGAATTCATTTACAATTCATGTTTAACCTTTAAAAATAGAACAGACACACCAGTGGGAACTAATCACATTTTTTTACCTTAAAGGAAGTTAAAATAAAAGTTTGCAGAAACATGGTTCAGTCATTAAAAGACAAAGTATCGTCCAGTTTTTATTTACCCATTTATTGTTGTTTAGATTTGAAGAACAAATAATGAGTTCCGTAGCTTCCAGAATCACATTTCCTGGATAAAAACAAGTCTATTTTAGCACTTCTTTTTGACAACTTATTCTTGTTTTTGTGTTCTATTGATAAGTATTGATTCCGAGATGCTCAAAACTACAAACAAATGAGAAAGATGCTCAAAAAGTGCCAAACGAGGCTAAGACAGTTCTGTTGATTTCTTAGCATGTTGTGAACCATGATGCTGATGTCCCAGGAGATCTAATATTTACCGTTTTTTGCATAGAAATACGTGGCTGAGTTGGACTTCAGGCTCTGATTTGTGTGGAGGAGTCACATTTAGTTTACGCCTCATCCACATACAAACATGGTTTCTGTTGAGATTTTTTTAAATACTTGAAAAATTAACAGAATACAATCCAAGTCTTAATTTTTAGACATCAGTCAACTTTGTATGCAGTTCCAATTTACAGAATTATGATAATAAAAGTGCTACTGGATAATGCTAAAAATAGAACTCCAGTAAAGTCACGCATTAAACAGTTTCTCCAGATTTATGTGAGCGATTGGTTTGTTTTTTATGAGCTCATAAACTACAATAGTCACTTCACAGGCGTGAGGAGGACACACACCTCACACCACTGATAACCTGCCTGCTGCAGAGACTGTGGGAAAAATAACTGACTGAAATGAGCCAAGGTCACACACAGCGCTGTGTGTGTGTTAATTACCTCTGTTTATAGGATATAGGAGCAGTCTAAGAAGAACTCGACTGAGTTGAACCAACAGTCACTTATAACGCGGAGGGTTAAAGGTTAAACACAAAACTCATCATGTTTCATGCACACACAAACACACATTTCTTTATAAATCTATGATTTGAGCTTTTAACATATGATTCAGTTCATTTGCCTATAAGTGACACCAGAATAGTGCTGCCCTTTGATCTACGTTAAAGCTCGTCTCTAATTATAGGAGCTGCCTTAAATGTGAACAAATGTAACATGTGAAGAACTAAACCAAACAAAATGTTGGCCGAGAGGTATAATCAAAACTACATCTATGTGAGTTAATCACACCCATAGCTTTTCATCAAGCAGCACAGAGTATAAATAATTGTTGGTTTTATCAGAAAGCTCTGCAGACAGAAAGAAATAGGTCGTGAAGAAGCAAGTGGTGGTAAACGTGCCAAAGACAAATAAATAGACCAAACTAGCAATCAAGCTTTCACTTAAATAAGCACATAGTTTGATCAAAATGGGATCAAATCTAGCTTTTAGTTTCACTCAAAGAGACAAAATAATACAGAAACACTGAAGAAACAGGATCAGTTTGATTATTTGTGATTAAAGTAAAAGCCGATTTTGAGCTGAAGGAGAGGATGTACACATTTCTGTTGCGAATGTATCACAGCTTGTTTGTGTTTGATGAAAACACAACCCTGACCCCTAACAGGTACATAGACTCCATGACCCTGAACTTAAAAATAAATACATCTTATTTATCCACCGTAGCCCAAACAAGGTCTTTTGGACATCTATGCTAATAAACAAAACAACAACCCGCTCTGTGCCGCCTTGATTCCATGACTCATCATTCTGCGCTCACACCCAGACACCTCAGCTCCCTCATGTCAAACTTTAGCTGATGTTTAATTTTCCTGCAGCCAGTTGCATAACTGTGAACGCATGCTGGGTTAGTAAACACAGCTAAAGTCAAACCAACAAACCACGTTCTAGGCGTCTACAGCATGGGTGAACAGACATGCACTGTGGGATACAAGAGGATCAACCTCCCCGCTGTGTACTCACCAGAGAAATAAACTGCAGAGAGGAGGAGGGAAAGATGGATGGAGAGAATGAGAGGTGAAATGGGTAGGTAACACCCAACCCAGAGTGCAGAGAGGAAAAAGTTAAAAGAAAACACTGGAAAATAACTGATAGAAAAGAGCGAGGAAACATAAACAGAATCAGAAATTAAAGGAGGAGTGAGAGACTTGCCAACGAGATGCAAAAAGATCAGAAATGTCAGAGAAAAGCAAAAGGACAGAATGATCAAAGACAGAAAACGAACCAACAGACCTTTATTTCTCTTTGCTCCACTGATTTCTCCCATATCTGCTGGTCATAGGCGCCAATCTGAAAAACAAATTAATATTATTATTATGTTTCATGAAAGAGGAGAACTGCAGAGACGAGGCGTGAGATGTCATTTCTCTCTGAAACCACACAAAAGCTTCAGTCCTAACCCGCAACCTTTTGTTCTTTGTGTGGCTGCAGAAGTAGACATTAAATCAAGGTAAATATATTTAATAGCTTCTGTTTATAACATCAAACTGAACAGAGGAGATGGATTGAAGCCACATCAGTCTTCATCTACCTTTACTCCGCAGTTTGAACACAACTGTCCTCCTGGATCACGTTTAAGGAAGTGATGTAACGCCACGATAACTGAAATCACTGCATGAAATGCTGCATGTTCATTCACCATTTCACTTTGAAATCTCATTGTCTCTATTGTGTCTGTATTGGTGTTAAGATTAAGAAGCTGTGAAACTGATTTAAAAAGTTCAGCTTCAGCTAGAGTTTAGTCTACAACCAACAATCTTAGACAATATGATCCATTATTTATCGGCGATACTCACATGGGTTAATATCATTTTTATGCAGTTGTTAAATGTACAAATAATATATTAATAAGTTATGTGCTGTGCTCTTTATCGTACTATATAAAAATAAAACTCTGGCTCTTTGCTCGTGTGTTTCAGAGTCATAGGAAAACTGTCGGGACTTGATTCCAGCAGATCGCTGCTCTCGTGTGTCCGAGGCATCGAGTCTAGGTCACCCTGCAGGCCTGCCAGTGGAAAGTCTGCATCTTTAATGAGATCTCATTAAAGATTGATGGAAAGAGGAGAGATTGCAAAGATAAGGAAGGAAGAACATGAAGAGACAGAAGCAGAGTGGAAAGAAGACACGAATGCTGCACGTGTGCATGGCTTTTACACCAGCAACAAAATCAAGACGGATGGTATTTTTAAGCAAAATACAAAAGTAGAATGTTTATCCAGTGCCCATCAGATTTAAACTGCAAAAAAACAGATCATACTACCACAGAGTGTTTCAGATTTTTAAAACGTCTGGTTTTCCAGCTCCTACAACTGGATTTGTTTAGTCTAGAAGCAGCTGAGTGCAGTCACACAATATCCTTATCTGTCAGTCTGAACAAACTAAATCAGTACAAACAGAACTTAATTATTAAAGCTACAAATAAACTGTTTTTCTCCAAGTTAAACAAAAGAATCGGGATCAGAAAAACTAAACGAGACGCTTTATCACCCCCCAGCAATAACTGACCCATCAGTAACCTTTAGTAAAGAGTTAGTCGCCCAACAATGGAAAATATGCATCAAGCAATCATCTCATTTTGGCCTGACCTATGACCTTGATGCAGCAACAATAAACAATAACAGCTCAGATTGGATCTTTTTATCAGTCCTGAAGGTCACACCAAGCATTCCCTCACAAGAATCTGAGAGATGGCTGATGAAATTCTTTGTTACAGACATGGTTTAAAATCAGAATCATTCAACCCTCCTATTCAGAGTTACTTTTATTAAACATGCCTGATAAGTTGTATTTAGCTTTAGCTGAACCAATCAGACGGTGGGGAGGGACAGCCATGAGCTGAATACTGATTGGACAGCAGCAGCAGGTGATGGATGTGTGCAGCCAGTATTTTATTAACAAAAACACAGATTTACATCGACGGGCTGGAAACCTTTGGTTGACAATCATAATTTATGATTTAAAAATTCTTTAAAGAAAATCGCTGACAGAACCTTAGCTTAGCTACTGAAACCAGCTTGCCTGATCAATTAACAAATAATACAAAACATGAACACATTAAAGCGTGATTTCTGACTGATCAACAGATTTTGATGGGCCGCTCATTTTTACATCAACCCACTTCCCAACCAATAAACACACAAAGATTAGAGAATGTGTTCTGAGAGCAGGAGGGGGACAGCTGGAGGACAAACATGACCAGATTACAGAGCAGGAAGATGAAGAGGAAAAAGGTAAGGAAAAAGGACACCCACACACTTAATGTTACATCACAAAACCATGAGGTAGCCGAGATCTAACAGAGTCGAATAAATAGGTTTGTAAATCCTCTTATCTTCTCTCTCTCTCTCTCTCTCACACACACACGCTCATCCTTACATCACCTCATTTGCTCCTCTCCAAACAAACAAACTCTTTGATATCCAAACATAAATTACAGCTCTCAACCTCTATTTCAGTCAGTTTTGGGGCATCTGTTGTTCTGGTTCTAAATGAAAACAAGTCAAAACTTGACACAATCAGCTTTAACAGGTCTAGAGGCAAAATGCCTGGGTTTTGATTAACTGGCATCAGGGAGTCGAGCCGTTTTCACTGAGAAAATCTCATACTTCAGTGATTTGACAGGCAAATTAAGTCCTGAGAGCGAAGCAGCAGGCAAGACGAAGGGCGCCGCTGCAGCAATGGTGGCATCACCATGACGACGACTGGAGGAGGGGATTACATAATGCCTCTGCAACACAGGTTTACAGAGAAAGAGACGTTTGTGGGGTAACAGAAATCACGTTTAGCACTTTAAGTGATCGACGTCGCTCATCAGGATGAAATATTCTGGTTTATCTGGTGTTATTGTTAACTAGTAACTACCAAGCTGCCTTTAATTTAAACACAAACATCTCTTCGCTTATAGTTTTGATCCACAATGTTACAACATTTAGAGGCTGGTAATCCTCATAATTTACCTTAAAATTAACCAAAAAAGCTTATTTAAATGTAGATTTATAAAAGCTGATTATGTTTGAAACTTGAAACACCTTTTTTAAATATTAATAGTTTTTTGGTTCTTAAATAATGATCATTTCACTTTCAGTTCTTTCAAAATACAACATTAAATGAGTCAAAAATCCACAGATTTCCTTATTTTCTGTAAATGTGTGAATACTACCTGTACTAAAATCAACATGCTGCTAAATAAACGTATTATATTAAAGACAGTCACAAGCTTTTTCCTTGTAAAAACACTCAACATAAAGCAGCTGCTTCCCTCTAGTGCATGATGGGAAATCCTCTTCCTGTTTGTGGGAATCGCTTATTAGCATTTGTGTGTTCAGGTGTGGCCACAAAACAGACACACAAGGATACTTTCAGTTTGGAATGAGGAAACGGTAAGAACCAAATAAAATGAATCACACCAAGACTAAAGGACTTCACTCAGAACTAAATGAAACGGAAAGGGTTTCTCTAGAACCTTTAATAAAGAATCATTCATTTACAGCAATTACTTTTAAACTGTAATATTTAAAAAGTTCAGACTAGCGAGAGAGATTCAACACAATACAGTAAAATATATTAATGTATAACCTCTAAAAAGGCTCTTTAAACTCAAGTCTAATTTCTATGTTGTTTCAGCTCTTCAGGCCTTAGAATGGATCTAATATAATTCATGACTGATTTATTATTAACACTGGTTCTGTAAACAGAAACAACCGTTTAAATCTAACTTTGGTTTTATTCCACTTTGCAGTTAAACATGATCATCTTCCAACATTTACGTGTGAAATTTCAGACGACTTGAGTGAATTAAATCCGTCAGACAGCCGTTTGTTACGTTAACCCCTTGTGTGTGTTTTATGCAGTAACCATGGCGACAGAGAGGTTGCAGAGTGTGTGTGAGGGTTATTTTTAGCTCCGACAGGTGTGTGTGACTTAAGAAAAAGATTTTGGAAGACACACACAGGGGGGATCCTTTTCAACTAAACAATGCTTGACAACTGAAAAGTTTCAGAGAAAATAAATGGTTGAATTAAAATGTTTGACAAACCCTTTGTTCTATAAACAGTTATTAGTGGTAATTAGTTTCTGGAACGACTTGTTTCACAGGAAAAATGAGGTGAAATTGTCTTAAAATTACTACTGATTATGGCTGGAAAACTACACCTTCTATAGAAATAAATACATGTTTTTATGACCAATGAGCCAGATTGTTAGTGTTTCTGTTTGCAGTTCTTTTCTAATGTAGAGATAAACTGTAGCTGGACTCCTGTAAAGACCCACAGGTCTCCAACACACCCCAAAAACATGACCGGTGTGTCACAAACTGATTCATCTTCTAAAGAGCTGCTTCTTTCTCCTGACAGCACTAAACACCGAGTCAGACCTGAAAACGGAGACCGTCTGGCTCCTAGCTGATACAGACGACACGGCTGAATGTGCCGTCACAGATCTGGGTTTGACTCGGCTCTGCGGTGAGAAAAAAAGCTGCCTCGACACAAACACAGCTCTGAGTCTATTTGTAGCCCGTGTCCAGACATAGTCAGAAATACACTGTGACTCACTGCCTGCAGGCTGGAGAGCTGCAGATGTCAGCAGCACTGGGCTGAAACTCTTGAGATTTGTGTCCAACATCAAACAGGTTTTCTTTAGTTGAAGTTTGACACCACAAAACATTTATGCACTTTCAAGATTTCTAACCAGATAGATTTTATTGAGATTTATAAAGTAGCGGGGGGGGGGGGGGGGGGGGCGGAGGATGGGGGGGGGAAGGGGACAGCAGGTTTAAATCTGATACTTTGGTGAAAGTAATTTGGTTTACTGAGCTCACAGTGCTAAAGAGGAGCTCGTTTAAATAATTTAGCAGCAGTGCACCTCTGTACAAACTGAATGAAGGCTACGTTGGCTAATTCATGAGCTAGGTTACCTTCTGTGATTTATTCAGGAAAACAAGAAGTTTTATACAGGCAGGAGCACAAAACCAGAAGAGGAGAAGAAGACATGTTTTGGTGAGATCATTACATACAAATGCAACATGAACTCTAGGAATGTCCTAGTTAGAAATACCCCACCACTAACACAAGCCAAAGCTATTATTAACTAATTTTCCATCATTTGAATTATTTTTAAGAAGCCAGAGACTTTTATGTAGGCAGCATTTGCAACTTTGGCAGGATTTCAGTGACACTTACTGCCAGGACTAGTCCTGCTTCCTGGACTGTTAACGGAGTCCAACTAGGCTGTCAGGAAGTGTGAATGAGCAGTTTCTGCTTATCAAAACTGTGATACTGACTAATTATATAGATCACAGGAGCAGTTACGATAATTGAAGTGAACAAAAGAAAATACCAGGTGTTAAGGTAGTCCAAATTCCAAATGATAGTGAGTCAAGATAGGTATGACTGCTGCTCCGAAAAGGTTTATTCATTCCTGACTCAGAGATCGTCATCACCAGTGGTGCTTCTGCCCAGACAAGATTAGACCAACACAAAACACAGACACCCTGTGAAAGCTGTCAAACCTAATCCTCTGCTATCAATCCAGCCTCACTAAATCCACTGAGACATCTTCGAAACTCTTAAAGTATAAAAAGTGACCCTTTAATGTTGATGATAGTGGTTTATCTTGTGTTTTCAGTATAAACCTTTAATTAAAGTCTATAACCTCTGATGTTTGGTGGGATCTGATTCCAGACAAAGTGTGGATGAACATGTTCTAAGAGCAAACACGACATGAAAGAGAGGGACAGATTAAAGGCTGTGAGGACAGGCAGGTGGACAGGTATGTGGGGGCAGATGAGAGCGTAAGCTGAGCACTTCAGGACGAGCAGTGCAGGAGTCCAGCAGAGGATCTGATATCTGAGACTATGGAACAAGAGGACACACAACACCGACCCGGTTCAGACTGTGCCGAAAGACCCGAACCTGCTGCAGCCACTGACAGCAGAGCAGAGGCTAAAGCGAGTCGCCAGAAAGCCGTTTAATCTGTGGTTTCTGACTGAGAAAGAAAAATGTATTTCTACTTATGATTTTGAGACAACAAAAAAAAGCTGTCAATCTTTTTCTGACAAAACAGCAACTTATCACTTTTTGATGAACACATTTTCCTTCTCTCAAATATATTAGATATTTTTTTAACTTATGTGTTGATACCACCTTAAATTTATTAGTCAGGCTGTTGTGGAAAACTAGAGAATCTGTAATGTTGAATATTTAATGTGATCACTTGAACTTTTTACACTTAAAAAAAAAGTTAATTAACCAGAAAAATTTAACCAACTTTCCAAAGATTTAAAAAAAAACTATGTTAGGTAATAAATACAAGAAAATGATTTCCCTCCAGTTCTAAATAATAGAACTTATGATTAAAAACGCACAAGAACATTTTATATCCCAGAGTAGCTGACCTAAATAAGACTAAATATTTGATTTAAAGCTGCAGCACACTGCTTCTTATTCAATCCAGTTACATCCCTGACAAAAAAACACGTAATGCTGTAAAAAAATTAAAACTAGAAGCACTTATATATTTACTATAACCGATTTAGATGAACAGCGTCTTACCTTTTTCTGGTACCACACCACAGCATCTTTTACTTTGGAAGCCATTTACATTTCCCTTCTCCCACTCAGGGCATCTTAGACTGAAAGTGAGAGAGAGAAGGAGAGAGCAGGGTGAGTGACGAAGCAATGAGGAGATGGAGAGGACGGCTGAGATCTACACCTGGAAAAGAGGGCGTGTCTTCAGAGCCGACAAAGGAGAGGGAGGAGAACACACACTCAGCTAATTATTTTAAAAGAACATCATTGAGATAATGGATTTCTGGTTAAGCACCTCTGACCTTGTTTGATGGCAAAAACAAAGTGTGAACACACAAAAGGTTCATTCAGAATGAAGCGTTTGGACTGGAGTCGTCAGAGCGTGGAGACGATTGAGCCAAAAGAAACAGTCTGAACACACAAGACTATTCCTGCTGATTCACACTGACACACACTTTACACAACATTTAAACTCTTAAGTTAATGTTTACAAGCTGGAAGAAAATAAACACGTCAGTTTGTATTTAAGAGTTCTGCCCTAAAGATGGTGGTACACTTCAACACAATCCAGTTATTTAAAACAGAGCTGAGACTAATTCATATTAAAGCTACAAGTATTCAGAAAAATCTGATTTTGATATCTATATTTAATGAACATAGACTAAAAATGTTCAGCTAAAAACAAACTAAATAAAATGAAAAATAATAACGTTGCACAGCTTTTCCTCAAATTCTCCATCTTTGTTTCATCAAACCTTTGACCTAAACATACACCTTTTAATCTTTTAGCAACTTTTTAACCATCATCACATCATTAGTCAATTTTCTCTTCTGCTGGTTAATTTTAGGTCAAGTTCATGCGTGTTTTCAGAGTCCCATTTTCAACATTCAGCACTTACCCTTACCCTTCGTGGTTTATTCACAAGAAGATGCATCTGTCAGAGATAGGTCTAAATACGATGTGGTTATTAAGAAGCTGAGTTAATTCAAGGAGACTTTGTGGTTAGCCACTCTTTACCTTTCTCTCCATCTAAACCTCTCTTCCTTCCTCCCTTTTAGTATGTGTTTTTTTTTTGGTAGAAAAATGTGGTGATGATCTGCTGTGTGAGAGGGAGGCATTGAGGGCAGAAGCTGCAGGACAGAGAATGACTGAGGGTAGCGGGAAGAAAGAAAGTACACCCTCTTAAATATATATTTTTTGTTTGTTAAATCTAACCTAAACGAACATACAAACCATAATCTTCTCTGGAACCACACAAGGTCCTTCAACAGATCATAAATCGTAATAGGACTGTAAAGAAGAGCAGCAAACATAACGATGTGATGCACTGATAGTCATAGAAAAGATAAAGCGTTAAACCGGTTCTACGAGGATGTACACTGCTTCCACAGTTTGAGGGTTTTTTTAAATAAAAAACAAAATGAATTACCGGTATGTCATATGAGGCTGTATTACTTTAATTGTAAGATCTGACAAGAAATTGGTACGTTTCTATTTCCTGACACATAACACCTCAAAACTGGAAAAAAATTGGTTTCACTTTTACTCTACTGCATCATTTGAACCAACAATTAACTGCTTAGAATAGTTTATAGTGTCACATTTGGAAAGCTTCCATTTCCCCTCCTGTTTCACTAACAGGTCTCAGCTCAGAGAGGAGCTGTATCCAAGTGAAGGTTTCCTGCTTTGAATGTGAAAGCTTGTTAGTGCTAGCTGGCTCAGTCAACAGCTCAACAAATCCCAAACACTTTTATTTCCAGGGTGTTTTTATGTCATCACACTCGGAATGATTCAAGCTGAAGTTTGATTCACTTTTTATTTGACTGAGTCTTGTGATGCATACTACAGCATCAAAGTGACAAAATGTTCAACTACAGAAACAAAAGATCATCTCATGTACCAACGTTGTGACCATTAGCAGTCCGAGACAGATCAGGACACTTTAGCTTCTGGAAGCTTATCACTAAATTACCAAACCACAGCATGAGGGTTTCTGTGTGCGATAAAGCCACTACTTCACATGAAAAGATTCGGTGTGTATTTCAGCTAAACTCATTGTGTTCAAAGCCAAGTTGGAACGAGTCCAAGCTCATTGTGTCAAGATGTAAAGTTCTACAGCAGGAAGAAAAGAAAATGTTCAGCTTTAGCTAAATGTGAACCACCTCCATGTCAAGAAAAACGTGTAGAACAAAAGATCCATTAAGCAAAAGAACATGTAGTTAACCTGTTGTAAGTCATGAAAGGGTAGTTTTATGTGCATTAGTGAGTGAAAATGTGTGTGCTTCTGTTAAAAGGGCAAAAAAAAACTTTAGAAGCAGGAAGGAAGCCTTTCTTTCTGCAGTCTAGAACTGTGATCACTCCTCCCTCCATCCCTCACTTCCTCATACATTTCTGATGCAAATCTATACAACAACAAAAAATACATACACTCACTGGCCACTGTATTAGATACACCTGAAATTGCATTTCAATACATATAGCAAATCAGCCAATCACATGGCAGCAATGCAACACATTTAGGAATCTAGATGTGGTGAAGACCACTTGCTGGAAGTTCAAACTGAGCATCAGGAGAAGAGAAGACATGGCCACTGGAGCCACACGGGATGTTCTGAGTATTTCAGAAACTGTTGATCAACTGGGATTTTCACCCCAACCATCTCCAGTTTACAGAGAATGGTCTAAAAAATAAAAAGAGAAAATGTCCAGTGAGCAGCAGGATTAAAACATCTTGTTGACGTCAGAGGTCTGAGGGTATGGGTTGACTGGTTCCAGATAATAGAAAGACAAAAATAGCTCAAATAATCACTTGTTCAACAAAAGTCTGCAGAACATACAACATGTTGGACCGTGAAGAAGAAAAACACAACAGGTGCCACTCCTGTCAGCTAAGAATGTACATTTTCTTAGCGGACGCTTTTATACAAAGCGACTTACAGTTTTAACAGCCCATCAGACATTTTGTGGTCTGTAGGGGAAACGAGAGTACCAGAAATACAGAGGAAGCTGACACATGCATAGGGAGAACATGACAACGTCACGCAGAAAGGCCACAGCCAGGATTCAAAACTGCAACCTTCTTGCTGTGAGGCAACAGTAACAACTGCACCACCATGCAGCCTGAACAGGAAACCGAGGCACACAGACTCACCAAAACTGGACAATAAGTGACTGAAAAACATTGCCTGGTCTGGAATCCAGTCCAGAAACTTTGGGATAGAACCACAGATTCATGTCATGGATGCGCATTGGATGGACGCTTATGTCAAAATGAACCAGAACCTCCAAGGGATGGTTCTAAAACCTTGTTGAATCCATGAAGAATTAAGATGGTTCTAAATGTAAAAGGGGGTCCAGTCTGGTCTTAGTAAGATCTACTTAAGTTAAAGTTCCCACGTAGTGTTGGGAAAACAAATGAGACAAAGTGCCGAGAGATTTTTTTGTGCTTTTTATGTGATATATAAATAGGTTTAAGGCTTCTAACACAATCTGACAAGAGCTGTAACTCAGTAAATCCAGACAGAAAACCCTAACGGAGCAACACCCCATCATTACTAAAGCGTGACAGAAACTACAGTGTCTTTTTTTGTTTTTATTCGTCTGCCAGACTGGCAGCTTTCAGACCACAAATCCCCCTCATGCAGAAACACTGATAAGAAAAACAGGCAGATTTCTCTCCGTTTAAAACCTCCAAATCCCATCATCACACTTCATGTTGGTTCACACACATTAGCAAACAAAAACAATCACAGATAACTATTATCTCATGCAGCTATATGCACAGGCTTAACTGTAAACTGCAGGGTCATTACTCCAGCAGGAAAACATAAGAACAAATCTGTTTCCTAATGAGCGTTTTCCAAGTCACACTCGGTTGCAGTGATCCCAAAATACATGGTGGTTTCCTGAAGGATACTCAGGGACCAGAAACACAAACAGTCATTATAGTTCCCAAGAATACAAAACCATTACAGAGTGAGATAATATTGTTCTCCTTACAGCATCCTATACTTTCAATTACACGTCTTGTAATGTTTGTTTTCATCCTTTATCGTCTGGCTTTGAACTCCAAGTCTGGCAGCAAGAAAAATGTCAACAAAATCAGCTCACTTCACGAGTGAACCCAGTCACAAGGCTCTTAAAGAATGTGACACTTTCTATATCTCACATACACACAAACACACTGTAGCCTAAAGGCTTGCCAAATCTGTCTGACCAGTCATCTGTCTGAACTGACCTATTTAAAGAGAGCGGTCAAGCCAGAGCAGAGTGCTTCATGTAGGCCACAGTTTGTATCAGGGCTCTCGTTGTGACTGAATGTGTGCATGTGAACACGTGCAATCTTCATTCTGCTGGTGCTGAAATAAGAAATGAAACCATCCAGGCTGATTTAGAAATGTTTTGAGTAGTTTTAAATTAAAATCAAAAGCATTTTTTGAAATTTATTAAAATTTCTAATCAACATAAAAAGATTTTCTTTGTTTCCTTACATTGTCAACAAATTCTGTGACTATCGCAGCTAACGAGGATCCAGTGTAGGTTTCTTTATTTTTACATGCATCATCTTCCATCCGCGTCTCTGTTTTCATATTATTTCAATACACGTTTAAACAAACTAAAAGTGTGCCTTGAACGCTCTGATCTTTGAGCACAAACCACAAAAAATAAAACCACCTAAAGTTCCTACAGCTAAATGCAACTGAAAGGGTGTGGTGTGTTTTCAAGAGCATACCATGAGTGTCGTTTAAAGGGTTTTATATAAACCGTTTAATATTTACACAACTTCATACACTGACTTCTTTGCACAAATAGGCTAATTGAATCTAGTGCTTCCGATTTCTTTTCTTGCTTTGTTCAGTGAATTGATTTACTACAATGTGACTGATTTGGGCATTTCAAAGCAATTTATGAATCCAAAAATAAAGTAAAGTTTACCCAGTTTCTTTGCCTGGGTGAGCAAAGCATTGGAAAAACAAATTAGGGTCATCTGATGCAGTGTAGGTTTCCTAAATCTTGTCATGTGTAACGGTATACCTCGTATCTCCATCCAGTCGTAACATCGAGAGGTTTAAATTTAATGAGATGAGGGATTGGGTGACAGGTTTTACCTTCTTGTAAACTAAGAAATCTTGGATAGCGATAAGAAGACCTTCTGATCATGCTTTAAATATTTATCCTTGGTACATAAAAACATGCTGCTTGTTTTGGCTTGGAATTGCCTTTTTTTTTTTTTTTTTTTGATAATCAGATAAAAATCAAAGGTATGAGTTTAAACACTTTCTTAGAAACACAAATTAAGAACAGGACTATTTGTTATAATGTCATGAGTCTGATAACACTAGCTCTCCTCTATCTGAATGCTCAATATTTCTGGGTGTAAACACACGTCTGCAGAGAAGTGAGGGGGAACGCAAGCACGTGTGGTTTTAGCATTTCTGCTACAGGAAACATGAGGCAGCTCAAAAGATGATCAAAGGTTAAAGGATGGAGACTTAGATTGCTTATTATGTAGTGTGATCTTCTGACATTATCAACAAATAATTCAAAGCACTTTTCACAAAACAGATTGATGATTTATGAACATCTATGAACTTTGGTTCAGTCTCAGACTTTCTGCAGACCCAACTGATTGTGTTTTAACTGGCAATAATCCAATAAAATGACTCCAAATAAGTTTTAAAAAAGTTAAAAGAAGTAGATCTGAGTGTCAGTTAAGTGTTTCAGTTAGGAGAGTAGTGGTGATGCTGCTGAACTGAAACAAAGACAAGAGTAACTTAAAAAAAACTACAATGGCGTCAGAGCATCACCTAACACGCAAGACCTTAAAGAGATTAACCACAACAGCACAAAACCACAATGAGGCTCAACTTCTGTCAGCTAAAAGAGGAAATGAGCCCTTTTCACACAACACCTCTCAAACCCAGCCTCTTACAGATTAGCATCACACATACAGAATTCTAATACAGGGACTGAAGTTGACTCATGATGACAGATTCTTTTACGAGAATGCAGGAGAGATGGTCATAAAGATAAGGTGGTAAGGGGGAACACATGCAGTCCACCACTCCAACCAGTGCTGATTCCATGATGTGGACTTGGGCTCAAGTTGTTTAATCTGTGTGAATTATCAAAAGATTACCTACAGCACCTTCACAAGAACATTTTTAGAGCTACAATGGACCATATTGGATTAGAAAGTTGCCATCTCATAACAAGTCTTGCTTTCTCCTGGAACAATCAGATAGTACCTCCATCCATCATGCTACACAGGTCAAGAAAAAACTAGAAAGCAACCGATGATTAACTGAAACAAGTGTTATTCCCACTGCTGACTGGAGACTATCAAGGTCTAGTCTGCTCACACGCACACACACACGCACACACATATCCTAAAAAGGCCCTGTGTTTGCTTCTTATGAGCACTCAACGGGGAAGTGAAGGAGTATGTTTTTTGTTCCCAGTCTCTTTTTTTTTTCTCTGTCTTTCTCGTTCAGAGATAGTAAACAGTTCTCATGAACTGCTACTGGTGCCTGAGCTCAAGGCTGTATGCATGTGTGTGCATGTGTGTGTGTGCGTAGGCAGCTGACAGCCTTGCAGCAACAGGACCAGGGGTGTTGAAGCTTGCAACAAACAGTCTGTGTGTAGTTTGGTTGAAAAAGCTGCAGACTAGGAAACAATGTGTTTCAACACAGACAAGACTCACCTCTGGTCTGGACTTGTAGCCGACTGTTTTTTCGTCCTTTCAGCCAAATTAGGGCAGGATCTGAACGATTGTGACAGAAGAGAGACACAATTCAGACTGGGTTTGTTCTGAGACAAACCCAAGTGGGACTGCAACAGCAGTGTGTGTTCATGTCCGACTCTAGATTAGCAGCAATGCTTGTTAATCTGGTAGCAGGTAACTTAGTTCACAGCCATCTTTATAAGCACAGCGCCTAAGAATGTTACGTAATTAAAGTCAGAAATAACTGATTGTGTAGCTGAACGTCTTTGAGGTTTGATAAAACATAAATATCAGTGAAGACATGGCAGTTTTCATCAGAATAAGACATGTGTGTATTTGTTATTTTGATGACTGTTTGTCAGAGTAAAACCTTAAAATGATGAACACAGAAGTGACCAAAGTCTGAATGAAGTGGAGTAGTTTTATTAACAGATTATTAAAACCTGAAATTAGCAACCTTATGTCAGAAAATGATAGTAGAGTAGTAGATATGTCAGGTATTTTACAAAATTCTTCTAATGCAATAGCAATTTATCTTAAAAAAAAACATATAAACTACAACCCCTTGACTGAAGATCTGAGATGCTGGATAAACCGAGTAATTTCATAGTGAAAGATTTGAAACTTAAAAAAAAAAAAATTCTGGGCTTTGTAAGACAAAGTTTATTCATATTTTATATCAGTTGAATAAACAAGTGGTTTATTTTGACTTAAATGTAAAAAAATGTTAGCTTATTTAATTTGTGACACATAAAAAAATAAAAACAAGTTAAAATTCTGAAATAACATCTGATTTTAAGCCTTAGAGGTTGAGAACAGAAAACCATTTGTCTAATTTTTCTTGCTTTTGGTAAATTGAACTTTACAGTTTGACAGAAACAAAACCATTAATCAACTCTGAGAAGGCTGTTTAACTTATGATTTCAATTTATGAAGTAAGAAAAACACAACAAACTCATGATCTACCCAGAAGGCCATAGTAAAAACTGAAAGCTAAAGACAAACTAGATTAACTATTTTTAGAATGGTTTATAAAATGCCACAAGTTTTGCATGTTAAAAGTAAAAAAAGGTTGTTTATTGAACAGTGATTATTGAATAAAATTAGTATTTTTCCATTAAGACTGTTCATTAGCAGGATTAACAGGTTTGCAGGATCACAGATTCTCCGGTATCTTGAGTTCTTCTAATGAAATGTGAGACTTCTTATGCAGGTTGTTGTAAACCAGGGGTCACTAACAGGCGGACCGCGGTCCGGATCCGGACCCAGAGCCGGCTCTGTCTGGACCCAGCAAATCCAGACCCGGTCCCTGGTCTATAAGGAGCAGGCGTGTCCGAGGAGACACGCGAGCGCTAATGAGCAGGTTCGTCGCTCACTCAGAACCCGCGGAACTCGCCCTCCCCCTGCGTAAATGGTTCGGAACTCAGTCCCGGACCGGAGTCCTGGAGGCGAAGCCGAGCGCCAAGCGAGTGGCGCACCGCGGCAACTCCTTTAGTTCGCTACCCCTACACCACGGTCGGGCAGCTCCTCCCGCAGCTTCAGAAAGAGATCTACTGCTGCAGAAAGACACGCCACGCACACTAGTGATGCGCGGGTCAGGATCCTGCACATTTGAAAACTTCTGACCCGCCCCAAACCGCTCCGCATCACTGCATCTATTTTTAGAACCTGCCCCGATCCGTCTCATTAAAAACACGTTATAATGACTGAAAGCCTTTTATTTAGTCTGACGTCTCCAAAATAAAACGTTTTTTTAACTTTCTCTAAAACGTGCTTATGCAAAGTTTGCAGAGTACATCATTTCTCCGTTTTCTTTTATAAATCCTAAAGTTTGCGGAGAAAGTGACTCCCTTTTCGACCCGTTTTTGTTTTATAAATTTTATATAAAATATAACAAATTATAAACATATATATTTATTTTATAAGTTTTATAAATGAGGCCACAGCGGTCGCAGAGCGAGAACCGGACATCTCTCAGCGTCATTACACCTGCAGACGCTCTCACACGCACGCACAGACACACACACACAGAGACACACAAAAACGGATAATTTAGCTGGAGGGATGTATTTCTTGGCTGATCTGGGAGCGCCTGTGTGCCGCACACAATACCCTCACCCGCTGCAGAATTCTTCAAATTGTTTAAAGGACTAGGAAAGAGGTCGCGCACTCATGAACCGGGTAGAGATGCTGGAGAGGTGAAGAAAGGAGGAGAGGAGGAGAAGCTCAGAGCAGGTAGACGAGCAATGATCCAGGCCATTGTCAGTAATCAGTTCATTCTAGTCAAAAACTGGACCAGAGTGTCAAAATAATGTCGACTTTTCTGCATCTGAACAGCAGAAGAAAAAAACCAAACCATTTTTCTCAAAAAGTTTCTTCAACCACAAACTAAATGGGGATCTTGTGCTCAGAGAATATATGTTTAAGTATTTAAATATATATAAATAATTATCTATCCATCCATCTATCTCCAAATAATTATTTATATATAAAAATACACACACACATACATACACACACACACACATATATATATATATATATACATATATGTGTGTGTGTAAGCAGGTTAAGGTGGCGCTGCCCCCGGACCGAGGACCAGGTCGCGAATGCTGATCTGGACCTTTGGCATATTTAGTTGAATACCCCTGTTGTAAACCATCAATATTCATTGCAGCTTCTGGCTGCTGCATTATTTTATCTACTTAGAAAGAGTTCATCTAACTGATCAGATTAAACTCACTGCCCTCACCACACAAATGTGGAAAAATCCTTTGAAACTTTTCCAATTATTTTCTAATTTTCACAGGCCTTTATCAACAGGTGAAGACCTGAATGCCTCTGGATAATTTTTTGACCTTCAAGCAGTCGAAGCAGCTAAGCTGTAGCATTCAGTGATTTCTTATATTACCAAACTAGAAATAACTGAACTGATATACCGGCAGGTTAAACCTGGTGGTAATCTGAAATGAATTCAATAACCAGAGCAAATAAAATATGAGATTTTAGATTTGTCTTGTTTCCAGATTATGCATTAACAAAATCTATCAGATCATAATCCATTTTATTAGTCCTGATGAGCAAATGACACAGAACTTGTCTCAGAAGTTGAATTATACATTTATGAAAATATACCGCTGCTCCTGCAGGAACTTAAGAAGATACAGCAGTCTATGTTAGTCTGGTGTGTGATGTAACTATGCTGCAGCTGATGATGTAACCATCTCTACAGGCGAATACAAGCCTAACAACACAAAATGCAATGCAACATTAAATTTAGGAGCTTCTCAATAAGGCAAAACAAAAGATCAAAGTATAAGAAGAAATACTTCGACTTGGATATGTTGTGCATACTCATGTGGTTGTCATCCTTTAAAAACAAAAACAACCACAATGACTGACATCCTGTCTGTGGACAGTTGAGTACTGCTGCACGTTGACTGACAAGTTCAACTGGCTTAGCAGGTGATCTGCCACGTCTCAAATGCTTTGTGTGCGTGTTTAAATTGTGACTGCTGGGAACCCTACATCTGCAGACGCCAGCTGGATGCAACCTTATATCATTACTCACATCTGCTCCGTCAACAGGTAATAAAATGCACAACTGTTTTGCAAACATCAGCTAAGTGCTAATGCTGTGAAAAGTTGCCAAAAATAAATAAATAAATAAAACACCTTGCTCAAAAGATGCCACATATTCAATTTATTTAAGAACATCTCTACTACCCCTCCAACAATCCAATGCAAATGTGTTGTTTTGATATTTACAGCCGTCTATTGACTCCTATAAAAACCTATATGTGCTTTATTGAGTTACAAGTTCTTTTAAAAAATATTAATCACTAGACATCTTTAATTTAACTGTTATTTTTTTGTGCAAATAAACAGCAGCAGTAGCTTTAAGAAGCTCAAAAAGAAAAGATTTAAGTAAGGTATTTTGCATCGTTGCTGGATGAAATATATATTGTTTAATTTTTAGAAGCAGCAAACTTTTACACAGTATTGCTACATGTCTAAACTCATACCTGCTGGAGCATACAGAAAACAACAAGCTGAATGCTTGGCCTGAGTTCAAACCCCAATAGCTGCAACAGAGGATCATCCTGCAGCTGGCCGTTCCTGTTGCAGTTAATGAGTATTTACAAGTCAAATGTAACCTGGTTTGATGCTTGAATTTAAATTTCAAATTTTTATCTGAAACAGGAGAAGTTGTGTCCTCTCAGCCAACACTGATGGTTCATGGGTAAACGGTTTTTTGATAAACCTGCAGTAATGTAATTTTTTATACAAAGCACAACTGATTAGAGCAGATAATCGAATGACAACTGAAATGAATTCTCAATGCATAAATAAAAGCAAATATCTTATTTTTTCAACTTACTGAACTTGTATTCTGTATGTCATTATAAACTGGTTGCACCAATGGTGGCATTTAGGTTTTTCTGTTCCTTTAACAACTGATTAAAAAATTAAAGGGACTCGTAGAAATGCTGGTCCTCATCCAAAATTTAAAAAAGTCAGATTTAGCAGAAGACAATTTGGTCCATCAAAGCTTTAGGTTTTGGACAACCATAACTACAAAAAACTCAAAAATGTTTGAACCAAGACATGTCCTTCCTGTACAGCTGACACAGATTATCCTAAAGCTGAAATTTAAACAGTTCATATTTGTTATGGCTACATATATTTAACTCTGGATAGGAAATTTTCAGTCAAAATAATTGATCTTTTTCTTTAATAAGACTCGCTGACTCTATCTGTAACTCATTAAATTAAACGTGTAAAACTGTTAGTTCGTAATAATAAAGTAAGAAGGATTTTTAGCAGCAGTGTAGGAGGAGAAAGATGGAGGCGATGTTCCTGGGTATTTTTTCACAACACGAAACCTTTGCAGCTTTGCAAGATACCGCGAAGGCTTTAACGCTAACCGATAATTAGCTTGATGCAGCCACGGTGTTTTCGAATAGTCTTCGCGGATTCAATCGACTCTCACACACCAAAAATCCCCTCCATCTGCTGCTAACTCAAGCTACATGGTTAGCTAAGCCACCGGTGGCAGTCACAAAGCCCACACAGCTGTCCTTAATACTAAATCAAGCTTACCTCCTTTCACTTTAACAGCCACTCCGCGTTTGTTTGTGCTACTAAATTACGCTATCGTAAGATAATTTAAAGAGAAATGATGACCCAGCCAGCTCCGCTAATTGTCTGGAGGAGATGCTGAGCCTCTGCTCGGTTATGTTAGTTTGAAGCTGATCCCTTTCTGTCGCTAGTCTGTAAAAATACTACTCGAGCCAGTTACCGTAAAGTTGAGTATAGAGGCAGCGTTGTATTTTACGCGGTATGTTTAAATAACACAGAAATGTAGTGTAAGCGACGATAATATTCGAAATAAAAGCAAAATAACTACATAAATCAATAAAATAACAAAACAATATATTTCCTTTGCTTGTTAAATCGCATAATGTCGACCCCCGGAAAAGAAATCAAAAGAACTTTACTCACCTCTAGTGGAAGTACAAAATCACTACAGCAAAATGACTGGTTTGCCTTTTGGTAAAACTTTACGGTTGGACGTAATGCTTACGTACGTTGAATACCGAGAACCAATCAGCGTATAGGAGGGGCTGGGTCAGTACAAAGATAACGGGACCAGAAATCTCTCTGCCTGTGATTATTTAGATGGCGTCTCTTAATATTGATCATGTGATTTATGAACAGTAACTGTATGTAATCATTAAAGTGTGGCACACACAAGGCGAAGAAGATGGTGGCCATCGATTTGGGAAAACACTGATGTAAGCTAAAAGCTCTAACAACCGATTAGCTAAATGTCATAAAAGCTAGCTGAATATGCTAACATAAAAAGCCTCTTGTTTTAGCTTCATTTAGCTAACAGTGCGTGCTATAACTGACATGCAAACTATACTAGTAGTGTCTAATTCATTGCTAATAATAAAATGTATGACGCATTCATTACCATTTACGTAGCTCTGTAAACTCTTGTGTCTTTCTGTGTTTGTTACCTACTTGTATGGTCTGTCCAGCTGCTGCTTCTGTCCTCTGATGTGGGTCTCCTGACAGTGAGATGTCTCTGGCTCAGAGGGTTCTGCTCACCTGGGTTTTTACCCTGGTTTTCCTCATCATGCTGGTGCTCAAATTGGATGGAAAGGTGTGCATAAAGTTCTTTTTGTCCCTTTATGCATCAAGTAAAGTGAAGCAGATATTAAAAACTTGCTCAGTATTTTTAGGCATCTGAACCACAATGACATATTTCTCTCATTGTTTTTTTCTTCTTCTAACAACTGGCCAAATAATGAAATTAAAAAACTATACAGTGGGTAAATTCTTTGATCAAAAAGTTGTTCCCTTCATCTCTCCAGGTGCAGTGGAATTGGTTCCTCATCTTCCTCCCAGTCTGGGTTTTTGATGGCATCCTCATCCTCATGCTTGCCATTAAGATGGCAGGTCGTTGCAAACCTGGATATGACCCACGCAACGGTTCGCCTGACCTGCGTCTGCGCACTTGGTACGTCTCAGCCATGCTGCTCAAACTGGGCTTCTGCCTGACACTGTGTGCCAAGCTGGAAAAACTAGCTGATGTCAAGCTGACATTTGTCTGCATACCTCTGTGGACCATGATGCTGGGAGCACTGGTAGAACTGGGTCTGAATATCTTTCCTGAGAGGAGAGAAGTTTAACGTCTGTGTGGAACTTGAGATATAAAAAAGTTTAAAAGCAAAAAAAAAAAAAAAACCACGAGAAAATGTGTAAAAAAGTATATTTGTTTTGAACTTTGTGACTGTGGAGCTTAGCCTTGTGTTTGCAAAGACAAATGAGGTTTAAGAGAACTCTAAACAACAAACTTAAAGGAGTACGACGGCTTATGGGTTGTGCTTAACATCTACAGAATGTTTTAAGGGAAAGCTGCTAGCGATTAGCGAATCAATTATTGGAGAAAAAAAATGCAAAAGGGCTCCAAAAAAAACTGGAAAAGTGAGACTACTGTGAAATCAACACTGGAAAAAGAACAAGCCTCGTAGTGTGTTTTGAATTTATATTATTCAGTATTGTTTTTAATGAATATAATGATTTCTTGTCAAAGGTACCACATGCAGGCTTCAATCAAGTTATACAGCTTTAGATTGTGTGTGGCTGCATTCACACACTCCTTTTCTTTTATCCCTGAGCTGTTTGCTGAGTTTTATTTCAACAATTTACCGGTAACTTGAAATGGCAACAGCAAATTCAGCTGCAAGCATTTTTTTTTTTTTAAAGGAGCTTTGATTTCTGTTCCTCTTCTAAATGTTACCATTCCTTTGTCTTGTACAGGGTTTTTCATTTTTAAATCCTTGTGTCCCATTTAAAGCTGTGAGTTTTGACATTAATGCAGCTAATTTTAATCATTAAACTGTATTATTCTGACATTCAAACACCACAGAAACTATCACCTGTTTTGGATATTTTGTCATGTTATTGTTATACTTTGTGTGGAATTTTATTTTGTGCCAATGATCCATACGAATATTTTGTTCATTATTTTTGCACTTTATTGAAATTCGTTTTGAATGTGTTGACAAGTAAACGATTTACATCGAGTGGAATTTTGCCATTTAGGTTGCAATTATAAATGTATAAATTTACATTAAAGCGTCTCCAAACTTGCAACGTAACTAAAGCATTCAGATGCAGTGCATGCACACGTTTAATCTGATATTACACGTTTTTAAAAAATGTTTGACTTTAATGATCAGCTGTGTAACTGTTTTCAGAAGCAGAAATAACATTAAATCAACTCAAAACACTGAGTTTAGAAAAAGTCCTAAACAAAACTGTTAAGAAGACCATGATCTAGATTTCTAAAAACGGAATATGGATCAACGTTTATAACTGACAAAGAAGGGGTGCAGGTTCCCTGTGGAATCCCATCAAAAACACTTTCCTCCAGCCTTCTTACACTGTTGCCACTCAAATGCTGTAAAGGTCAACTGAACTCATTTGGCACATGATCACATTTTAAAGAGGTTTTGAGGTAGTTTGACTTGAAACAAATTCTAAATAAAGCTGCATGGAAAAAAAAAAGTCTAATCAAGCACATTTTTAAAAACAGAATCCATTTAGAGTCAAATATTTTCATACAGTGAACCTTTTATTAGTTAGGCTCATATTTAAAGTAGAAACCACACTACAAGTTTTTCATCTCTTTACAAAACTTCTTATGTACACTACAGTGCTGACAGTTAAAAATAACTAAAATGCAAAAATAAAAACGAGATAAATAAACTGTGAAAACAACACAAGCCCCCCCCCCCCCCCCCCCCCCCCC